>MUZC01002237.1:315922-365093 GCA_002072015.1 Radix auricularia
GCTGAGAAAACGGACACAAACAGCAGCACGAAGTAATAGGGGGAAAAAAGGCGAGTAAACGAGGAGTCCTGTGCGGTTGTTATTACCTACCCCCTCCCTCCTCAATAGTAATAGTATTACTAATAGAGTTAAAATGAGGTAGAAGGATGAATGGAATGGTTTCCTGTGACAAGTCTGCACACGGCACATTTTATTATTCCACCGAAACGAATTATTTTAGGCCTACATTCTTGTGATTGTGCGCGAATCGTTGCTTGAGGATTTTCATTTACGGCTTTAGGCTTTACGGTATACTAAATTTTAATACCACGGCATCACTTACACAAGTATACTATAGTATAGCAAAATCGGCTGATATATTTATAATCAGTAGACCAATATTATATTAAAATTAAATCTATTTAAATAATTTTTTAAAATAAATTTAGATTTTACTAAAATTTTTAGAATTAATGCACACACAAATAATGTTGTATTATTATAATATATATGCGTATACAATATAAAGAAGAGTTTGTTAAGATTTAATTCTTTCCAGGTGTCTTCTGCAAAGAGTGACTAAAACTAGTCGTAGCAGAAGTTGCGTATGTTGTAGCCGACATAGCACTAGTTTCCTGACTAGCGCTACGACATGTCGTAACGCTAGCAACATCCGACCGGTTTGTCTGCTGTTACGACAAGATTGTCGTAACGCTAGCAACATCCCACCGGATCGTCTGCTTAGGTACTTGGACAAAATTTTCAAATTAAAGTTATAGCTTTAAGATCTAGTTGGTTGGAAAGGGCTTGAAAAATGCAATTTATTGATACCAAAATTATAGTTTTATGTTATTTCTAAAGAAAGTTATGAATCTTTTAGTGAATTATTTTGGGATAACTCCGCTAATTGAGACATATAAGAAAATATAAAACAGACAAAAGTGAAAATTGGGCAGTGAGACTGAGACAGCTGTTTAAAATACAAGTTAATTAAAGTTATTTTAGAAATGACTGAAGATAACCATAACAAACCATATATTTCCGCATTCGTCATATCATTGCCAAAACAAGCGTCCTAAAATTAATTCTGAATTACGCAAGTTTGATTCATTAATATTCAAAATGGCCGTCAAATTTGCATATGTGATATTTTAAATTGAGCACAACTTAAAAATAATTATCCAAAATATTAAGTCAAGCACATCAAACTGTTCGTGTTGAAAAGGAGAAAAATAATTGACAAAAATCCTTGTTTAATACTGGTTGATGAAGTCGAGTGGCCCTTAAACATTACATTTTTTATATCTCGGGAAAATAAATTAGTATTTACAAATGCAAATGAAATATCTATTTATATTGCTTGTTAGTTAGTCTTCTATACCTTAAGTAACTTAAAATAGTGTTATTAATATTGTTTAGCCGCTAGATTAGATCAAATTTAAAAATAATTGGCTGAGGTACATAGAAGAAAATGTCAGCCATCTTGAAAAATAGGGAAAAAACCATGTGGTGATTATTTTTATAATTTTTTTTTAATATTTGGGGGAGGTTGGGGGGGATGGGACTTTATCAATTCTTGTAGATATTTGGATGCTGAAAACAGTAGTTACCATTAAAATCGCGAGTGATGGCGACTCTTAAAGATATTTATATTATTTTATGTAGTTAATTTACTGTTACTCAATTAATTACATTTTAATAATGAAATTAAGCACCAAAAAATTGGAGAACATAGTTTGTAATGTTCAGTATCCAATTATCTTTAAAATGATATATACCACATCCAATTTCATCAAGAAATTACACAGAAAAGTGCAATTTTCTTTACACACATGCACATTGTTTACATTTTTAAGTCTAAGTGGACAAAAAGTTGAACAAGGGTCGGATAATTCAGCAAAGATTTTTCACAAAGTGAAAAATGATTTATCCAAGTACCTAGTCTGCTGTTACGACATGTCGTAGCACTAGTTTCCTGACTAGCGCTACGACATGTCGTAACGCTAGAAATATCCGACCGGGTCGTCTGCTGCTACGACAAAATTGTCATAGCGCTAGCCACATCCTATAATTATAATTATATACTATATAATATATACTATACTAAGTAACATACGATCGTATTTATTTATAATTATAGTATTATATTATTTATAACATTTTATTTAAATAAAAATCCTCTTATATCTAAAATAACCAATATTTCAAACTCTTTTAATATCAATTAACCTTTAGTGATATGCTTCTACTTTGGTTTAAGGATGAAATTTTGGAAGTAATGAATTGTAGTGTAGCGTTGGTCAACTGTTTGAAATTTTAATTTAGTGACCGGATTTACCAGACTTTACAGCATTTGCGTGTTACTCATACTAATAGGTTATTGTACATTTAACCGTTAACAAAAAGAGTAATTATTTACAGAGTAATTAATTACAATATAGTGATGTATCAATATTTGTTTTTTTATATGAATTAAATATTAGAATACAAATATTTTGATAATAGATTATAGCTTTAAGATATTATTTACAATCATATTATTCAAGCTTTTTAAATAATATAGAAACTTACAAAATCTGGCATTACTACATAACAAAATAACAACTAATATACAATGTTTTGTATTTATGACAAAAATTGCCACTTCAGCTAGTTGCCTATTCAACTGCATTACTTAAAAATTGCTTTCTAACAAATTTTAATCTGAATGTCCTTCCAATCCCAGCAAATTTCTCATACGAGTGTTTCGAATTAAGCGTTTTATATTTTCTTTGGTGCCTAAAATTCATAAAGATGAAATTATCTTGAAATGCAAATCTGGCAAATACCACTAAATCACTGAAATGGGGTGGAGCATAGAGTCACAAGCGTAGTTTATTCCTAGAAGAGTTTCGTAAATATATTGAGTATGATATATATATGAGAAACCTTATCCATGAGATTTGAGTCGTAAGTATTGAGATGTTGACATTTTCGTTTGCCTCGAAAATTTAATAGTACAATTACTGAGCTTAATTTTATAAAATCTAAGTTGTCAAGTTTGATTATCGAAGTTTTCATTAACAAAAGTTGACATTTTTATCATATTCATTAATGACATTACTTGGACACGCCCCCTTTACATTGAGACATTGGCATTGTAGTTTCAAGTTTGTTGAGTTGAGTAAGGGAGTTTGGTTTAGTTTTAGGCTTATTAGGTGGTTTGTGGTAATTATAAACCTTATTGTCATTATTGTTTCTAGTCATTTGAATATTCAGTAATTAATTGTAAGTAAATGACAAATATTAAAATTTAATTAATTAAAATTTAAATAAATGTGTTTGAGTTTATTAGTTTATTGACTATTATACTTAATTATACTGACTATACCGTACTGATCATTTACTGATGTTCTGATTTTTCTAAGTTTAAGTATTGTTTTAATTTTTAATAATTGTATTATTATTTTTTATTAGGGCTGTTATCGAATAATTTAAATTTATTTATTAACTTTTCAAAAATTACCGAATAATTAATCGATAATTTTAATTAAAGTATTTAAAGAGAAAATAAGTTATTGTAATGTATGAGTATGAGTATAATAATGTATGGCTTCATTAAACTGAAAATTTCATAAAATGCCCAAAACTTAAGTATTTAATAAAAATAATAATATTTTAGGAGATGTATTTAAATATAACTATTTTAATTTAAAGTCAATGAATTTTGTTTTTGTTAATTAAGTAAAACAATGTTTATTTTTTTTATATTGTATCATTAAGAATCATTTCCTTATAAAAACAGTTTATTTTAAATCTTACACTTAAAAAATCTTTTTTTTTTAAACAGAGAAGTCTGTAACTGTAAGTAAAAAAATAATAAAAAATATTACAAAATAAAAACTTATTTATTATCAATAATTATTTATTAACAAATCAAAAAAATTGTTTAAAACATTTTCTATAATTTTAATCGCTATTTTAAAGATTAAAATAGTTTTATTTGATAAATTTTTTACCGATTGATCGAGAAATTATTCATTAATTTCCGCAGCCCTTTTTTTTATATTATTATTATTTTAAAAGAACAGACATTTTGAGTAAGTTGACTTCACTTAGGTAGTTGTTCATTAATTTAAAAAAAATAATTTTTTTTAGTCTATTCAATAGGCTATTGTGAAACAATAAATAGTTTATTTGAGAATATGCTGTGGACCATAGAGTTTGTCTTTGTTTGTCACTTATGTCAAATTCTGGCATACAATAACATCTGACCTGAGTGGCCTTCGCTGGTGTACAATTATATGCTTGGGCTTGAGAGAGTTTAGTCAATAAAATTTTTAATGACCACGCTGGCCACGTCCGTGTGATATTAAGTACAATACAATTAGCAGCCCTGCCAAAGTATATGTTACAGGAGGTTTTTTTACTTTTATGAGAGTCTTTGAAAATAAAAGTTGTGTTGTGAGTGGATGTTCATTGTTACAGTAATATAGCAATTTTCAGTCAATAATAATAATAATAATAATAATAAAATGATAATTTATATAGCGCTGTATCCCAGCAAGGAACCAGGCTCACAGCGCTTTACATGGAAATAACAATACATATATCAATAAAAAGAAACATTCATATCATACTAACTACATAAATGACAATACGTTATACTCAATACATCAGCTACGTTAATCATTTAAAGAAATGTTGTTTTATTAATTTTGAAAATAAATTTTAAAAAGATGTGTCTTAAGTGCAGTCTTGAATGACTTAGCAGTTGAAATCAGTTTGGATCGGCCCATAAGTTATAAGAAATTAAAGTAGGCCCTTTATTAAATGTTTTTGTTAATTACTTTTGACAATATTTCTTCTTTTCATTTCTTTGTTTTCCATGGCTTTGCAGGTAATAATATCTGATGTAAATTTTATTTAGTTACTTACCGTATATACTTGTTCTATAGCTAGTTCGTTCATAAGTGACCCCCCCCCCCACCCTCTTTTGGAAGAGAAAAGTATTAAATGGGTGTAACCCGTTCGTAAGCCAACCCCTGAAAAATAACAGCTAAACAAAATGGTAAACACTTGTTAAAATCTACAAGCTAAATTTGTCATTATGATTGTTTACTTTGTACTACCTATCTTCCTCTTTGTGCTCTTCAGTAGGCGAGAATTACCGGTATTTAAAAAAATAAATTATTTTCTTTGGTAAACATTGTTTAAAGCGCGCACATTAAAATTCATTGTTGAAAACAAAATTTGTAAAACAATTAATTAAAACATTCACAGAAATAAATAAATTTATTAAATAAGTACAGATGCTTAATGATATTTTATAGCTTCTTGTAGAATATAGAAAACTAATTTGATGATCTACAATAACAACACCGATATTCAATGTACATGCAGAATTCACGTATGATCCACTTGTAAGCCAACACCCCCCCCCCCTCTTAACCTTTTCCCTTAGATTTTGTCTCAAAAAAGTCGGCTTTAGAACGAGTATTTATGGTATGTATATTTTAGTTTTTCTGATAAAGTTATTTGACAAAAATTTTACATTGAATTAAGGTTCTTGATGGTTAATCAGTCCTCGGATTGGGACAGGTTCTGTTTAACCATAACTTCAATTAGTCCATATAAGCTAATTACCTGGAGTTCATTTTTTGTTAATGTTACGGCAACATACGAGAGACAACATGCAAGCTATGGTGACATCAAGGTGCTTTCTTATTATTCTGGTATATAAATAGTATACATGTTTTCACCATTAGTGGAGTTCGGCTGATGGACGATTTTTAAAAATTCTCTTAGTTGCCAAGGCTTAGTATGTGAACTGACACACAATGTTGCAGTGATTTCAAAATGTGAATAGCGATCAAGGCCGCGAGTGTTGTTATTTATATTTGAACAGGAAAGTTAGCAAATTGTCTTTACATTCTATGATAATAAGCCATTTAAATACATAAAAATTGATGATTTTCTTCTTTGGACAATTTTTGTTTAAATTCTTTTTTTTTAAAATTCGCTGAATTGACAGCATAGTGAAAAAAGCTAATGGTGGTAACATCACATGCGCTTTGATGTCACCAGCAGACAACACTGGTTGAAAATTTGATCCATTCTCTTGTTGGTTCTCTAAACATAAGGAAAATATGAGCCGGCAGTTAACCTTTTTATTTTTAATAGTTAATATTAGCGGTCTTTAAAACCTTTCATTGAATCATAACCTAATTTTTTTTGTCATACCCTCTCTATCCTTTCCTCTATAAGCTCATACTAATCTCCCCTTACTATTGCTCCATTTGGTTCTCAATCTCACTGCAGCTAATTTTTTATTTCTTTATATTCGTTTTATTTGTGTACAATATGTTCATTGAGGAAGGCTCTTCGCCGAAACGTCCGTTGTTTTGTTACGTCCTGTCAGGCTAAATCATACCCTGTTTACATGTTATCCATTTATTAATCTATAAGCCTGATTGCAGTTTCACCCAACATTATGTTCACTGCCTTCCATTGCCAGTTCATTGAATATTCACAGAACTCAGCTAATATCTATTTTTATTCTCGTTGATAAGGTCATGATTGCCCATTGCTTTCTCTTTCAATCAGTTATCATTTCCAACTCTAGCAGTCATGTCTCGCATAATGATAAAGTAATATTTATACAGTCAAACCTCTCATAACGAGTTTAATTCATTCCAGAGTCTTACTCGTTCAGCGAAACACTCTTTAAGCAAAAAAAATTGTACCATACAAATCAATGTAAAATATGATAATACGTTCCATGCTGAAAAAAAAACATTTATTCAAATAAAATTAATCATGAATTGTTAAAGGGTGAAACAAATAGAATATAATTTAGATTTGAAACAAAAAAGGTAAACAAAAATATGAATATATGACAAACTGTCCAAAGATATTTGCTTTTGCCAACGCTTCAAAATTTGAAGAAAATGTGTAGTAACGGTTTGGTAGAAATTCTTGACACTCCACTTGAAGCATCCATCTCCTTAATTTTTCTTGAGAATAGTGCAGATCGTAGATGTTGGCCGATTGTAGTTGCGCTCTAGATTACCCACCTTGTTCTCTTTTAAATAGTTTTTCGTTTCAAAACAACAAATTTTTTTATTGTGTACTTGTGTTGTTTTTTTCGAAGACATTTTAGCACAGGCTATTACACTTTGCACATGAAAAAATATGAATACTGTCTGAATACAAAATTTGTAATAATGGTTGTCACATACGAAAACAAGATACTAACAGTCCGAGTCTTAACACAGAATAATACATCAGGTGGAAGTGCTAGCTTACAAATGAATTTCCAGGAAAAGAAGACTTTCCCCTTCTGCGTCACTCGTTATGCGAATCTTCGCTCATTAAGGGAACAACTTTTTAAAAAAAAATATTTGCTAGTTATGTAAAAAACTTGTTATGAGAGTTGCTTGTAATGAGAGGTTTTACTGTATACTTAATGCGCATCAAGTTTTTTTTATCTGGGTACAGGGTTGGTAGGGACATGGCACGTAATGATATGTACATTTTTTGGGGGGACTAGAATTAGATATTGATTTCTGTGATTGGGTCCCATTCCCAGAACCCTTTTTTTTTAGTTGGTATAAAAAAGCGCTGTAAATATGTCTCTGAAAAGGATTTTTTTTTCATACTTAATTACTCAAACTAAATTAGATAAGTTGTAAATGAATTACTAAATTTTACTCAAGGTTTGAAAATATATTTCAATGAAATGGTTTCTCAAAAATCCATTTTTACAAAGTCTCTTCACAATCTGTTTTTTTTACTGTATTTAAAAAAAAACAGCCTACCTCAAACTAAGTTTGTTGTGAGACAAAAAAATAAGGCTTATGTAAAATACAATGAAGCCCCCCTCAGGATCAGAAATGTACAGGGTTTATAATTATATGATTAGGCTCAAATGCTGAACCATCGTTATCTACAATGTACATGTTTGCAATGTTTTCATTAAAAAGAGTTCTTAAACTTTTTAATATGGGAATATGTGAACTGCACTTGTGCTACTTTTATACCTGGACTTTTTGCAAAAATATTAACACATTTTTCACTACATAAAAAACATACAAAATAATCAGATTGAACTGTAATAAAAATTAACCTTAAAGTAGGCACCACTGATCTGGCCTGGGAGCTATTTTTCAAAGACCCCTGAAATAACTGATCTTAGGCTAGGGAATTTATCTATTACTGAACTCAAAGGTCCAAAACTGAGATAACTGATAATAGGTGATAGATTTTGATTTGACTCAATAGAGTAAAAGATAAATAGCTGCATCAATCAGTGATAACTCATGTGCATGATAAATCTTTCAGACCACATTATGTGTGTTATTTGTAGCACGTTAATAGGATTACTGAGATAAGTGAGTTATCTTCTCTGGTTGTATCAATCTAGGTATGATCACATTACTTCAGTTGGGCAAGATATTTTAAACATACCATTTGTTCATTGGTTAGTAAGGAATAATAACTTTAGGTTTATACGCTAATCTAGTTGCCTTGCTCTAGGTTTGCATAAGATATGAAATTTAGAATAATTATGTAAATGTTTTTTTAAAATAGAATTCAACTGAAGTGGATTATTAAATACTGTAGTTACATTTTGAAATTTTAAAAATATTTTTTTTTAGATAATAGGTAACTATATATGATCACATGTTCTGAATCTTCTGTGGCCATTTAAAGGATAATTAGTTTAAATTGGTTAATTGTGTCAATTATAGCAAATCAATTTAAATGTTTCTTAAAGAAGAAAGTGGTGTGATAAATTTTTCTTTATCTCTATTTTACCCAATATCTTTTGGCCAACTGTGTGATTCAAAAGTTGGATTAGTGATTGTGTTATACCATAATATAAATATTTCTTACACTTTTTAAAGTTATAACCATACCATTTAAACTTTCATCACATTACTGGAGCTTTTCTGTTATATATTAATTTTTATTGTTGAAGTTTGACTTATTCAGGTGTCAGATGTTTCTTTACAAAAAAATAATTTACAGCTATTTTTCTCCAGTATTCCATCCTTGTTCCTCAGTCTTCAGTCTTCAGGCATTACTGGCTTTTTATCTCAACTTTGTTTATTTATTCTCTTGTGACTTATTCAAGATGATATATTTTTATTGGTACTGCAATGACAGACATTTAATGAATTCAATTTCAACTCCAATTAAATATTTAAGGATAGCAATCATAATTTTATAGAGAGATGGCTAGATAGGTAGAGGCCAAAAAAGAAAGGAAATGAAGTCTACAACAGTTAGTCATGATAATAGGGGGGGGGGGGGGAGGAAAAATTTATTACATTATAGCAAAGTGCTTTAAAAATGAAATTTTTTGTGTGCTGAAAAAGTAGTCATGCCAATATGTTCTTTGTTTTTTGTTTGTGTCGATTTGGTTTTCTCAAATGCTTTCATTTATAAATTTATCACTAGTTTTAAAATATTACCAGAATACTTCATTTTTAAAATTTTTCCCCTTTCAGAATTCCTTTGTATTAATTTTGTGGGGAAGTATGGCAGCAAGAGGGAAAAAGGGTAGGTATTAATCTATGTATTATATATATTGGAGCTACTACATTTCCAAACAAATTGTTATAGAACAAACGTTTAGCATTGTAGTTTAGTGACTGAAATTCACATATGAATGAAATAATTTAGAAATCTAACCAAACTTCAGACTTTATATAAAGAAAATTTTACAAATGTAATAAAAGCATTGAAATAAAATGCTACCTAACATTGTTCAGACATTTCTAAGAAAATGAATCTTGTGTACCATAGAAATCACAGAGAAATTATTTAAAAATTGCTGCAAGATTTGATACTGGTGAACATTCACAACTGACATGAGTAACTCCATAAGTTAAAATACTAAACCTAGAAGTACTGGAGGATTGAAGAACAAAATAGAAAGTTATAATATTGCATAAGGGCATTAAATTCTAACTTGAAAATACAAAGCAACAACAATCTTATTCAACACTCAGATAGAAATTTACAAAAACAAATACATACAAATCCTTCTTCTTCCCACGTGGCATTGAAGCATGGAATAGCTTGCTTGTAACAAGTCAGGAAAACTAACACCATTAACAACATTCAAAGCTCTAATAACCAAGAATAAGTATAGTGTCCAATAATCTTCTATATAGGAGTGTCTGTATAAGATAAGATAATGTATCATAAGAAAGGAACATGGTTACAAAACATTGAGGCATCATATTAATTAATAATGGTTCCAAAAAGCACATCAGATATTGCTGTGTGGCCCCCTTTTCTATTCTTTTTGGTTACAATCAAATGTTTCAGGTGTTGTTTTATCACAGTAATTTGACTCTCACAAATTAAACCTGTTGAAGAATATTGGTGAACCTAAAGTATTTTTTAAAAACATGCTTCAGTGACCTAAGATATTCATAATATGGATAAAAGTCTTAATTTCTGGTTGTTAAATATTTAATTTTATTTCAGCGCTTAGTCCCAATGACCCAGCCAGATTTGCTGGCAATGGTCTAAGCTACAAAGCCAAACTTATAGGAATAGAGAATGTGCCTGAGGCTCGGGGGGATCAGATGTGCCAGGAAACATTAACAAAACTGAAGAACTCTGTCAAAATATCTGGCCAGCATAAGCAGAAGATATTTGTTCAGGTCACACTTGAAGGACTCAAAATAATTGATGCGATTTCATTGGTAAGTTTTTTTTCTTTCTCTTTCCTTAAGTTTTGTTACATGTTGTAATCAAAAGACTAGACACCTTGTCCTGCTAGCCCTGTGCTTTGTGTCAGTACTGCATAGCATTTGTTCACAATAATACTTGTACAGCAAACAAGACTATGAAATCAAAATTCATAACATTTTACCTTATTTATATAGAAAATAAAGCATAAATCTAGGAAAAGGTAGTGAAATGATTAGTAACTCATTTAAATAATGAATCAAGTCCACATTCAATAAGTAATATTTAAATGTCAAAATTTAACTGTCCCAGCCCTCAGGGGATCATAGACAAAGCTTGATCTTAAAACCTGCTGTGGAATACAGAGAGCATGTGAGTGCCGAACATTTACAACAATCTTTTCAACATGCTTTAGGTCTCAAAAATTATTTAAGAAATAATTAGTTGTAAGAACTCAGCTGATGCTTATTCCCATTACTTCCCAGGATGTGGGTTTCATGTTATGTTCTATGCTGATAATGTTAATGGATCAAAAGACTAAGCTCACAGCTTTAATGTAAAAAAAAAAATTATTATAAGAGCATTTTAAACAAATTGACACA
Source organism: Radix auricularia (assembly GCA_002072015.1). Lineage (NCBI taxonomy): Eukaryota > Metazoa > Mollusca > Gastropoda > Lymnaeidae > Radix > Radix auricularia. Next base: position 327,193 of record MUZC01002237.1, read on the forward strand.
TTCAACATAGTTTTAGGAAATGGTTGTTTTTTTCAGATTATGTGGTGTGATGTTTTCAAACATATTGCTTTCATTTAACCCCTTTTATAACTTACCTCTCCTCAAAAAAAAAAAAAAAAAAAAAAAAAAAAATTACCGACCCAACCCTACCACCTGGGTACATGCCAGGGCACATGCTGACATGGGACCAAGATAGTCTGATAATAATGTTTATCTGTTATGACATGTTTGATTTTGATGTCAAGCAAAACTATGATTTTTTAAAAAATATACCAGAGACTTGTTATCTTTGTTTTATTAATAATTTTATCCTATTCAAGATCTTATATTCATCTCTATACTTATTGTAATTTTATTTTTAAAATGAGGCTGTTTGACAGTTAATGCGGGCCTCTGTCAGAAAAGTTTGGAGACCCCTAGTGTAATGCAACAATTACTTAAGAATTATCAGTGATAAAAATATAAATGTTACAAAACCAATTCTTGTTTTTTCACTATTTTAAAATATATAATTTTGCTGTAATCATTAACCCCATGTATGTTTTTATGATATCCACACCTCTGCATCCTTCCCACCCACCCATTGTACCTTTGTTCCTGACCTTCACCCATTTACAGAGTTTAAACCACACTAAGAAAAAAGGTGAACCTAAGAGTCCAAAACCAGGAGAGGTAACTGAAAGAACAGAAAAGGAACAAGATTTGGTAGGCTAATGTTCAAACCAGTAGTACCTTGTAACCCAATTATCATTAGTATTGACACACTGGTTTTAAAGTAGGCACTCATATAAGTATAAAAAAAAACTTGAATACTTATGGTTTTGAAAAAACAATGCCAACCCTTGCTTTTACGCTTTACTTAATTAAGTAGCATGTACCTGATGACTGGAGAAATTCTTAAATAGCATATTTGGATAATTGAAATGAAAATTATGTCATTATTTAATATTTAAAAGTCTTACATTTTGAAACAAATTGAATCTAGTAAATGAAATATAATATAAAAATTTAGTGCAATATAATCCATTTGGTTAAGAAGTCGTAGTAAAACTTCAGCGATATTCATTAAAAGCCTTTTGATTTTCAGATAGTATTACACACACATGCTGTGCATCGGATCTCTTTCATATCCCGAGACACCACAGACAACAGAGCTTTTGGTTATATTTATGGAGAAGAGAATGGAACCCACAAGTTCTATGCCATCAAGACAGCATCAGCTGTAAGATCCTCAAAAAAAATATTTTAAATTTTTTTTATAATTATTTTTTTTTGGTTAACTTTTTAGTTGAAACTTCTTGTTTTAAAAATCATGTATGAGGGAAAAATTAAACTGCTAATACTAAACATTTTAATTTTAATGAATAAAACTGAAATCTGATTTTAATTAAGAATTTTGTCTTGTTTAAAAGTCAAAGACAATGCTTAACAACGTCTGTATGGATTATTTACATTGTGTAAATCAGCCTCCTCAGAACTGGCCCCCACCAGGGGTTCAATTGATTCATTGTGTGTGAATAACTTCAGTTAGTAACTTATAAACTTTCAATGTACTGAGGCGCCATCAACTTAGAATTTTCATATATTCCTTTACTGCTTTATCTGCATTTGAATGATAGTCTTCTAGTAGCTCTCGATATTAGGACATCCGTCGTTTTGGTCTTGGCTCGGAGGCGGGCAGTGTTGGAAAGTCCTCCATCAGCTCTGGTATGTAACCAGATTCCCTCACTGCTATCCTTGAATGCGTATCGAAGAAGTACAGAGAAGAATATTGCGAAGAGTGTTGGTGGGAGTACACAACCTTGTTTAACTCCGCTGCTGACAGGGAAGGCCTCTGACTTAGCTCCATCGAACTGCACTGTGCCAAGCATATTTTCATGGAACTGTCTTATAATGGCAAGTAGGTAAGGGGGACAGCCGATTTTTGCCAGTATTTGGAAAAGCCCGTTGCGACTGACGAAGTCGAAGGTTTTTGTAAGGTCCACAAAGGCAATGTATAGTGGCATCTGCTGCTCTCTGCATTTTTCCTGGAGCTGTCGTATGGAGAACACCATGTCTATGGTAGACCGACCGGACCGGATACCGCACTGAGATTCTGGATAGACGCGGGATGCTAGGGTCTGTAAACGTGTTAGTATAACGCGGGCAAAGGTCTTTCCTACAATACTAAGGAGTGAAATGCCACGATAATTAATGCAATCACTCCTATCACCTTTGTTTTTATATAGTGTCACTATATTTGCATCCTTTAGGTCTTGGGGGATGTAGCCCTGTTCCCAGCAGAGGGACAGAATCTCGTGCAATGGTTGGAGTAAAGCTGTCTTGCACTCTTTAGAACCTCTGGTGGTATTCCATCATTCCCAGGCGCTTTTCTACAAGCTAGGCTGTCAATTGCTTTGCTCAGCTCTTCCTGTGTGGGCAGGACATCAAGTTCTTCCATGAGTGGCATATCTGGGATGTCATCTAGAGCGGTGCTGGAGACTGTGGTAACTGTTGAATACAATTCCAGATAATGCTCAACCCACCGTTTTAGCTTTGCTGCCTGGTCTTGAATAATTTCTCCACTTTTGGACTTTAGGGGAGCAACTTTTGACGTCAAGGGGCCAGTTGCCTTTTTGATGTTTTCGTACATGACTTTTGCATTGCCCATGTCTGCAGCTGATTGTATACTGAAACAGAGCTTAAGCCAGTAGGTATTGACACATTTACGTGCAACCTTTTGGGCAAGTGACTTGGCTGTTTTTAAGGCATGCAACCTGTCGGGTGTTGGCTTTTCCTTGTAAGCCATAAGAGCTTTCCTTTTTGCTTCAGTGACAGGTTTCATCTCGTCCCAATGTTCATCAAACCAGTCAGTGTTTTTGTGAGATTTTGTGCCAAAGGCTTGTATTGCGGTTGTATAGATTGTGTCTCTCAGATGCGTCCATTTGGAGTCAATGGTGACGCATGGGGACGTCTTTGAGAGACTTTTCTTCACCTTGTCTGTGAACAGCTGCGTTATCGCAGGGTCTTTCATGCAGGAGGTATTGATGCGTGGACTTCCCTTTTTCTTGGTGTGTTATCGCAGGGTCTTTCATGCAGGAGGTATTGATGCGTGGACTTCCCTTTTTCTTGGTGTGGTACAAGTTTTTCGTCATTATACGTACTTTGCTGGCGACAAGAGAGTGATCCGTGTCACAGTCGGCACTGTGATAGCTGCGAGTGAGTAGGACGCTAGCCAGTTGTGCACGCCTGGTGATAATGAGGTCCAGCTGGTGCCATTGGTGGGATCGAGGGTGTCTCCAAGATACTTGATGTATATCCTTGCACTTGAAGAAAGTGTTGGTCACACACAAGCCTCGTGAGCAGCACAATTCCAGAAGCCTTTTTCCATTTTCGTTTTCGTTTCATTTAACTTTCCTCTTCCAAAGAGTCCAAGGCAGGTGGGCCAGGCTTCGTGGTCGCTCCCCACTCTAGCATTGAAATCTCCTAGGAGATAGATTGCCTCGTCTTTGTGGATGCTGGCTAGTGCCTGGTCTAACGCTCCATAGAACTGGTCCCTTCTTCCGGAGTTGAATAGAGTGTTGGGGCATACACGCTAAGAATGTTTGCTGGGTCCGCAGTTGTTCTGAGTCTTAGAATGAGGATCCTCTCCGTGCCTGATGACGGGGGTTCAATGGATGGTAGAAGAGTGTTCTTAACAGCGAAACCCACACCATGCTGGCTAGGTTCGTCTTTTGGTCTGCCTTGCCAGAAGAAGGTGTAATTGGCCTCTTTGAGTGAACCATTGTCTGGGAGCCTGGTGTCCTGAAGGCATGCTATGTCAATCTCTAGCCTTTTGGACTGCAGATCATCAGTGATGCTGGAACACATAGTCCTTACGTTCCAGCTAGCGATTCGAAGAGCTGGGGTCTTCTTTTTCTTTTTTGTATTTTTTGGTGCAGGGCTTAGTGGCCCACTTGTTGAGTGGTATTCTAATCTCCACGCACCCAGTGGAGAAGGCAGGCCATGACGGGATAGCACCTATTTGACTGGGGGCTGCCCAGTTTGAGGCGGGCGGTAGCTGTCAAGTGAGACATTGGTAGTCTCTCCCACAGTCGGAAGCAGCCCCTGGCGCCTAGCTCTACGTCAATTGAGCTTTGGCTTATAACCGGTAACTGCCGCTTCCCGTGTTTTGTCGACACCTTGCGGCGACGCTGGAGTGTCCTCTCCAGAGGTGATGCAAGCCTGGGCAGGTATTATGGAGAATTAGCTGCTGCCCATACAGCATATCCCCCCTCTCCACGTCAGTGGTGTAACCAAGGGATCGACTTGCGTCGATGCAGCTTGGCTGCCATTGGCGTCGCAGGAGCTGCTGGTATGTACATAAGTCTTATGTATAGACCGCCTGTAGGTGCTCCATTTCCTGATTTTCTTTCAGGGTTTACTCCCTTAGCCTTTCCCGCAAGGCAGGTATAGCCGCAAGTCAGCGGATGATTTGTATTCAGAGTTTCCTTCTCCTAGATGAACTACCAGCCAAGGTTTTTACGAGCATCATCTACCCGTAGGGGTGCCAGCACCAGAATTCGAACCCTTGATCGATTGTTTATTTTTAAAAAAATTATTTTATTTTAGAATTTTGGTGCCGCAGCGCACTAACACTTTGACCACCGCGCCCTTATGCGCCTACTAGTAAACATGTTTTGAATGAGCACAAAAGGAAGAGAGGTCAATTAATATTCCCCCATGATATATTCTTTTATAGTTTTCTTCAGATGGCATAATGTGATTTATGTTGGAATAGGTTTTCTTGTTATCTTTCGATTACCGATGTATCACTGTTGGTTAGTCAATAAGAGCAGAATCTGTTTAACTTTGATAATTTTGTATATAAAATTCATGAATGGCCTCTAAACTTGGGATGTTATAATCAGGATTTTTGGTTATAGAAATTCATTTTTTAAACAACTATTGGTTTGTGTTGTAATTCTTAGAAATCTATTAACTACACTGTAACTGTAACTTTTTTGGCTAAATGGCTGAGATTACATTTCTTCTTTTCTCTCTTCCTTCGATGTACATCTGTCGAAATTTAAAGTACCACCCCCTCTGTCCCCCGCAAATTAATTATATAATAACATTTTATCAACACCCCCGCACTGAACTTTATTTTAATAAGAAAATTATTTAGATTTGGTTTAAATATGAAATTGATTGTGATATTTTTTTTCTTTCTTCACATTGTTAAACCAAATTTTCTCTTTGCAGTAGTATATGGTAGCCAAAAAATGTATCATTGTTATAATAGCATAATTATATTATCATGGAAATTTCTGTCTTATTAGCAAACATAATTCATAAGGTTTTTGTGGAGAAAAAAAATATTTCTTTTCTTGACCATTTACCCACAACACATTACCTAAATTTCCTAAGAGACATCACTCTATTACTTAAATGTTGATAGGCCAATGTTAAGTTTCCCGTTAACTTACTGAAGTATTATAATTAAAAGTTAATGGTGTGTTTTTTCTACATTTTTAGGCAGAACAATTGGTCTTGGCTTTGAGAGACCTGTTTCAGGTAGTTTATGAGATGAAGAAAAAAGAGATGGATGAAGCCAAAGAGAGTTTAGAGAAAGGAGAAGTTGTTCAAAATGAGGGAAACTTACAGCCCTCGGGGGATGGGTCTACCTCGGGGAATGGGCAGGTATGTGAAGTGTACTTTTTATTCTGGGAAAACTGCTCCCGGTTGTGGTCTTTTAATTATTCCAGACATATAAAATTGTTTCTATGCCGTTTCAATGAGGATTTAGTTGTTAAATCTCAACAACAAAAAAATGATGTCGTTAGGGATGATATGGCTTGAGTGAATTTGAGAAATCTTTTTAAATTTTATTTTCAAAATGACTTTTACTTTATTGGATCCTTATTATTCCTTAAATATTTTTGTTTTTAAATTCATAGGATCATATCATTGCTTTTTATTTCCCAACTACCATTTCTTTACTAATAATAGAGCTAGGTTTGCTTAATAGGATCAATCATAGCAAATAACTTAATTTTTCTCATAGGCCCCTCTGGAGAAAGCGAATGCTGAAGGAGAAAATATTTATCAGGTATCACACCAGATAACTTTCAATGATTTCCTTAATTCTTGTTTAGAGTCTGTGTGTAGTAGTTTGATATTGCTTGTATCTTTTTAGTTCACACTTAAATAGCTTTAAATTAATTGCTAACAGTCTGTTATCTTATAACTCTCTTGAGGCTGAGAGTGCCAAAAAGACTGAGCCTTTTATATAAGCCCTGATTTTATTCTGCTAAAAAATTTATAAACATATTAATTCATTTGCAAATATAACGTTGTTTATTTTACTTTAGGAGTAATATAATGACCATTAGAATAATATTTAGTTTGAAAACTGATAAAAATTCTCAAACGGGGATGAGTAAGCTTTTTTATGAAACATATTGCAAGATCGCATAGCATATTTTACAGACTATAAAACAGGCCTTCATTTTTAAGGGAGCTTTGATACAAACAAAAATTTATAGCTGGTAAAAAGAATAACCAGACAATCCCATGGCTTGTATGTTTAGGCCAGTTGTCTCATAAGGGTTATGCATGTTGCATATATTTAGCATAAGGCAAAATTAATTTCTTGTTGTGGCATGTAAGTGAATCATTCAAATAATGTGTTTGTTTTTAAGGGGGTCGTCCATAAATGATGTCACATGAATTTGGTCGATTTTTATCCCCCCCCCCGTCACACTTCGTCACAAAAACTTACCCCACCCCTCCAATGTGACGTCACAAAGCTGTGACCCCCCCGCCCCCAAAAGTGGTATTTTCTATTGGAAAATGAGCATGTTTCTAATCACTTTATTGTCATTTTAGTATTATGTAGTGTGAGACTGCTCTCTAATATCGTAACACGCTTGAATCCTTGTAAAACGCCATTTAATAAATAGGAAGAAACCGAATATTTAAGTTGAACTTTGATTTAAAATAGCATGTTTTGACTTGATGTCACAATTCTTAAACTCCCCCACCCTCCCTGTCGTCACACTTCGTCACAAATGTGGGGATCCCCCCTCCTCCCTTGGTGCGTGACTTCATTTATGGACGGCCCCCTAAGCTAAAATGTATCAATATTCTCCACTTTAAAATCGAGAAGTTAATAATTAATTTTTTATAATTTCTTTTGAAATAAGAAACTCTTTCAATAACGCTAAAGTAACGCTTTTCACCTTGCTTTTAATACTTTACTTATTTTATTACCATATTTTAATAAAATGGTCAATTTTAAAAAATACTTGATGCTTGATATAGAATTCTGCTGGTTTGAATACTGAGGAAGTTGTTAGTCAATCATTATATATTGGAAAATATGCAATCAAGAACAATTTGTTCTGCCTTTAACTTGATTGATACATCAAAATAAAATCATTTAAAGCCCATGTGAAATATGACTCCTCCTCAAGTTAAACATTCTTGTTCCTGATGGTAGAGAGTTAATTGTTATATTTTATCTCAGTATTCATACATTGCAGTTTTTTTCCCCCAATATACTGGTACCAACTTTTGTATGAAAATGTAATGTAAGAGTTATCATGCAGGTCCCAACCAACAATGCTCCAGTGAATCCACCAAGCCAGGCTGAACAGGTGGCCAACTTACTTGACCTTGAAGACCAGGCTGATCATATTCTTAAAGTGGGTCTTTTCTTCTGCCTTCAAAAAATTAATTCAAATATTTAAGCCACAGTTTACTGAACCATAAACCTTCTTTTATTTCAAAACCATTCAACTTTTGGTGCCTAAATATTTTCAAAAAGGTGAAAGTTATAGTGAAATTATAATTTTGGTATTGGAATAATAAATCAATAAATGCCTGTTTAATAGCATTATAAACATAAAATTTATTTCCTTTGGTTTGAGATGTATAAGTACCATCTATATAAAGTTGTAACATGTAGAAACAAGCATATGTTCATGTATATTTTTCAAATAACCTAACATTGAAATGTTGATTCAATTCATTTTCAGTTTCTTATACAAAAATAATGATTTTTTTAAAAATTAGTTCTCGTACTTTTAAATAACTTGAATGCTATTGCTGGAATTCATGTTTGCTTCATGCTCTTTAATAATTTGATTCTTCTACTTTATCGTTATTAAGTATGCAACACACTACTGCAATTTCCTTTGTTTTAATTGATTAAATTTTCTTGCTACAGCTGTCAACTTATTTAAAACACATTTTTCCTAATAACTTATATCTGAGTACTTGTCATCACTTACTATTCTACTAGCTAGAGCTTTTTAGTAGATGCTTTAAAGCTTGTCTGCTTCTGTTATAGTTAAGAACTCTGATAGTAATGGATGTAGTTTTGCATGAGGAAATTTTATCAGAATCTGATTTTAAAAATTGCATGTGTTAATTTATTTTTAGAAAATTATGTTCTACTTTTAAAGTAAATAGAACATTGTCAACTACTATTTGATTTTTAATTTAATGTAAGTCTTTTTATATAATAGGCAAAAATGTTTACATATTTTTAGTGAGAGAAGCAGGGTGGGGGGTTGAAAAAAATTAATGCCTTATTATGAAGTTTTTATTTCTGTTATAAAACAATTATGCCATTCCAGATTTTGCATTGATTATTATGTCTAAAAATGTGAACTGCCCTTGTGAGTCATAAAATTATACCTATCAGCATTTAAAAAGATCTTCTTGTAATAAAGTTTTCGTTCTGACAGTTCATTTATTTGTTTTAGATATGATAGACTTTAAACAAAGTATCTCATTCTCTTGCCAGGATATTGAACAGATCAAGAACTTGGAATTTGATTCCCTCACAAGTGACTCGTTATTTACATCAACATCCCCCATACCAACCGTGACTACACAATTAGCCAATTTGGCCACTCCCTCATCAGCAGGAACTGCATCGATTGTTGATCCATGGGGGCTGTCTTCAAATGTTTCACCAAGCCGTAAGTGTTTTTAAATTACTTCCATTTATTAATCTTAATTCATCTTTATTTAAGGGTCATCTTGAACCCTTAAGGTTGATCTGTTGCCCGAGACCTGAGATTTTAAAAAAAAGAACAAAAAGCTGATCTATGTGCCAAATAATTCAATACTATGGTATTTATACTATTAGCTAATTAGATAGTATTTCACATTTCTGGCTCAATTGGCTATTTTAATGGCAGCTTCCATTGAATTTTCTAGATGATCTGTCATTATAACCCAAAATCTTTTTGCTTTGAAGGTCCATTATAATTGCTAAAAATATGTGCCCGGAAATATAAAAAAGTATACCCATCTCTAGTTGCATATTTTTTGCAGTTTTTCACATTGAATCAAATTCTAATATTTGTTTAGGCTTACTTTTGATTTACAAAAAGATATTTCTCTGAAATTCTGCTTTGAAGACTGGATTGCTTCAAGTTTTAAAACAAATTGTATGCATAGTATGGAAATTAGCATATATCACATGGCAAAAATTTTGAGATTTCATTTTCATTTATATAGTTCATGTTAGTTCATTTAATTCCCTACAATGGTATCTATATTTTTATATTTCTGAAAAAATTAATCAAATTTTGCAAAGTAAGTGCAAGGCTTCTTGAAACTAATATTTTAAAAAAGTCTGTCTCAAAAAGGTTAAAATGATAACAAAGATTTTCTGGAAAATCCAAAATTTAATTGTATAATTAGCATGATTGCCCATGTGGTTTAAAATTGCAAATTCTTAAATAAAATGCATATTGTTGTTAAATCAGTAACATAAATACTGTAATGGAAAATTAATTTTTATTTTTGTTTGATTGGCAGCTGTTTCTCCGGCTCCGTCAGCATTAGGAGACTTGGCAGGTCTAGTAACTGGCCCAATCTCTTCTACACCTCAGTTACCCTTCTCAAGTCCTTTCCAGATGCAGACTGGCTTCATGGGTGCTCCAAACTTTGTGAGCATATTCTCTCCTTTATTTATAAGTTGCCTACTAAACACCGCCATTTTTTGTGATGTAAAATATTTAAATTCATTCAAAAAATTTGAAGGTGGAAAATGCATTAAAGAAATAATTAATTTCCAATTATCCCATTTTAATGTTTATGTTTTCTATAATGAATAAATTTGAAAAATTATATCACAAATACTTTTATTTTTGTGTAAACGCGTTATAAAGCTTCGTAGCTAACTTCCTTACAGTTATAATGTTGGTGCTTGGTGAAAAACTATAATAAAAAATGCATGATTACAGTGGTGTAGCTAGGTGGGGGCGGGCAGACCGCCCCATGCGGCACACATTTTGAGGGCGGCATTTGTGGGCATTTGAAAAGCAAAGCCATTTCTAACAACCGCCCTTTTTTATTTTTGAAAGGTGTAAACCAATGTAAAACTGAAATATTCTTAATTTTGAGTCTTCAGTTATGGATTAGGGCAACATTTATTTGATTACATAGTGTTTGTTATAATTAACACAAAACCATTCATGAATTTTAAATCGCTCAAAAAAGATATCGATTTGTTTGGAAAATTGAGCGGTACACAGAATGCGCTTTTATAAGGAAACTGCAAACACACACACACTATCACTGCTGGGCCGAATAATTTGTACTATTAATGTCACCACGACAGTTTTTTAGTTTTATGAGTGGAATGATGCACTCAAAGTACCTACATGACATGTTGGTTCAAGTATTGAGTTTTATTTGCAAGTAGTAATTTATATTATTGTTTCAGTTTTCAGAAAAGCATTGCAAGGTAACTAACTAAATATTAAATTTATTTTGTTTTTATTGCAGTAATGTAGCACACATAATTTGTGTTTTTCATGAAAATTTTGTTATTCATTCAAAATGTTTCACCTGTCTAATTAAAGCAATGTGTAAATAATTTGAATTTTATGGAAAAATATTAAGATTCATAGCAAGAACAGGAAAATATTCAAATTTCCCCGTCAATAGACACCACAATGACATAAATAATTTCAAAAAATAAATCCTTTAAATTTTCAAGCATCTTGGAAAATTTGATATCTGAAGTAAAAGTAAAATGTAAAACGAGATCAAATGCTGGAATTTTACTCAGTTCATGCATTTTTTTCTTTTCTATGTTATCTCAGTTTATGGGAACCTCTCTTATTTTTAATAAAATAATGCAAACCCATTTCATGGAACAAAGATATGTGCCAACACAGAATTATCAACTGAACGCTCAGTAAGAATTCAGAAGATGGGGTTATATCTTTAGAGCAAGAAATAAAACGAGAAATGTTTTTATCCATGGATGGAATTATAAAAGAAAATAAAAGATCGCTCTGATGAGATGGATGCCCTTGCAAGAAATACCATGTAGTTTAACCTACTAAATGAAGAATTTTAACGTCAAATAAAGTTCTTTATTGACATTGATAAAGAACAGTTCATTGTTGAAAGAAAAAGGATCCAGGTTTTTATGGCCGTACACAGGGCCATTCTTAGCAATTGTATGGCCCTATGTGGCCTAGTTTGAGAAAAGGATTGCGCTGGAAGGGCCGGCTTTACGCATAGGCAAACTAGGCAGCCGCCTAGGGCCTCAAATTAATCTCATTATTTGTGGGGGCCTCACACAAGAATCTTTCCATATTTATCTTTTATTTCTCTATTACATTTAGGGCCACTAAATTCACTTCGTCGAGGGCCTCCAATTCCCTCTGAACGGCCCTGGCACGGGGCCCAGTTTGGGTAGGGATAAGGTATTAATAAGGATAATAAGTGAAAATTAAGATAGGTGGGGCCTGTGAAAGTGTGGGGCCCACCTCAGCCGCGTAGGGCCCACCTCAGCCGCGTAGGTTGAAGTGGCCTTATATACACTACAAGAAGAGGCACTTTGTTAGGAAAAAATGGGGGGAAAAGCCCCTTGATCTATTAAAATATATTCAACGCTATAGATTGAAAATTTCCTTACCCAACATTATAATTTTGCAAAGAATTTTTTCAAAAATTGAAATCAGTGTATCCCCTTCTTCAATGTGACGTCACAACGCTGCTTCCCCCCCCCCTCCCACCATAAAAGGTGTATTTCTATTTGAAAATGAGCATGTTTCAAAGAATAAATTTTTTTCATTTAAATATGATTTTAGTGTAAGGCGCTACTCTAATATCATAACACACATGAAGCCATGTCAAACGTCATTAAATAAAGTGTTGGTAATCATATATTTAGTGGTACTTATATTTCAAATTGCGTGATTTGATGTGACGTCAAATGTGTGACTCTTATCTGCGCCCCCCCCCCGTGCATGGCGTCATTTATGGGCAGCACCTAAAAGGGCGGCGAATTTGGAGACCGCCCCGGTCGGTAAAAGTTCTAGCTACGCCACTGCATGATTAGACATTAACGATGGATAAACATATTTGCAATATCTTCTGTATAGATAGAGAGCCTGTAATTTATAAGATAAGATAAGAATTGAATAAACTGTTGGCAAGCACTTCATACTTCTCAGCCATCAGAAATGTTCAGGACACACTTCACATGATGTCATTACATTACAGAACTAATTTTTTTTATGTAAGACCACCACACTTCACATGTCAATACATTACAGAACTAATTTTTAGTATGTTAGACCACCACATTTCACATAATGTCATTACATTACAGAACTAATTTTTTTTATGTATGACCACCACGTTTCACAGCTCATAGCCCAGTGTGTTTCCATTGAATTACTCCAAAAATCCAAACTTACAGAAGAATTTCTTATCAAGCTCCACTCACAGCAGTATTTATTTAAGAAAACAAAACACTTGCCTCTGAAGTTCTATAAAACTAAAGGACACCTCAGTGATTTGAAAACAAGTATTACTAATGTCTAAAAAAATTTGTCTTAACATGGACGATAACCATTATTTAGCATGACGACAAATTTTTTTTACACTTATGATTTTACTTGAGGTTACAATTTAACATTTGATTTTTTTAATTCAGAATGTGATGGGAGGCAGCAGTCTACCAGTGAACAGAGACCCGTTTGGAAATGATCCATTTAACACAGGGGCACAACAGCGCACTCAGCCAGCCCCTGGATTCGGTGCACCGCCAAATATGTTTGGATCTGGGGGCATGGCCCCACAATTTGGAGCCCCTGCCGGTGGGAACATGATGACATCAGGGCTCATGCCAGGTTTGGTGTCGCACGGTTTTATGCCACAGCCAGGAGTGGGAGGGATGCGCAACCCCTTTGCCCCACAGTTTGCCGCCCCTCAGATGCCCAATCTTTTTGCTGAAGAGGAGCCCAGCGTTCTGAAGCCGATAAAAAAAGATGTTGGAGCGGAAGCGGGTGGCACCACTGCTGCAGATGCAGCACTCGCCCGATCAAAGTCCCCACGAGATGATCTTTTCGGAGACCTGGTGGATATTAAAAAGACGACTCCTGCGGCTGCCCTGTCACCAAAAGATTTATTTGTCCAAGCCAACGCACCCGAAAAAAAATCTTTAAATGAGCTGAAATCGACTCCTAAGCCAGTTGTAGCCCAGGCAAGTGATCCTGTTTCACCTGATCCCTTTCAACAAACCAACTTTTTTGTCACAGATTTCCCTGACAGCTCTTTAGCCCCAGGAGAAGAGTCTTTACATGAGACTCTACCTGATCCTCCAGAAATGGATCCTCCTGGCTGTCCAATACTTTCAAATGATCCCTTAAACCTTGATGCACCTCCCCCTGTTCCCGAGAGACACCCTTGTAACAATCATGCCGACCCAAATATCATACCTTCATCTCAGCAAGCAGATCCATCATCCACTCAGGTCTATCCGCCAGTGCCCAGACGATCAAATATCAAATGCAGAGACGCGTCACTTACAGGAGCCCCACATCCATTTCCTGAATTAATTATATCTGTTTCATCTACCAGCTACTCATGTTTGCTACCCTCCCCCGATGAGCCGCCTCCCCCCCTTCCTCCTCATTTAACAACCCCAGTTGTTGCGCCTACACCACCACCTCGACCATCATCATCATTATCATCATCACAAATGTCTCCCACCCATCTAAGAAATTCTGGAGAAAGCCTACCTTTATCAATATCCACAGTTCAGGATTTCAATATCGCAGACACAACTAGTCGTAACTCATCTCGTGTCATAGATAACACAATAGAATCTCAACATTTCCGTGATAACGAGAAAATAGAATCTCCTGATTTGTATGTTAATACAGAAAGTTGCAATATCTCTTATGGTGATCCCGGTAACTGTACACCACCATTAAATAATAATACACTTGTACATAAGGATGAGCATCATACCACTGGTGATTTCTTGAACACATCTGATACTTTTAACGACAGTATTGTTAGACGCAGCCTATCTGATATCCCCCATGACAGTGACCCATTTTCAGAATCGTTTGCTGTCATAGATGAGAAGGACCCCTTTAACTTACCTTTTCACCTAACACCTGGCTTCAAAGTGGTGGCAAAATTTGGCAGTGATCCATTCGATGACAGCTTTAGTGGCTACTCATTCAGTAAAACAGACAACTGGGAAGCGTTTGGGCCATCAGAACATGGTGAAAGTTTAGAATGTGGTGACAGCAGTGTGGTAAGTACTTTATTATAGACCATTTAATGTGGGTGCTATGTGGAATGGATTATCTGCATTTAAAATATAACAAAGATTATTGATCACCAACTGGGTTTAATTTGTATGTATACAACCCTAGCATGACATAACTGCATTTACCTGCTTGTTATAGTAATATTTGTTCAACAAACAAAAAAAAAAGGCTCATAATTCTATATAGAGGATCATTTAGCTACTAAGACATACAATTTTTTATATTTCTTTTCATCACCTTTTGATGCAGCAGATGTGAGCATTTCTGATCCCCCCCAAAAAAGAGAACATTAATAAGTAAGCAGTTCTTTAATTTAGCATAAATCATTGTTATGGGGGGGAAAATAGCTTTTTAGAAATAAAAATGTATTAATCTTCAGGAATTATTACACATAATGCCTATGTCACCTTCTGTTTTCCTCTCATATGATTTATGCACATCATTGTAACCTTTTTTTATTTTCTTGCACTTTCTTTTTTTAATATCCCACCCATACTTATTTTAAATTAGATGTGAAAACTTAACCTTTTAATAAATTTAAATCAGGCATTTCTTCAGAAGCTGCAAATTTGATGCTTTAAGGCTCTTAATCCTTTTATAAATTTTATAACTTTAAGCACTTATTTATTACTCCTAAATGTAACTATTATATTGAATTAGCTTTGCATATGAGTATTTATGTTGCTATTTAGCTCATTCCATATAATCTCATTTAAAATTTTGTTTCTGTTTATATGATGTATTATTAAACTTGGCAACATTGGAAATAGTATCGCTTTTTGTTTATATAGTGACTGACAGTCAAATTTTTCTTCAGTGTGCTTTCACTATATCTAAATAAACAAACGGCCTACTTATGCCACATTTCTCTGAAATGGAACATTAAAAGGACATTTAATAAGATTAATTTTACTCTAATAGCTAATATTTTCTCTTTTCCTAATTTTACCAAAAACATTTGTTTGTTTAATCTTGTAAAAACGTACAGTCTTAAAATTTATGTTAAACCAGGGCTGGTAACGATTAAATTAAATATAATCATTAACTTAAACAAAATTAACAATTAATTTTATGAATTAATCGTTAATTTCAATTAAATCCAAACATCTCAATTGAAGTAACAAAAATAGGTAATTGACATTTTAATTGTTTTATTGAGTTATTTCTCATCTCATAGACATCGAAAAATAATAGTTTGAATTTGAATTTTTAAAACTGCTTTGGACTGTGTTCCTCAGCGATACAGATCCTGTGATCTAGGCTTTGGACTGTGTTCCTCAGCGATACAGATCCTGTGATCTAGGCTTTGGACTGTGTTCCTCAGCGAAACAGATCCTGTCATCTAGGCTTTTATGTTGTTTATTAATTATTTTTTAATAAATTGAAATATTTTCTTAAATTTTAATCAAAGTTTTATCGATCAAAATTATTTTAATCGATTAAATATCGATACAATTTTAAATGATTAATCAAGAAATTAATCGTTAATTTCTGCAGCCCTACTTTAAACTGAAGAAATTTGAAAAAATTTTAGTTCTTAGACCAGCTGGTCTAAAAAATGAAACAGTGTTTCATATTGTAAACCATGAAGGTTAACAAAAGTCTCATGATTGTGAGCTGCTTCTTGGTTGTTGTTTATATTTGTACTAATTTGCCTGCTATTTAGGAACATTGATCTGATAATATTTACTGTGGTTTTGGTGAGTAGGCCTGATACTGATTTAAACTGTAATATTAATTACAAGTTCAAAACCTCAGTGATAAGTCTGAGAATGCAATAATTGATAATGCTTCATTTTTAGTGAATACAAGTTTACATAAGGGTTTTTTAGGATTAGATTATGACTCTAAGAATCAACATTGGGTTTTTCATTTTATTTTACTTATTTCATTGTATGAGAAAAATTAAATGTAATTTAGAGAATGGAATAATTATGGTCATCTTTCTTCTTAGTCAGAATAAACTCTACTTTTAAACACACCCCTCTACCCCCTCTTTAACTCTCAATAAATTTTATTGAGATTTTCATGTATGAATTATGATATATATCTTAGAGCACCTGTTTTCTTATACATTTCTTATAATTTATATAACAATTAAGACACTTGAATTCTGATGAATAATTTACTCTATTATTCCTCCAGCCAAGCCCTGTTTTTGATGCTTTTAGTGCCCCTATGCAACCTGTTAATGGAACTGTAAGTAGAGTTTAATATTAAGTGCCTTATTGCTGACTAAGTTCCCACTTTAACTACTTATTTAAGCCTTTTATCACCTCCTGTGGCATATTAGGTTGTGGAAAAAACATTTGTTGCTAAAAATTCACAATAAATCATACTCATACGCATAAAAGACAAAGGACAGTGCATTTGTTTAATTGTTTGTTTCTGCACAAGTTTCTACATGGAATGGTGAATATTGAATAAACTTGGCACACATATCCATCTTGATCTATAATAATAAAAATCTAGATGGGTTTTTAGGAATTGTGATGTACTTTTAGGGGTCAGGGAACCATTTTGGTTGATTTTCTTACAGTAAACAGTGCACATAAACTTAATGATAACTCATTTTTAATTGCTAAGGGAAGTGAACTCATGATATCTAAGCCCTCAGGGGCAGAAGCCCAAAATTTATTTTTGCTTACATATTACAATGTTACATCCTTTTACCACATGTGATTTTACAGGTTGACATCTCTTTAAAAAACTCAGCAGACAAGTTCTTAATTATTTAGGGAAAAAATTTTAAAGGGATTTTGAATTTACAAAATAGTCCTCACTCAAATTTTGAAGTGACTTAATAGTATAATAGCCACTCTTTTGTTTCAGCCGCCCACAGTATTTCCCTAATATAAGCTATACAATATAATAATACAAAAACACCACCATTTGTTATTAGTGAATTTTACCTAAGAGAAATTCTGCTATATATACCTATTGTGATTGTGAAATATACCTGTTCACTGTTATTGAATATTGATTTAAAGGAATACTATTACTATTATTCACTTCATTCAGGGCTGATCTAAAAATGCAATTATTAAATATTAATTAATATTATTGTCATTTTAAAATATTTTTAATGTGACTATTGTAACTTGGGCCAAAGACCTAAGCTTAAAAATTAAAATAATTGTAGCTTTCTGATTCTTTGGTTTTATGTCTATGGCTATACTATACTATAATTTTAAAAATACAGTATGCTCCAACTCTTACATTTTTCAAATTGAGTGCAGTTTCTGCACACATTATGTAATTGTGAGAGGTCCAGATGCTGTATAAAATAGCATTAGCAGTCTGAATTAAAGTCTATATAAAGTCATATGTATATCTGAGTCTGCCAGTGCCAGGTTATGTCAACCACCTTCCTCCATATATTTTCCAATGAGTAAGCGTGTCAACAATTATATGTTGAAGTCTAGTGCCCATAATTTTATTTTAACAACTTGTTCTAATACTAATATGCTCTCAAAATAGTTTACAGAATTGTATTCATGTACTCTTTACAGCCATTGCCAGCAATTAATCCTTTTGGTGTATCAACTGCTCCAACTACAGCTCCAGTAAGTAGTAGAATTAATATCAGTTATTTTGTTTAAACTGGTGGTTGCATTATTTTACTTTGTGTTGGAAGTGCATATAGGTTTAGTATTTGTTACATTTTGTTGGATTCCACTTGAAAGTGCAATTTCAACTAATTGATATATCTTTCATTACAGGCTAGTGGCAACTCACTTCTGGACTAATTTCCTGATGCCCATGGAAGGGCTTTCAACCCTTAAAGGCTTTCAATACCAATAGTGTGTTAATTACCAACAAATTAAGTTATAGTAATATAAAAATATGCACATGCTAAGCAATAATTAACTTCATATATTAATAAAGATGTCATTAAAAAAAAAACACTTTGTACTTATTTCTAATTTCTACTACATTAGATCATGTGTATGTTGTAAGTGAAGTACAGCCAGTTATATTCTATTTAAGCCAACAAATCCTCTTGAACTCAAATCAGTGGAACAGAAAATTCTTACAAATGCATGAGTTATTTTATTGTTCCATTTTCTAGAAATGATAAAACAAATCCTTTGAACTCATAAATTGGTAAATCAACAGAACAAAGTCAATTAAGAAGAAAAAAAATTTAATACCAAATATGGATATCTGGTAATCACCATCTTTGAAAACACTCTTACAATCATTTCTTACTCATAAAGTGGGAAAATAACTCCTTAAATAAGAAGTTTTGCAATATTTATATATATTTTTAAAAAATAAACACACCCACACACAAAGCACATTCACTAATACATTCAAATCTTACCTTCAAACCAAGTACACTTAAAAGTCAAAAGTAGACTAATATCCCAAGGAGTCTACAAACGGAATACAGCAGATATTGGACCACAAATACAATGCAAGATTGTAGTCACGCGACATAAAAATTGCAAAATAGCAAGGTAACTTGACTTAGCTGTGCCTCAGAGCAAATATATTATGACAAATGTGGACTGTCAAAAGATAACATTTTCAGAGTGCTTAAACCCAGTCATGGTTCAAATAAATGTCCCCATTCATCCTAATGTTTTGATCAATATTTGCCAAAATCATCACAATCTAAGACTTAAATGACACTTAATACTCAACATGTGAAAGTAATGATGCTAACAATGAGATACCCCTAATGCATGATAATGAAAACAACCTATTCTCTGTGCTGCCTATAATTCATCTTTTGGTACAGTTTCTTCCTCTGCCTCATCTTCATCTTCTTGTTCATCATCATCACCATCATCATCTTTTTTATTAGAATCTTCTTCCTCCTTTCTCTTCTTTTCTTCCTCCTCTCTCTGTTTCCTTTCCTCGTCATCTTGAGAGTCTTTCATCGATTTCTCTTGATCTTTTGACTTTCCCCATGTATCCTTGGCAAATTGTTCAGCATAATCTACATCATCTGTTATTAGGAAGCTGTCAAAGATTGTTCCAGATTTAACCTGAAATAAAATATAAATAAGTTAAAATACAAAATAGTAATGTACAGATTTAACCTGGAATAAAATATAAATTTGATAAAAATACAATATTGTACTATTATGAATTTTGAAATGACAAATGTTCAGCATCACCATGTATTTTGAAATGACACATGTTCATATTAAGATAACTGACCTGCCACAAATCCAAGCCAATAGCACCAAAATCTTCATATCTGTATAGTTTATCATCGGGTTGGTATTCAGGATTGTCAATCTCAGGATGAATCCACTTGCCCTTGTAGTCTGGGTTATCAATTTGCTTAGGTTTCCATTCTCCCTAGGGATGTGAAACCACATTTTAAGTTACAATAGTTTAAGCTAGCTATGAAGAGACTTAAGGCATACTAAAAGCATAAATTTTAATCAAATATCTCTTAGAACCACCAAAAAAAATTTATACCTTAAATTCAGGGTTATCAATCATAGGTGGTTCCCATTCACCATCCATCTCATCATCCCAGTCATCAGGCTTCTTGGCATCTGGATCTGGGATGTGTTCAGGCTTGTCCCAGTCTTCTGGTTTGGTGTCATTTGGATCATCAACTTTTTCCCGCTCATCCCACTCTTCAGGCTTTTTAGCATTGGGATCCTAAGAATTAGTAAAATATTTGAAATTTAGGAGAACTTAAGGATGTGACATTTTTATTTTTTAACTAAAGAAAATAACTTAAATTGATTATTCAAAAACAAAAAGACTAAAACTCACTGGAATCTTCTTTGCAGGCAAGAAATCCCAGTCTGACTCCAAATCTCCACTCTCAACCTTCTCATTGTCTATTTTGACCTCGTAAGTGTTATCTGGTCTAACAATCAATGTGTACACATGTGTGTAGACATCATCCTTTGAAAAGAAATACATAGATAATTCAAATACAAGTATTAATTTTTTAAAATAATCTTTTTTAAAAAAAAGAACCAACTTAGCCTCAAAATAACCTTTCCTCAGTTACTATCTTATATACCTTGCATCTGATGTCTTTTTTTACTAAAAGGTTCTTTCCTTTATAGTTGAAAATAACATGAACTTTCTTTGTCCCAGGTCCACAAATATCTGGTCCTGTTGAAAAAGTGAATGTAAAATGAATCTCTGCAACTAAAGATAACCATAATCAAAATTTTAAAAATAGTGAAATGGCTTAAAAGTGACACCAGGAATAAAGTAAGCATATATAATTAGAAAAATTTACCAAACATAATATTGTAGGGAGAATCTCCATGCATGTCAGTCTGATCTAGATCACTGGAAAACAGTTTTACATAGCCACCTCCACAATCGATATTTTGTTCATGTTTCACTGAGAACTGAACAACTAGAGTTTTCCCTTCATTGCTGAACTTGTCAAACTTAGCTGATAAACCGTAAAATCTAGCATCTTGTGATGTTTTCAAACCTGTAATTACATCCAAAAATAAAAATTAATATCCTGCTAATATTTTTTTTAATTTCTATATTAAAACACATTAATAGTCATTTATAAAAAAATTCATAAGATAAAATAATCATTAAATTATGAAACAGACTACAAAACTTTTAAATGACTGTTTCAATCTTTTTACTCACCTTTGTCCCTTTCCTCATCACCATAAAATTTCCCCGATGACAACTCAAATTTTCCAAGGTCTGACTTGTGTTTTGACTCTACCCATCTTTCTGTCCATTTTGCTGAAAGTAGTAGGTGAAAGTGGGTGTGGTTAACTTAAAAAATGTAAGGCATTATTATAGTTCAAACTAGTCATTTATCTATAAGTGAATCTATAACATGGGCTAGAAAATCTAGGACATAGCTAAACTTTGTAAATTCTAATTCCATGTTAATGTTTAATCTTGTCAAGTTGTTAACAGACACTGGAGTCTTGAGATAATCGAGATAAACTACCAAATGCAATGCCATGTCTTTGATAATGGTTACTTAGTAAAAGACAAAGAATACAGAGAAGTCTTGTCTATTGGGACTCAACTTCTCATTAAAAATAAGGCGAACGCAACCTTAAGTATAATTAAAAGAGTACAAATATGAAAAATGGTATAGTATAGCCAAATTATAATAAATAGTTTTATCGTCAACTTAAGATCGCTAGCAAAGTCTGGATGTTTAATTTTGCATCATTTACTTACCACCATCAGCAAATTCTTCCTTGAAATAAACTGTAGGGTCAGCAAATGTGACACCTGCTAAAACTAAAAGCAGAAAAGCCTTCATTTTAGTCGCATATAACGAACGCTTGCTCTAAAATTCGCCTGTCTCAACTTTCTCTTTCGTGTTCTATGCTTGCTGAGAGATAATCACGATAAATAAAGCCGGTGTTTCCACGTGACCTATACAGCTGTCTAGTTACGATTGGTCGGTATTTTCTTCCACAGACCAATCGTATTTCACCACGCGCTAGTCTTCGGGAATGACCCGCGTAAGTGTTCAATTGCTTCAGAGGTGGTCGTGGGAAATTACGGAATTTTAAAGAAAAGATCACTCTATCGTCTCAATGATAATGAATTGTAAACTTCCGGTTAACAACCAATTCCCATTATTTATTATAACGTTAATTTAACTCTGCAATATTAATCAACATTTATTGAGTTATCTTTGATAATATTAACCCTCATATATTATATTAGTATTTTTTTTCACGTACCGTAATTATACTAAATAATCTTGGAATTTATAATTTTCTTAGGCTTAACATAAATTATTATATAAATTAAATATAAACTAAGCCTCAAGTTCAAGCCATTTCAGGCTAATTAATAATAATAATTATAATTCTTGCTAGTCCAGAATATTAATAATTAATATTACCATTACCTACGAGTTTTAACCATGACGTGACTACAACTAGTTTTAATACTACTAACATCAAGTATTACTATTACAATCTCATTTATTAATGAATTTTTAATTACGTTAATGTAATGACAATAATGATATACTTAATATTTGTATTAACTTTTCAATTTAACCCCCTCTTCCAGTCTCAGTAATAAAGACAAAGAAATTAAAAATGTAAATTAAAAAAACACTTTTATTTTTATCACACCTGCCTCGGATAGCGTGTGTGTCGCCAGGTCTGATAGACAACTGTCTGTCATTGTTCTCCCTTGAATCGAATATAAATTATTGTTTTAAATAAAAAAACATAGGGCTAAAGTGAAGAATCTCAACTGTGACATAACGACAACGACGCTACCGGTTGCTGGAAACGAGAGTTCTATAAATTATAAAAGGATTTTCAAAATGGAAGGTTTAGGGTTTGAGTTAGGAATAATAGCTTTAGAATTTTCGGAAAATTGAAGATTTTAGGGTTTGGGTTAGGTATAGCTATAGAATTTTAATTATAAATTATAGCTTTTTTTAAGGATGTGCCATAACAACAAAGATGACCGTGATGTCATGGTCGAGATTCTTCATATTAATCAAACAAAGTCAATACAATTAATTAGTTAAGTTAAATTTTGTTATCACAGAGTAAAATGTGTAACAGTTCTGCATTTCTTACTTTTTAACATTAATTCATTTTTTTTCATCAGATGATAGGCTCAAATAGTTTGGTTGGTTGTAGGGCCTGCCATGCAAATATTTATAGAATTTAAGTATTTACAATATTTTCACCCCCCTCCCCTTGAGATTAACTTTGAAACTATCAACGATCATTAACTAATTAAATATTTGAAGGCTAGTTTTTATCTCTAGAGAAAAGAATACATATTTTTTATAATGGTGAATTTATTAATCGAAACAATGCTCAGACGCCTTTACTTCCCTGACTGTACCATTCGGAACTGTGTGGATTTAAGCTGAGCCGTCTTTACACCATTTTTCGCCCATGGGGAAAGCAATAGTGTTGGGCCCCTGGGGATCCTATGCTCATGTGCCCTCAGACCTACGCGTTAAGACGGCACTGGACTCGGGGACGTCCTTTATCCTTGCGAACAAGACCCTGCCTTCACAGGGACTCAAATCCATAACTCTCAGTATGACAGCCACTGCCACTTGACCACCACGTCCGATTTTTATGAAATAAATGACCAGAATATATATAAAAAGATAAGATAAGTTATTAGATGCATCTAAAACACTAAACATATTTTTCAACAATTGATTGAATATATAAAATATATTCTAATTATACAATATTGCGTATTAAAGAGCAATAGAAATTATTTATCATCAACTGTTTTCAACATTTTTACAATCTCTTTTTTTCCTCTAAGTTGCTTCCTGTCATTTTTTGTATGGATCACTTATGTGCCAACAATCATATGATAAATACCATGACAATTCAATGAGGAGAGCTCTATGATTAATTTTATGTTTTTGTTTTTTAAATAGATGCAGCTCTGAATTGCAATTTTAATATAACCAGAAAGTAAAATAAATTCACATAATTAAAATGCCAGCTGGACGAAGCAATGCCCTGGCATTGCTTCAAAAAGTGAACAGCCAACTTCGGGGTGAAAGAGTTCCAGTAAAATCAAAAGAAGAGGATGAACTTGCAGTGAGTGTGTTAACTTAGTTATAACAAAACATCTTTTTTATAATTTATATTCCTAGGAAAATCAGATGTATGTATTTATAGATTTGTATTTGAATACATTTAGAATAATTTAAAAAGTACATTTTATGTTTTTTCTTCAATGAAGTTCAATTTATTTATGACTGAAAAGCTATTTAGTAATCATAGCCGGCGATACAGCCCATGTAGGGCTCCGGTCTGCTTAATGATGTTCTTCCAATTAGAAAGCTTCCATGCCCAGTCCCTCAGCAGCTGTAGGTCCAAGTTGTCATCCATAACGCACGTTTTAAAAAAAACATAAATCATAATCTGTTCCAACTGTAATTGCGCTTTAGTAAAAAATTTAAGTGTTGAACCACAGCAGGGATTTGCCTTGCCCATAACCCCTTACAGCTTTCTGGGTAGCTGCCTTTGTTTGTATTGTGTCCCTGTTTTTTGTGAATCCCTCCATTGCCTACAAGGCAGTAGGACTGAATTTGGTTCACCCAATGTATTTTATCTGGTTCGATTTCCCCCATTTGTTGCCCTGAGAGGAGCTAAATGGAAGATAATTATCTTCACTTGAGTAGCCATATCTTGTGCCATATGTTAATGTTTAAGAAATAATCATTTAGCTAATTTTTGTTTTTAACTATTTATCTCACCCCTAATAATAAAAAGAAAGTAAAAATTTAAGAATTTTTTTTATATTAATTTACTGCTATAATGTCTCAAATTGCTATTCCTTATATTCTTTATGATCTTTCAGAAATTCCAACTCAGTAAATGCTTAAAAACTAAATAAGATTGCATCTAGCTGTAAATGATTAATGCTGATTAAGAAACCATTTTGATGTTTTTTTCAGTCTTACTTAAATAATTTAGCACAAAAGACACAGCAACCAAAAGCTGTTAACTTTGAGGAGTATGGTGACATTTCAATATCTAGCGGTGCTGATGTTAGGAGCTCTCTCACTCCCCAAGGCCGTCGTTCTACCAGCCCTAAAATCTCCCCCATTACTCCAAAAACTAATAAGTTTCTGAAAAAAAAGAAGCCAAATAGTGACACTCATCAGACTCAAATTGCCGGTTAGAATTATGTTTAAATTATTCTCGTTTAATTTATTGAAATTGGTTAAAAGCATTTAAATATAGTCATAACCAGCTCTTAAATAGTTTATCATTTATATTATTCTATTTTTAATTTTAAAACTAGGAATGTATTTGAATTTGTTAGACTTTTGAAAATAAAATATTTTCAAATTATGTAATTATTTTGCTTGAAATTTATTTCATTTTCAAAAATAAATATAATTTTATTCAGCTGAAAAGTTACACGGATTCAAAACTCCAATTTCTGCAAATACAAAAAAAGTGACCAAAACAGAAGGGAAGATATTTCTAAAAAATGTATCAGTTGAGAGTGAATTGGATGGCAGTTCGGGCTCTGAGATTGATATGAGGCCTGGAACCTCTGAAAGAAATGTTGAAAATGATAAGTCCAAATTTATGAAAAACCAAAAGTCTGGAATCAGTAAAACTAGTTTGAGATCTGCTAGTCCCCAGCTTTCTCAAAGAAGTTCATCAATGGAAGAGAAGCTGAGAGGTAAATCTTACTTTATATTGATTTATAAACACTTTTTTTTCAATAATAAATGATAAATGTCACAATCTCATTTTGGATTACTTGTAATGTGCAGAAAATAAGAAAAATGAAATTGTGAGAACCCTTGGTAGCGTTTACTTAACTTCAGAAGAGGAAAGTCTGGCAGAGTTCATACACAATTTGTCAGTATCAGACTCCACCAAAAAGCAGCCAAAAAATGTAAGTTGAGCCTCCAACTCTGCAGTGCTATCCAGAGGCGTCACTAGGGTTGGTGTCACCCGGGGCGGTAGCTCATGGTGTCACCCCTCATGATTTAACCCATACAAATCCTCCGAGTTTTCCAGTGACAACTAACGGGAATATATAGAATTTTAAAGTCTGGTGTCACCCCTCTGATGGTGTCACCCGGGGCGGCCCGCCCCCACCGCACCCCCCTAGCGACGCCACTGGTGCTATCTTATTATTTAAATTCAAACATTAAATTTTACTTTTACCAAATAAAAGTTTATTTTAGAATTGAACTTGTTTTATTAAAAGAATATTATGTCTATTATTTTGTAAGCTTTTGAAAAAATTTATTGTAAGTTTCAACTTGAAATTATTTTTAAAAAATTAAATTATGACAAATGTTGACCATTTATTTTTTGAATATTTCAAAAAGCTTGTAGCTAAGAAACATCAAAAGTGGATTAAAAAAACAGAAACTCAAGTATCAAGGAAAAGCTCATCTCCTGTTGAGAGATCAAGATCACCACCTTTCAAAAGATCCCCATCACCTTTAGACAAGCAGTCTCGTTCTCAGTCACAAGATTCTGAATTAATGGAGTCCATTAACAGTGAGATTCTTGAGAACAGCAAAGCCCAATATAAATCAACCAGTTTGGATGATCCTATTCGAAGTAATATTTTAAAATACCATATTGTTTTTCATATGTGGCACTCCTTAAAGT
This sequence comes from Radix auricularia, assembly GCA_002072015.1. Classification (NCBI taxonomy): domain Eukaryota; kingdom Metazoa; phylum Mollusca; class Gastropoda; family Lymnaeidae; genus Radix; species Radix auricularia. The sequence goes on from MUZC01002237.1 coordinate 353,846, forward strand.
TTGAACCTGTTGAAAATATTTGAAAACCACTATTTTTTGTAGTGGTCCTGAATCACATATACATAATAAAACTTACATAGTTTTACAGATTTACATTAGGGAAAAATATCTGTGAACAGTCTTGCCTACGAGGGCAACTCAGGAGGGTTCCCATGCAATCAGGAAAAAGTCGGGAATTTTTAAATTAATTTTCCCGGTCTTAAAAGTCGGGAAATAGTCTGGAAATCTTTGGATTCTGGAATTTTTAAAAAAATATTAAAAATTAAATTTAAATTTAAAAAATAACTGAAGTAAAAGGCTTTGGCAACTTCTTAAGTGCTATAATATTATCAGGAACACAACCATGTACAATTTTGATTAGGGAAAGCTAGACATTTAAACATCTTCCTTTTTAAAGTTAAACTACACATTTTTAGAGAAGAAAAGTGTACAATTCACTTTTTGGTGATATTTTGTTTTCTGTTTTTTTTTAAAATTTATCATGTGAAATGGGTAAGTGAGGTAAACTTATTGTTTGTTTTTAAAAAAATTCTCTAGCTTATTTCTTTGGGGAAAAAAAGCCATTATTCTGAAGCATTATTTATCTTTTTCTTGAAGTAAATCTTAAGGATCTAGCCAGCCTTGTTCCAGCATCACCAAGTCCTACACCACGAAGCAGAAGGTCACCCAAAAGAGAAGCAAGAGAAAGAAAGCAAGTTTCTAGTACACCTACCGCTTCAAATTTTAAAGCTGCTTTCACCAAAGGGGATAACAAAGCACCTATGAAAAATAACAAACCTTCTCCAAACAAGTCCAACTCTAAGAACAGTATGTTTGAAAGTCTTGGTATCCACATGGTTGATGAGCTGCTTGACGTAAATTCTGTTGCCACTCCTTTTAACGATGTTGATATATCAGACGAATCAGAAATAAAAACAGAGGGTAAAGATGACAGGAAAAATGTAACTCGTCGAAAGAAGTCAGAGTCTGAAATTATCACAGAAATTGGTGGTAGTGCCCGGAAATCTGCAGAGTATAAATCTAACGGCAGTGATAGGTAATATTATCAAAATTACCAACATCAACAACTAATAGATAAATTAATTATTAAAGCCTTTTCTTTTAAAAAGTTAATAAAATGCCTCTAAGATTATTTGAAAATTATATTCTTGAATAACAAAAACATTTAAGTAAATTTTTTCTGTTTACTTTTTTTTTTTTTTAAATTAAATTTTTTTACTTACCCAACCACCATAGAAGAAAATAATAAAGTCATCAGCTTTCACATTTTAACCTTTTTCAGTGAACAGAATTTTAAAGGAAGACGTAACATTGATACCGATCAAGATTATTCTGACACATTCTTGTCAGATACTGAGACAAAGACAAGTCAATCTAGAACATTTAATGATAGTTATTCTAAAGCTTCAAGAAACAAGAAAGGAAGGAGCAAACATAGGTATGTTTTCTTTAGATGAGGAAAGGATTTTGTGCACAATGGCATTAAATAAAGTAGTAAAGTAAATAAAAAATTTCAAAAGTTTCTGCATGAATTAAATAATTTCCACAATGTTTTAATAAATAGTGTTCATACGAATTTTAATTACATCATTTAAAGTTTTACAAAGTTAAATTTACCATTTGTATTAATAAATAAATCTGGCATTAAAATATCCTAAGAAATTAGAAATATATAACCCCTTGAGCAGATAATTTCCTGAAAGAAAACAGAGAGGCCTCCCCCAATATTCCCCAATTTTTCCTGGAAAAAAGACTTAAGTTTATCAAAATAAAATAACATGGAATTAATTGCAAGTAATGATGAATAAAATATTTAAAAACCTCTTGCTCATACATACCTTTAAAGTCAATCATTTATGCAATGCTTTTAGTTATACTTGTTACGGATTGAAATGTTATTTATTTCTGTATTCTCGCATGCTTGAGGAATGAAAACTTATTAAAAATGTACTTGCAGCAAAGCCAGAAAGAGTAAGAGAGAACATAAAATCATTTTAGAAGAGAAACAAGTGGATATTTCTACAACAGACCAAAAAGGTGGCACACGCCACTGGAATACTAGTCAGATGGGATTTACCATCTCTGTGCCTTATGGTCTCCAGTATGTCGACCCCAAACCAGTGGCTACTCATGTAGTCAGTGCAGATGCATTAGAAGGTCAGGATAGCTCATTTATTTTTTATTCAAACAAAAATTGTTATTTCTATGTTCGCATAAAAATAAAAGACATACAAACCTTGTATCCTGCAACCCTCCCCTGCATTCAACCAGCCCCACACATATGAAAAACTTTTATCCCCAGTCCACCTTCACCCACCCCTTTATATCAGTTTCCTTTATTTAGCTTTAAGTGAAACAAAAAAGACTTTCTCCCTACTTATTCTTTCTGCTTCTTTGCCAAGTTTGCATCATCCTTTTGTTTGCATTTGAGATTAACACATCGACTGTTCACTTCTGCCCCATGAAAGCATCTATAAAACTTTAAGCCCTGATAAAGTGACCATTAATTAAATTAATAGGTATTTTAAAAGTAATTGTTAATTTAAAAGTTAATAATTTCTCTATTGTAAAAAAAACATTAAAAAATGAAAAAATCTTTTTAAAAATTATTTTTATCAAGGATACACAAAAGGTAGAACATATCGCTTCTTAAGATGTAAAAATGAATAAAAGGGAAATATAAGTAACTTTTCATGTCTTTTAATTCAAACTCTTTGGCTACATTAAATGCTCATCTTCCCTATTGCAGTGTTATAATTTCAAGAAATTTTGATTAATACTTGTATTAAAACACAATCAAAATTTGAATTATATACTATTTAGTCCAACAGTTAATTTGGAATACCTAAATATTATTATTCTTATTTTCTTTTAATAACTAATTTTTAATGATTTAAAAAATTAATTTTTAATTTAGTAGTCCTGAAAAGTATAGTTTTTATTTGTAATCTGCAGACAAAAAACTTAAGTCCATTATATCAGATGTCAAATGTTTGACAAGCTTGATATATATTTTTTTTTATTTGGCAGTTAAAGTACATTAAACATATGAGCCCAAAAAATATGTACCTGAAAAGAATAAATATGGAAATTCTATAAATTATATCTTATTCTAGTCAAGTTCTTATAATTATATTTTATCCTTTATAACTTTAAAATTAGTGGGCAAAATTAGTTTTAGGTGGATGATGCTTGATTTTTAAAAGTTAAATTTGCTGTTGCTCTTTCAAATTTCTTTCTACATTCTGAAATTACTTGAAAAAATATACCTTATAAATAGTAAATAAATGTTTCCCCAGATAAGCCACAAAATATTTTTGACCCTGAATTTGAATGATATGCAATGTCTTTTACACTGCAGATGTAATTCATTATATTAAAATTTTTTTATTTTTAAAAAATCATCACTTATGCACTAGTGGTTTTTATTAATCTCATTTAGCAAATTTATCAGAATTTTTATTTTTAAAAGTTAAGTGTAAGTGGAATTTTCACTCACATTCAGAGCATTAAGTTTTTTATTTAGGCTGCATTGATTAATAATTAATTTTTTTCAATGACAAAATTTGTTACTACCATATAATATAATCAAATTGCAAATTTTCGCCCATCACCATGGATATTCCAGAATTCAAGAGGATACATCTATAAGTTCATACATAGTAACACACACACCTGTATATATAATTTGCTAGTGTGTTGGGTAGTTGGTTATCATTTGAATGAGAAATAGCAGTGATATTGTTTTAAATAGAGCTCATTTCTGGATCTACAAAAGATTTTGATGTAATCAAAATTAAATATTAATTAATTGTTAATTTGTAAAATTTAACTTTTCAAATAAAATAAACATTTCCAACCCTAATTTTAATGAAATTTTTTTATTTTTTTTAATATCAAAAACATGCTTTACAATTTTACACAACTGATTTGTGTCTTTCAATTAACTAGAGGGGGTGGACAGATATCCGGCATGCCGGCTTTTGGGATTTCTGCTATTATCTGGAATTGGCAAATAGTTAAGGCAGATCCGGATATCAAATGTAGTAAAGAATTATTTGAACTCAAATCAAATTAACATAAATAATTTTATAATGAAATATATAAAAAATAGAAAACAATAACATTAAATTATTAATATATAACAAAATAAACAAAATTAACAGGCGTTGATCATGAAATCATTCAAATCCATGCAAACTATAGTTAAACAATCCCTTTAAATGCTAGAAAAGAATATTAAGTTAAACAGTTTCAGGTATAGATATTAATTTACTACATCAGACAACAAACTAAGTTGTCTAACAGCATATTTAACTTAAATCGTCTGAAAAAAAGAAAAGTTTTTATTACGGCTCTCGATCACAACTTTTTGTACACCACTCTACACACTCAGTACAATACTGTTCGCTTGGTACAAACTAAAAAATTCGTTGAACTAAAAGTTGTTTCATTCAGTTCATTGCAAAATGTTTATTGTTGACGTTGACAGTATCACAAATTGTCAGTGTAGATAGTAGATACCAGTATTTTCACACATATTCCCCACAGGTTCTACCAGATTTTTACACCCCCCCCCCTTGCGGGTTATCTCCGTGGGTGGGGTATCTGAATTTTTTTTTAAATGAATAATCCATCAATGGAACTATTACTTGCAAAACACGAATATAAAATTAGATTGTGCGGGGTATAAGCGTGGGCGGGTTATACCACAATTTTTTTACTTAATCTCAAAATTCTGCAGGGTATATGCATGGGCGGGAATGTGCATGAAAATACAGTACTCTCTATATGTTGGATAATAAATATTTTAATAAATAGTATTAAATACTAAATAGAAAGTAGGAAAGTACACCCCCTAAGGGGCCATCTATAAAGTACATCATGCTCCAGAGGGGGGAGGGGGTGTAAGAAAGTGTGGCAGTTTGTGACGGGGGAGGGGGGGTTCCGGCCATGTGTGATCTCATGGTGTTTTTTGTTAAATTATTTTGTTAATAAATTTTTTTTTTTTTTCGAAAGTGTGACGTACTTGGGAGGGCCAAGATTTTTGAGTTTGTGACAGGGAAGAGGGGGAAGTTAAAAATAGCGTGACGTACTTTATGGATTGCCCCTTAGCTCTTACACTTAAATGTGGAGATATCCGGATCTGGAATCCAGATGCTGCAAATATTATGGCCAAACTATCTGGATCTGGCAAATAGTAAAAAAACATATACGGTCACCCCGAATTAACTATTATTACTATTAAGTGTTATCTTTTTTCTTAGATTTTATATAAATTATTCTTCTCCTTGATTAAATCCTGTACAGGCTAGGGAAATTATTTCAGGATTGAGACTCATTGTATGTTCATTTTCAATAGAGATTTTTAAATCAATTAATACAGAAATTTTTCAAAGTATGTATTTACAGTGGTTTTGAATCCAGGCTATCTCCTGACAAATGATAATGTAGGGGTGGGACTGCAAAGGTGGTTTCTTGCTGATGCTCATTTTTAAAATGAGTATGGATGTCTGAATTTATGACTAATGTTTAAAATTGGTTCATACCTTAATTTACCTTTTTTACCAAAGATATTTATCATCTTGTTTTTGCAAGAGTTTTGTTGAATGATAATATTGGCAAACTGCAGTCTCCCATAATTTTTCTCCCCTGTGCCAAAGTAATAAGCTATTTAAAGTGGGTGAAGTAGACAGATATTCAATTCTCTGAATAAATAGTATGCACATGCTAAATTAAATAAATACCATAAATAAGCTCAAATCATTGTAACGGAACTGTTTGTAATTATGCGTGACATATGTCGATAACTGGGAGGGATACGTGTGCTGACTTAACAACGACCATTCTTCACTTCCCTCTTAAACAAGCTGTACCTTTTTCATTGCAATTTATATTCATAGACAATTTAAGTATTTCTGCTTTTTACTTTTCAAATTAGTTTAGTTAGCCTTAGTGATGACTTTGGCATTATTGAACATCTATCACCATCTAAATTTGAATAGTTGTTTTATTTTGGTTACTATTACTTAGTAATTTTACCCCGGAGCAGGGGCGAATTAAGTCTGCAAGGGGCCCCGGGGTGCAATCAAACGGGGACCCTATTCAGCCAGCATCCCTTAAAATAATATGATTGCTAGCAGCTGTAAATAAATATTAATAATGGAAAAAAAAACAAAAAAACTTAACAGTTTGAAGTGTTCGCCGGTATGTTACAATTGAGTGTGAAAGAAAAATTTTTAAAAATATATTCCTCCACTGGGAATCGAACCCGACACCCCTTGCATCACGAGCCTATACTCTACCACACAGCCAGCGGAACTTATCAAATATGGGAAACTTTAAAAATATAAACCATATGTTTTAATATGTTCTTTTAGTGAGCCAATCAAATCAAGTTTTTCGATTATTAAGACTATCAGGTCTAAATAGCGATCAGTTTAATAGATAAGAATTATAAATGTATTTAATTTATTATATTTTCAAGGTTTCGTGCAAACATTTGTACACTTTTATCATAAAATATAAAAAGTTTGGGGGCCCCCAAACCGTCGGGGGCCCCTGGCTATAGCCCGTTCACCCCCCCCTTAATCCGCCATAGTCCCGGAGCCTAAACCTATTAAAAAAAATATTGACTATCTGGCCATCAACAAATAAAATTTGAACATCCTGATGAGAACTATAAATAAATCAAGTTTATCTTTTACATCCTTTCACTGACTAAACTTTTTTTAAATGCATGTAATTTTAGCATTGCCATTCACCAGTTTGTATCACGTGCTACTTTACCCTAAATCCACCTCATCTTAACAGTCCCTCATTTTTCTAAAATTTACCTACTCAACAATACACTGCTTTTTTTATTAAAAAAACTAATCAATATCCTGGCTTTAACTAACAGAAGAAAAAAGTTATTTAAATGTTTATTGATTTATGTCTGTGTCATAGAAGCACAGAATGGTTGGCTATTTCTGATTGGGCCACCAATAGGAGTATTTTGTAGAAGTGGTTGGTTTTCATTGGTCCTTGGATAACCAGATAATAATAGTAATATTAATTAAACATGGTTTAAAATCTATTTTTTCTATCCTTAACATCAAAATACTTTTGGATCTAGATCTGCTATACCACTGAATTAAAAATCAGCTGTTGAAAATTTGATTTTGTTTTGGTTGATAAAATACTAATATATATATATATAATGTATATATATTAAAAAATTATTACTGATCATTAGTTTTCAAGTCAAGTGTTATTTTTTTAAAACATACTCTAAAAGTATTAATTTAAATGTTTATGACCCTTGTTTGTCTGTCAAATGCAACATGTAGCAAACAGCTCCCTGTTGAATAACTCAGACTCAGATTTTCTCATGCCCCTGCCTTCCCCAACATCAAATTCTGAATAAGGTTTGGCAAACAGGGGTAAATTTCCCCGTTTGGGGTATATAACCCCATTTGGGGTAAATATGGAATTTTTTGGGGGTAATGCAGTCTCATTGGAGACATATAAAATCCGCTAGATATATATCAGTCTATGTGTATGCCTAGGCTTGAAAGATAAGTCCACTTTTGAACCAGTTCCATCCAGAAAATACATTCTATGAATGCAAGTAAATTCTTTGATATTCAGCTTATGAGTCTACTGATGTCATTAGTAATGCTCAACTTACAGTTTGTGTTAGCTACAAAGAATTTCAAATAATTGAAGAGGAAATGTTTTGTGCTCTTCTCGAATTGCAATTCTGAGGAATGGATTATTCAATACAATTTATGAATACCTTGATAAGGTTAATTTAAAATGGGAAGACTGTATTGCTGTATCTGTTACTGGAACTCCAGCTGTTTTGGGTCATGTACACAGCTTTTTTAAGTTTTGCAAAAGAGAGGAATCCCAAAATTGAAGTTAACCACTGTATGATCCATCGTCAAGCTCTTCTTGTGAAACAATGGGAATCTGAACTGGAGGTCGTCTTGCATGATGTTATCCAAATTGTAAGTTTATCAGATGACATGCACTGCAAACGCGACTGTTTCATGATTTATGTCAGGATGGTCAGGCTAAATATGTATATCTAAGATCTACTTTATCATACCGAGGTCGGTGGCTTTCACATGACAATGTTCTGAACAGAGTGTGGGCTCTGAAAGCAAAACTTCTAACATTTCTAACAGTTCAAAAGCATGCTCCAGAAGAGAATTTTATGAACTATAATTGGGTTGCATACTCAGCTGATATTGTTTAACTTGTGACTGCATTGAACAAGGAATTGCAGGGAAAAAACCGACAGAACCACACATCTTCGGGGGGTAACGACTAGGCCTGTACCCGGGTACCTGCTACTACCCGGGTAGTAAAATGGCGCTCGGGTACCCGTGAAAATGTTACTGCAATATCTTTATCACCAGTGTTTGAACTGTGGCTTTTCTGTGTTCAAATTTCGGCTCACGAATAATTTATCAAATTAAAACTTTTCGTTTGAAATATATACTGTGAAATACGTCTTAACATGAAAATGCTTTTTTAAAAAAAAAGTGTTAAATGGAAATAAAACACGGTCCTGACAAAGTACAAAGTATTTTTATACTATTTTTTTTCCAGGAACACTAAACAAAAATCATTTTAAACAAAAAGATTTTAGCTCTTTGAATTGTTCCAGTAAGGAAAATAGAACACAACGCCGATAACTAATATTAAGTAGGAAGGGCTAGGAATGACCTTGGCTTTGAAATGCGCCGAACATCTCTGTTACCTATTGAGCAAGCCTATCTTTTTTTATCTAATCCCCTCCACTCACACATGTCTCCACTCCTATCCCCACCATACTTTGAAAAAAATAGTTCAATCGTTGAATTATTTTCACTATAATAACAAAAATAAATGGTGGGGTTGGGTCCGTCCACTCAGTATGACACAAAATAGGACACAACAGCGACAACTAGTAATGGCGAATGATCTTGGCTTTGACTTAGAAATACGCTGTTCATCTTTGTTACCGATTGAGACGCACCAATTTCTTTTATTGACCCCCCCTTCCCCACTAACATATTATGTCTCCAATCCTATCCCAACTATTCCCAACCATACTTTAAAAAAATAAACACCTGCTATGTTCTGTTGTTTTTTTTGTGTGTTTAAAAAAAATCATATTTCAATCATTGAACAATCTTCACTGCATTCCAAAAATAAATGCTGGGGGATGGGTACACTAAGTAGGGGCAAGACCTGAAAAGTTTAGTTAATTAAAACAGTTGTCAGCTACAGCTGTGAATTAGAAATAACCCGCTATGTCATCACACGATTAACGCCCCCCCCCCCCAAAAAAAAATCACCTTAGCACCGCTCTGCTCATTGTTTTTACACCACTGTACTACAGTAGTATTTTCCCCTCGACTTATTACATCAAAAATTGCATTTCCACAATAAACAAAGCAGTAAAAGGCTAATGGCAGTAATAGCGGGCTTAATGATGAAAATATTGACGCTTTCGAACGGGTGCCCAGGCAGCATTTTTCAACAATATTGACAGCCCTAGTAACGACAACATAAAATTTTTATAATTTGGAGTAATGGGCAAAAATATTCGCAGACCCCTGTTGTAACAAATCAAAAGTCTGCAGAGTAGTGATTTTGAGCAGAAATAAGAGATTCATTTTAGATGAAAAAACATTTAAAAAAAAAAAAAATCAACTGTATTTATTTGTATGGATAAGCCCATTGTTCATTTCACAACTTCTCAAAGCATGTAATCAAATGAAAACCATACATTTTCAATTATTTTTTTTACATTTAGTTTATGAATTACCTATTTTAAAAATTGTAGTCAAAATTATTTTTGTTTGACCTCCAGTAATAAAAAATTATTAAAAATTCAAATTTCCCCATTTACAAGTAAAACCAATTATTTCAAACTCTGAATTACTTAACGATTCAATTTAAGACACTATGGTGCACTAAACTAATCATTATAAATAATAAAAACTACTAAATTTAATATTGTCTTAAAGTGATGCAACAAGACTAATCAGATTAAATTACAACTCGTGTAAACATAAACCTTGTTTTGTTTTAGCTCTAACAGCCTACAGCCCAAACATGCTGGCCCTTCAAGAAATGATGAGAGCCCAGTTGGATCTTGTCCGAAACTTTGTGGATATTCAGAACAGAATATACCAGTCTTGTATGGCTGGATTAAACTATGATTATAAATACACTACTCTGGAAGACACAAAAAAGGTACATTTAAATCTCTACTTCATTATTATATACATATATCTTCTAAGATTTACACATTAGTCTAGGGAAAGGCGAAAAATGATAATAACTTTAAAATTAAATAAAAATAAAATAGCTAATACTGATAGCCTCATGGGTGATTTGGTGTAAACCACAGTTTTTAATTCTTTTATTTTATAAGAAACATATATATACATATATATATTAGGGCTGCGGAAATTATTGATTAATTTCTCGATTAATCAGTAAAAACTTTTATCGATTAAAATTATATTAATCGATAAAATAGCGATTAAAATTAAGGAAATTTTTGTAAATAATGTCATAAATTAATTAATAAATAACTAATAATTAAAAATATTTTGCTTTTTTATGTACAAACTTCTCCATTAAAAAAAGATATTTAAAGTGTAAGCTATTTTATAAGGAAAATGATATAAAAAAAATTAAACATTGTTTTCACTTACAAGTAAAATAAGTAAAAACCATGTTTATTTTTTTTTAATTTTAACAATGAATTTTTAAAAATTCATTGACCTTACAGTACATGTATATTGGACTACTTATAGTTAAATAAAAAAAATGTCAATTGCCTGATTTTGTTACTTACCCTGTAATATATATATATTAGGGCTGTTATCGATTAATTTTAATTTAATCGTTAATTTTTGAAGAATTACCGAATAATAAATAGATAATTTTGATTAAAGCTAAAAATAAGACATATGACATTATCAAACTGAAAATTTCCAGGGAAGTAACAAAAACAGGCAATTGACATTTATTTATTTATATATGTATATTTCAATATTTAAATTTTATTACTGTTAATTAAGTAAAAAACAATGTTTAATTTTTTATATTATTTTCCTTATAAAAACAGCTCAATTAAAAGTTTACACTTTAAAAAACATTTTTTTTTTCAATGGAGAAGTTTGTACGTAAAAAAGCAAACTATTATTAATTATTATAATTAATTATTTATTAATAAAATCGAAAAATTGTTTCAAAC
>MUZC01002237.1:365983-387529 GCA_002072015.1 Radix auricularia
ATCAGCCAAAATCACGTGACGTCACTTTTAGACGTCGGCCGTGTGGTTACTGAGAAATAAGGGGCATGGAAGGTGGCTAGGTTGCATAATATAGATGTAAGACGGTGAAAATTATGCGATGTTTTGAACGGGTAACCCGGGTACCCGTTCGAAATTTGGACGGGTACCCGGGCAGCATTTTTAAAAAAATTGACAGCCCTAGCTGTAAACGATTAATTTAAATTTGTTAACTTTTTAAAAATTAATAGTTAATAAATTAATAGTTAGTTTTGATTAACTCCAAAAATTTTAATTTATGGTGTCATAAGTAACATTTATTAAACGTACTCCTCAAAAATCAAAATAAAACTAGAATGTCTCATTTAAATGTCATCTTTTAACCAACAATGCAAACAGACGTGATTAGACATTATTTGGTTCAAGTGATGAGCGAATCTTACTGAATACATAACAAACCAAGCTGGACAATCGTTCACATAGTTTTAGTTTATCTCAGCTGAAGTTTCTGATACTGTAGTGGATGTTTGGTTTGCAGGTGATATGTAAGCAAAGTGTTAGAACCATGGTAGCAATGTGCAGGTATTTGACAGACGCTACGCAGGAGTTTAGAATCACCGCGCAGTAAATGTAAAATATTGCACACTATTTTTTTTTTTTAATTTGCACACAGACCAACAAAGCGTGGACTAAGGGGGGACATTGCATGGTAGGCAAATGATTTCTCTCAATGGACACAATAACCCTTATTAACATTTTAAACAGTCACGCCAGTCCATTGTTTAAAACTAAAATGTTCGCGTGATCGTCTAGAAATTGGTTTATATTTATCTGCAGAAATATTTTACATTTTTTACTTCCAATACCTTTATAAGTGGTGGGTCGATTAATCGTTTAAAAATTTTAATCATTAAAAAATTTTAACGATCAATCGACAAATTAATCATTAATTTCTGCAGCCCTAATAAATATATATATATGTGTATGAAGGCCTAAAAATTTGTAGGAACATTTTTTAATGTCTGTTTCTTTTCATGCAGCCTATTACTTAAATGTATTTAAGCCATGGTTAAAATACTTTTTTTAAAAAAAACTCACTCCCATATAAGGTGTTTTTATTTCTAAACTTATTTCACGACAATTGAATTTGTACATTAAATTTAGAATTGTGATTTATGTCACAGAATTTTTTTATATTTCAGTATATTGAGGAGAATAAAAAACCAACACTAACATTTAAAGAGGCCTTAAAGCTTGTTGAACAAGAGGAAACTATGAGAGGTTGATGTCTGTTCAAAGTCTTATCAATCATTTTATAAATCTTATGTGCTGCTTACAATAGCAAAAGACTTGGTTAAATACCTGGCAGTAAAATAATGATAATGGCTTATTTTATGTAAATAAAATTTTTTTAATAGTTTTATAATAAAATAATGGTGCCATGCCTCCTGAATTCTTTGAAATGATTTTATCAAAGATTTTTTTTTAAAAAATCCTATCATACTAGAATTTTAATTAAATGTTGGCTATTAAAAAATATAAGCCAAAAAAAAAATGCAATTCATAAAACTAAAACATAACTTTTATAGTCTTAAACCATCTCTTGACACAGTGTGTAAAAATACTTAATTCTATACATAAATGCATACTGAGTGTAATGATGGTTCTGTAATTATGCTTATCTGTTCTATCTAAGTAATGCTGTTTCATTGGAACAAAATAAATTATCTTTTTACTTATAACCCATACACTATGTACAATTACTATGTCTTAATTCTCCAAACTTAGTTATAATTATTGCGTAAAATGACAGAATGAATATTGAATTAAAAATAATACAATAACAAAACAAAGGAATGTTTACAAAATTTTTTTACACGTTTATTTCATTTTCAAAATCAAACCAAAGTTAATGTTAATTCAATGCTTTTTAAAAATTAAATCTGAAAATTTGATTTGGCGATGATATGAACACTTATCACAGTGTTAATTCAAGCTTTAGTAAAATAGTGTGTGTGACAGTGGTTCGGCAGTAGTCACAATGTTGGATTTAAATAAATAAAATGTAACGACTGCCTTTTAAAGTTCCTTACCAAAGTCACATATTTATTTGGCTGTACTGTGTTGTGATCAATTTGCTAACGAAATATTATCCTTAACTTGTAGATATATTTAATAATACATGAATCATGTACTTGGATTTTACCTAAATAATGTCCTCCTGAGACTTCACTTTTTTTAAAATATAAAGAATTTGTTTATAGTATCTATAAACATTTTTTTTCACTTTGAAAATCTGGTAAATGATAATTCTGATCAAACGGATAAAGCCAGTTTTGCATTGATGACAGTCAAAGACTATTCCCACTCCCTGAGGCAGGCAGTTTAAAAAATTCATAGTTGAGAGTGAGGGTAGGCATTAATATAATAAAAATAAACTGTACATGACTGAGATATTCACACAAAACTTCAGCTTCATCCCTGTCAACTATGTTCTAATCAATTTCAAAATGCATATTTATTCTTTTAATATATTTAAGTTTTCTTTCTATTCAATGAATAAATTAATTTTCAAAGCTGATAGAGCAATTATATCAATCAAATTTTTGGGGGGAAATTATTTATTATACGGTGTATCCAATGCTAAGGCAGATTTAGCTCTTTTTATATTTTAGAAGCAATTTTTATGGTAATATTTCAATGAAAAAACTGAAGAAAAAGTTTTGTATTCCCCTACGCTATGCAATGGGCAACCATAAATTCTAACTTGTATCGAGTGTTGTTATCTTTAAAACTATAATTCATTTTTTAAACTTGTAATGCAATATATGTTATACTTCTACAACTTGGTATAGTGTCTTCAATTTAATAATCAACAGCAATGAGCTTACAATCTTTTACTTAGAAAAAAAAAGTAAAAGATTTTGAGAATTCTTAAAAGCCTACATAATTTGGTTGAGCACAAAGCATCACATCCTGCCAGCAATATTATGTCAAAAGATACATTTACTGCCTCATTAACAATTACAGATGACTAATAAGAAAATTTGTAAAAACAAAATGTGTTTTTCCCTCTAAGATGTTATGAATAGAGAATCAAATGTTTAAAACAGAAAAGAAAAAAAAGTTATTGAACCAATTTCTTAATTTGCATTATAAAATGATGCCAAAATAAAATTAATGTGTATATTTTTCTTATTATTTGCTTAAAAATTAAATTTCTAACTATTTGAATTTCAAATACAATTCTCAAAGAGATATTCATGCTAAGAAATGGTGATACTTTTTATGATCAAGACATATTTCTTATTTTTTTCACTTTATTACTCTAAACTTATTTCAACTCAATATTTTTTCTGCTTGAACACTTATCTCTTGCACACTTGTACATATATATTAATAAAGAGCACCATTCTTCCCAAAAGTGGCAAATAATCTCAGTGGCCTACCGTTCTTCAAGTATTAATGTTTCTTGTGGGTATAATTTTAATGCCTCTAGGCTGTATGATGTGTCCATACTAGAAATCTGTAAAAATAAAAGAAGGGGAATTTAGGAATGATTAAACAAATATAAAATGCAAATTAAAAGCTCTGACTTAAGGGTGCGGAAAAAAATTCAATTCAAACTGATAAGCATAAATTATTTTAATCTCCATATCCATTGTATTGGTTGGGTAGGAGTCAATAATATCGTCCAACCCTGAGTGGCATAAACACTATAGCTTAGCAACTGTTTTTAGGCTTTTTGCATAAATTAAACTAAACCAGCAGGGTAAATTTTAAGCCCAAACTTTGCAATTCAAAATTTTTCTTTAAAACAAATAAACCCCATACGCACCTTACTTAAGCATCAATATTCACATAAATAATATCTGGCTCATTTTTAAAAAAACAAACTATTCATTTGACTAAGATCATGCTTAGACTGGAAATAGAAATGATGTTTTGGAGAGCTTTTCCAATGAAAAAAGTAATCCTAAGAAAAGCTATTTGAAAGCTAACAAAAGCTAAAACATTCATTTAAAAAAAGTTTTGAATTCTAGAACAATGCGGTTGCATTGAACTTGAAGATGTACATATATTTAGTGCAAAGACATAACACGGGTATAAGACTTAATATATAGGTTCTAGCTTCAGAAAGTGTGTGTTAGGGCCAAAAAATACACTAACAGCAACTGATATTGTGACATAAGAGCTTAAAAATATAAATAGAAAGAAAATTTATTGCTTTGTTACTACTAGAAGATAATAGTGGAAAATGACATAAATTATTAAAAGATCAATCTCTCAGAATTTTAAAAAAAAAAACATTTTTAAATGTTATTATTCATGTGAAAAGAAAATATGTCTTTTAAACCAATAAACCCAATTTTCCACCCTACACTTGGGATAAATATCCACATAAATATTATCTGGCTCAAAAAATATCCAATTTGTCTTAAACTAATTTCATGCTATAAAATGGAATGGGTTTTTTTTAGATTTATAATGTATTTGAAATTGATTATGTCCTTAGCATTTTCCTTAATATCCATTATTTCCTGTATTAATTCTGCGATAAATGACGACATAAATAAGACATAAATGACATTTAAAAAAAATCAATTTGTAGTTTTAGTCCTATACCTCTCATTCATTCTTTTTAAAAAGAAAAACATTCTAACCATTACGAAAAAAAAAAAATCTTACACGTTTACTTAGTGGGGATTATGGGCATGAATAATAATTATTACCAATTTGTGAATGAGCTGAACTTTAGCTAGTGATATTACAAATTAAATATTTAATTTACGGTAAAACATACATGTGACAATAAAATGGTTTATTGTTCCACTATAGCAATAAAAAAGAAACATTAATGAATTCTTTTGGGTGTAATAATATTTTAAAAAGAACTTACATCTCGACGAGGAAATGTTGTGATAACTTTGTAATCCTCTTTATGAAAGCCCATTGATGTGAGGTAATTAAGGAGATCCCCGAGATTATTTTCTGCTAAAAATCTCCTAGTGAGTATTTGGCCATGAGGAACTCGAAATCTCAAAGAGCAAACACGACTTAAGCTGTTCTCAGGAGGTTCATCAGGAACTGTATTGGCGATGGATTTGCTTATGGCCTGTAAGAAAATTTTAAAAAAAACAAACATTGCAGGTGCAGAAGTGTAGTTCAAGTTCACTTAAAATGTTAATGAAGAACGAAATGCGATATTACGTTTTTTTTCCTGTTTATGCATTTAATTATTTTTCATTGTTTAAAGAATTATTTTTGAAGTTTTATTTTAAACAATTTTTAAATAAAAAAGTGCACTTAAAATGAGTGCCAAATTTATGAACATTTAGTTTGTCTAAGTCTGAAAATATCTTCATTCAGTCGTCAGTAAAGCCATTGGCTCCTTTATCTTCTGTACAATAGCTGTTTTATTTTAATCTTTTTCATTAGTGCTTGGGTCTAAAAACTTTTTAAGAAGCTATTTCCATTAAATATAAATTTTAAAAGTCATATGACCTTTGAAAATTTTAACGCAAAAACAGAATATATTCTATTTATTGCGAAATCGCGGGAACCTTACCAATGTACTTATGTAAGAAAAACTGACATACCTGTTTTATTAGTTCTGCTTCCTTTTTTTGATTTTCAAACTTTTTCTGTTCCTCTATCTGTCGCTCTTGTTCTTCTCTGCGTTTGTCATCTTCAACTTTCTGGGCTTCAGCCTGTTAAAATAAATCATGAGATGTAATGAATTGTGCACTGTAAAAACAAAAAAATAATTAAAATAATACCTAGTAAAGCCTCTTCCGAAAAAATTAAGTTATTTTGAATTTACCCAAGATGCAGAGTTACTTATAAAATACTTCCATTTAATTATCAAATAAAGAAATAAAATAAAATGGTAAAATACAATCAAAACATATCATGTGAGAATTTTAAGTTCTATTACACAGTTATTCAAACAGAACAGAATTCTGAAATAATTATCCTGAAATTCTTACAGTCCAAAAAAAAGAGCCATGAAAGTAAATATATGATGCAGTGTTTGGAGAAATTTTGTCTTTTCTTTGCTTTGTGACATAACAAGATAATATACTTTATCCTATACTAATACTAGCAGTACTGGAGCTACAATAATTATTCAGTTCACTATTGCACATGTCTAACTAAAGTGTGTTTGTGGGAGGAGGGATTTAAAAAAATTCATGATGAGTGTGATACATGTTGCCGTCTCAGATTGTGAAAGGGGAGAGATGGGTAAACTAGAGGAAAATAGTCTGCCAAAATAGTGTTAATGACAATCATCTAGTCTGTCATCTTCAAACCCACCCAACTGTCACAACACAAAATTTTGGTGTATGTGTGCATGTGTGGGGGGAAAGGTGGTTTATTGAAAGCTCTTTTAAAATTACATATATGGGGTGATGTGTGGAAAATGGATAATCACCTATAATAATTATTAATTCTTTCCTGATGCTAGAGCTAAGTATCAGATAGGCCTGTCATATGTAAGTAGCTTCCCTAAAGAAATTTTAATATAATAAAAAATTTAATTTGAATGACCTCATCTAACAAATGCAAGGGATTGTACTAAATCACACAGGAGATAACAAATGAACAAGAAAAAAAAACGTTCATGTCTTAACTAAAATCATGCCAATACAGCAAGTCATGAGGAAAGTGACTGTCTATGTTTTATTAAAATAAAATGAGAGAGAGTGAGTCATGATTTATTTTCAAACCATCAAGAATCCTTTGTTATAACCATTAAAATAAGTTTCTATCTAGTAATCTTAAATTTAAATGGAAAGTGAAAAAGCCAGTGACTGTCTTTCTTATACAAATGTTTTTGCAACTAGGATAATTATAAATTATAGGGTACTTTTCTTTTTAAATAATTTACTGATGGATAACAAACAACTTTTTAAAAATATATTCAGCAGCTTTAGTTTTAAGCCTTAATGTTAATGCCCTAGATTTGAGCTAAAAAAATGGTAATTACAGTATTCCCTCAAATATTACAGTACCCCCCCCCCTAATATTAGAAAATCAGCAAAGTAGGACAAAGACATTATTTTTACCATGTTTTATTGTTTATAGGCTGTTTAAAAACATCCCTGTAATGTTTATAACCCACCCTTATACTATATTAATAATAATTGAAAGATTGTTACACTTGTTTGGTTGTACAGTTCAGTACAGTACCCCTGTAACACTAGAGAATTAAGCAAGTACATATGCAACAAGTTAGTTACTGTGGCAATACAAGTACAATACATACATACCTATGTAAAAAAAATTATTTCTTAAAAGAAATTAAAAATTAACCAAATAAATAATTATTATAATAAAATAAAATGAAGGTCAGACAATTCTTGTGGGCTTTAAATCTGGAGGCATAGGTTTCTAAAATAAGCCAGTTTCGCCCAAATTAAAAACTCGCTCTGGAAGATATTTAGCCTCGGTTATAACATCTTGAAAAGTATTACGTATATTCCTTGGCAGCCTCCTTATTCGCAGAAGCAGCTTGCCATGCATTGTTACGCTTGTAAGTCTCTGGAATCGTTTCTGGGATTTGGCAAACCACCATTTGCTAGCAACAAACTGTTATTTTTTCTTGATTTATGGTGGAAATCTGCGATATTAATATATTGAAAAACCTGTGAAGTAGGTAATCTGTGATAAGCGAACCGCGAAGTAGCGCGGGGTTACTATTAAGCTTGTTAACGGTTAACCGGCTAACCGGTCCTCAAACCAGGACCGGTCATCTTTATTCAGGACCGTGTAACCCAAAAGAAAACAACAACAACAAAAAACACCTAGCGATAACGTAGTGAAAAAAACAATACAAGCGGTAACGCGCCTCGCGCCTCTCCCTCTCGCTTTGTCGCGGTGAGTTAAAGCGATACCAAGATCCAGC
Organism: Radix auricularia; assembly: GCA_002072015.1. Taxonomy (NCBI): domain Eukaryota; kingdom Metazoa; phylum Mollusca; class Gastropoda; family Lymnaeidae; genus Radix; species Radix auricularia. The sequence goes on from MUZC01002237.1 coordinate 373,890, forward strand.
TGGTTAGTTGTCGAGCCACTGTGACTACGAGAGCTAACACAGTGCGTGTTTGATGTCAACAACGGTCAAGGCCGAGGCTGTTTCTATTTATATTAATTATAGTCTGTTTCTTACAAAGACAAAGAAAGCTGTAAAAGCATATGACCCCGTGACCTATCCGCATTTTCTGATCACCGATTTATAGTCTGTTTCAGTTCAGGCATTCAAAAACTAATCGGCGCACGCCACTCAGTGAAGTACATGTACCTATATTACAAGATGTATTTGAAAGATGTAGCAAAGATACCGGGCGATTAATCGCCCACAAATTCGAGTTCGGTCTTTTAGTGACAGTTTTCCTGCTAGTCAAAGGCATTTGATTACCACATTAATAGTACGCCGAGTGTAGCTCAAACCCTATTTGAACAGAAAAAAACGGGGAGGGGGAACGTGTGCATCGCAAAATTCAATTATTCTGGCGAGTTGACGATTGAAAAATAATGTTTTTTTAAAATAATTTCCATTTTATCATACGCGAGTTGATCGGCATCACACACAAGAGAGGTAAACATGACGTCACAACGGACGGGGCGAGGCTTTGGTTTTTGAAACTAATGAAAAAATCTCGCTAACTTTAACGAACGATTGAACCTGTCCTCTTATTTAGACCGGTGAACTACGAGTCCCCAAAATAAAATATAAAAAAGACAATTAACCATCACTGTTTAGTTAATTTTTTTAATTAAAAAAAATGCTTTGAATTGAGGGCAATGCGGAAAGAGCTGAACGCAAGCGAGGGAAGCGGGCTTTGATGCCATCAGACGATGCCAGGCGACAACATTCTCTTGTTAGTTCTCAAATGGGTCTCAAAACATTAGGGATATAAGGATGAGCGGTTAACTGGTTAACCGGTCCTTTTTTGAACGGTTAGTCGGTCCTCAAAAACGAGCGGTCTTAACAACCTTAGTTATTATACTGGCTTATGTCTGCTATTATGTATTAAATTAAAAATATATTGTTTAATGAGCCGTTATTAAATTCATGCACACGCCATTCTCTGAACATCTTCTCACCTTTTTCCTATCTGCTGCTAATGACTCTTGATAGGCAGCATCTTGCTCTTGCTTAATTCTTTCTCTTGCTTCTCTTTCTTTCTATAAGAGAACAAATCAAATATATAAATATAAATAAAAAACAGCAAAATAAAATAATTAATACAATTTTAAAAATTAACTTTCTGTCAATAACCTCAAATACGATTAAAAATTCATTAAAATTATTTTCCAAAGTAGCAAAATCCACTCCGATATTATTTCTATTGTTTGAGTGCATATCATTATAATCATTTGGTATTCAACCTTTTCCATGCTACTAACCTCTTCATTAATATCTGCTTGTTTCTGTCCCTGAAACACTTCAACAGCATGGATAAGACGTGTCATCATTTCATCTAGAGTAACATGACCTGTCCATACAAGAATTCCTTTGTTTTTATTGCAAAAAGCATGTTAACACTTACGATTTGTTAATTTATTATTTTTAAATTAAGGTATTAGTAATAATTAAGACTGTTAAAACCGATTGTTTTATGTAAAACTTTTGTATAAGACGCGTCTTATATACCCGAAAATATGGTAGTGAGATGGTGAAGTGGCATCGATAACTAAAATTTTCAAAAGCTGGCGATTGATCATGGGGATCAAGATAACAAACGTTAGGTGGCAAATTTGGCCCTCTTTTGTGCTCGAGATATTAGGGGTCAGCAACATAAAAGAATTGACATAACCGATGAGAAAATGTTAAGACAAAGAGAAAATTTCGCGGTTCCACTTCAAAAAACATCCACTTAATAGGATTATGAAATTTAAAAAATTGCTGAAAATGTATTTATAATATTATTGTCATACTGACTTCATCTTCTAGGATAAGAATGGTTATTTTATGTCTTGAGTTTAAAAATTTTTTTTAGCTGTAGTTTAATACTATTATATTAGTAGAAAAAAGTATAGCAAAATCACATCTCAAAAAAATACCAGTAAAAACTACCCAAAAAAACTTCACAAATCGAGAGATAACACTAGTGAGACGAGGGAAACAGCCGCCATTGCCAGAAATCGAATACATCTTGTTACACACACTGAAGAGTTTTTATTTTCTGCAATTTCATTTCTAAAGAGAGTTCTATTGAGGCGCAATTTACCGCGCTTTGTAATAGAGGCTAGGTGCGCATTTTTGCATTTTACACATTAAGAGTTAAGAAAACACTTTTGATGTCACAGTGCTCACATATTGGATCTGGTATTCTGCCACAACACAACAAAAAATTAACTCCTAGTAATAAGCTAATACTGACAAATCGGTCCCTATTACACGGGACTGGTCCTGTTCTGAGGGCCAGTTAACTATTAACAACCTTAGTAATAATCCCTTTGTACTGTCAATTCTATGCTCAGAGCAAAGATCTGAAATATATCTCTCAGTCAAAATAGATAACCTCAAGAAAATAAGTGCGTTTGTGTTTCAACGTAAACATCGTTATGATTCTCCTCTCCTTTTAAGTTCCTTTAAATGGGATATGTTTCAACCTAGTAAAGATTAATAAAAAAAATTAGTAATATTACAAAGTGATTATAAATAAAAAGTGACTAAGATCATTCAAATGATGCTAATTCAAATAACCGGACATAAAGAAATATGAATTGATGGAACAAACCTTGAATTACATCAATAACCTCATTTGTGGCTTTAGCTCTTGATATAAGTAGCAGAGAAGGCAGCTGATCCGAATTGTAACTCCTCATCTGTGTTGCTGCTACACTTCCAAAGTGGCGAGTAGCAGCTTGAACAAATCTGACAAATGGTCATAAAAATATCACATTTAAAAACATAACAGAAACATGGCAGTACTTATTTTCTAGTTGTTTAGTCTCTACATTAATTGGGGGTTTGTAAAAAAAAATTAAATATAAATGGATGGAAGCTTCTAAACAGCCTGAATTTAAGATACAATCCAGAGATTCACATTTGTTTTGTAAGTTGAGGTGCTGTAATAAAATATATATTTAAAAAACCAAACTAGTTATTTTATAAAGGAATATTATTATTCTTCTTCTTCTTGGTTCTCAATATTGAATATTGAGTTTTGCGTGCCACGAGTTTTGCGCCAATCGGCCCGTGGTCTCCGACTTCAGCCTGCTGTATTTTCTGGATTTGCTTCCATAGCCTTTGATCAGCCAAGACCATCTGCAAGGCAGCAGTTGTTTGTTTGGCAAGTGATGCAGCGCTCACATGCCCTGGCTAAGGGTTCCACGCATTACCCCGCCGCTTTTTCACCCATTTGGAGCTGGGTGGAACTCGGGGACGCCCTAGGCCCCGGGAACAAATCCTTGGCTTCCCATGGATTTGAGCTCGTGACCATCGGACGCCAGTCGAGCGCGCTTGCCACTCGACCACCACGCCCCCCCCCCCAGGAATATTATTAAATCTATTATATTTTAGAAGGGCTGAATTAAAGCAATAATTATTTATTAGAATAAGTAAAAGTACATTTCCTGAATCACAAATGAAATAATATATAATTTAATTTAATGCAAATCCTAATGAATATTTTAAATTCTATTTTCAGTCGTTAACTTGAAAATAATTTTATATCGATATATGTTCGCTTTTCCATAAAGAATCTATACTATTCTTTTAAGAGAGGCTGAAATTGCAGGTTGTTTTAAAAGAGTTTTAAAATTTATGAAATGAAGCTGTTTTAAACATAATTTCAGTTTGTTTACCTTTTAGAATTTTCTGTGGATGTCAAATCCCAGGCCCAAGTCACAAAATGAACACTGAGGTAATTCACAATGCCTTCAGCACACAATAATTGAGAACAAAATACATTGGCAAAAATGCTGCTGTCATGATGAAGGTACACTGCTAAAAGTTTGCGCTTTAAAAATGTAAAAAAAAAAAAAGATTTTTGAAAAATGCTGGTAAAAATTAATTTTTAAAACAATAGATATTTGAATTTAGATTACATTTTCATGTATTTATGGTTACAGTTGAATTACTTATTACTTTCATTTCCAAACAAATAAGGGCATGGTTTAAACTTATTATAACTTCATAAGTTTTAAGAAGGAAAATTTAAAAATATCTTATACAAGTCTCACATCTGTTGCTTTAACAACCAGAGATTCCTGAATGGCATCATCAAGACTACCAATGAAGAAATGTGGATGGCATTCTCCATACCTAAAAACAAACAAAATGTAGTTTTATAAATGTGTTAAAATTGTCTTCAAACTCCCTTCAACACCAAAGGATTTTTTAAAAATTAATTTAACTCTCAAAGGACGTAACATTGACTTTTTGACCAAGTCTGGTCGACACTTAATTTTATTTTTTTTTTCACCTTTTCACATTTAAATGTTATTTTTAAAATTTGTCCCTAATTAATTAAATAAAATTAGGAAAAAATATGATTTCAGACATGAATTCTTAATTTAAAATTTAAAAAACATTTAGCCCGACACTCGTGTTTTTGTTTTACCGGAATGCTATTCTCGTTTGCCATTGTGACATTCTTGTTAACTTTACTGAGACGAGTCGGCCGCAATTTTTTACAATTATGGCGAAATATTCATCATTTAGCGAAGAAATCGCTTTCATTCCTCGCTGGAATGTTATTTCTAATGAATGGAATAAACAACAAATTATTAATACAGAGATTTTAATTATTTTCATCGATGGACAAGCTCACCATCGAAGGTAGGTATTTTTCCTTTGTTCCAAAGCTCTCCCCATTGTCAATTTTTTACAAACAAAATTTAGTTTACTAAATCTATTGATTTATTGAGTAGAAATGAGACATCTATAAATGAAGGAAATTCATTTTAGCATGTATATTTGTCTTTCTGTTTATTTTATATGAAGTAAGTATTTTATTATTAATTTTTCCCCAAGTCCATAATAAATTACATTTGACTTTGTTTACCCTGGTTACACTGTAAGGTGGCATCAGTATTTTAAAACTTTCTTCACATTCTGCTTGATAATAAGCTTATAATCATTCTAGATTTTCTTCATAATTGAATAGTTTACTATAGTTAATTATGTTAAATTTGATAATTGCTTTTAACAAGCCTATTTCTAATTTTTATCCCAATATTTTTATTTCACAGATACAGTCATAGCTCTGGAGATTTGGACCCTAAGCCTTTTCCTGATTACAGGCCTAAACAACCACCCATTGTTCATGTCCCTGAGTCAACTTATGGGGTCCTTTTTGCTGAATCAACTATCAGAGATTAGAGGAAAAAATTGAGATTACTCTTCCACGTTATAATTTACTATTTGCAGACTGACTGCTGGAGACTCTTCAAAGCTATGCCTATACTATATAATTGTTGTTAACATGCACCTAAACAATGTTCAGAAACTCAATTTCATCTTATCATGGATATACTAAGGAACATGGGACTTGTGCAATTAGATAATGGAATTAACGATTATTTACTATTACTATTCAAAAGATTATGTGCAAGACAGTTCAAATTTTGGAATTTAAATTTTATATTTCTGAAATGTTCAAAAAGGAATATTGAGGTAAATTAAGAAATCAGGGAAGTGATAGTGAATGAAACTATATCTTTCTAGACCCAACATTTTAACTGAGGAAAGAACAGTACCGGTAAGAAAGATTTGATTAGACAAATAAGTTCGGCTAACCACTCATAACTGTGTATACACTCATAACCGACTAACATTTTACAAAATAAGAATGAAATAAATTACTATTACTATTATTACTCTTAAAGTCGCAAAGCGTCGTAATGCGTCTCTTCCAGCTATCCCTAAAGCGTCGTAATGCGTCCCTAGATACAAATCTCGTTAGAAATGAGATCTCGGAAAGTAAAAACTCTTCAATGCTTGAAAAATTATGTATTCGACTTCCGGCAATGGCGGCCGTTGCCGGCACTAGTGTTATCGCTCGATTCGCGATGTTTTTTGGTAGTTTTAACGGGTTTTTTTTCGAAGATACGTTTTCGTTATACTTTATTACTAAAATAATAGTACTAAACAACAGGTAAATATTGTTTCAAACTCAGTACGGTCTTTTGGTTACGTACAATAACCATTCTTAGCCTTAAAAATGAAGTCAGTATGACAATAATATTATAAATGGATTTTACGCAAATTTTTTAATTTCATAACCGGTTGATCGTAATACGGGAAATCCTTACGGGACTAAGGCGGAAGTTTATTGAAAACCTTCTGGGGCTTTAAGAGTTAACTTATTTAAAGAATAAGAACAAAAAAAGAAATGTTCACTTAAGTATGGTTTTAAATTATATTAAAAGTGTTTTTGTTATGTGCAGAGAAATTTTGTCTTATTTTATGTTATAATAAATAGTTTTCAACATTTTTATCAAATGAAAAATGATATTTAGGATATAATGGTTATAAGAATAATATTTTAATATATTCTGACAATAAAGTTTTAGTTATGGGATTATTCCATGGTAAAATTTATAATTTTTGTAATAAAGGAAAAAATGGCTCTACTTTATGAATGTAAGGATACTTTTTTAAAAAGAGTGTAAAATTTTTAAATATGAGCAAAATGCTTTGAATTTTTGATATGTCATACAGAAATGGAAACTGTTGATGGCTATAATAAAGATTTTATGCTTGCTACAAACACTTTTTTTTCCTTCATACAGTTTGTGACATGTAATTTTCTGTACAAAATTTAAATGAAAAAAAAATCATTAAAAAATTACAGTTAAAGCTACATTACCACAATAGACTTAACTTTACTATCAATAGATAGATAATTCAATTGTGAACACAGTGATGCATAATATAACATTATTTGTGGTTTTATTTATTAAAAAATAATAATAATTCCTGTAACTACCTAAATCAAGTGGGGGAAAAAAGGGAAAAAAATAAGAATATTTGAGAGTTAAAGCTGTTTTGGCAATGTATTAGGCCAGATTGTCAACTATTCTAAATAAAAATTTGTTATAACTATTTTTCCTAGAAGAAAAATGACTATGAAATTTAAAAGGAAATAACCTTTCTTCTCTTCATTCTCTCTCATTTTTTTCTTGTTCCTTTTTTCAATTGTGGAAAATATTTTCTAGCACCATGTTAAAATATGTTTTTCATTTACAGTTTCTCCCATTCCCATAGCATCTCTTCTTTTAGTCTGACAATTTAAACACTATTTAAAAAAATTAAAATTGAAAAACTATGAAAATATACTTTAAAATATAAAATTTCAAGTAATGTTAAGTATTATTTTTGGTTCAATAAATTAAGAATTTGATTGATGCAATTTTAAAGTACTTGTAATCATTAAAAGTGTCCCCTATTAAACATTGTTTCTTCTTTTTATTATTATTATTTTTTTAATGGTAAAATAATCATGTTCAGTGGTAAAAAAATATTGTAAACAAATTTTACCTATTGGCAAATTCTTTGGTGAAGTATTCCAACGCTGTCTTATCATTGTCTATACCATCAGGCACTAAAATATAATGTAAGTTTGATTTTTTTTTTAAATAAAAGGTAATGAATCGTCATATTTAAACCTGGCCATCAACAATATCAAATCTAAACCGTTTCATCAAGTTAAATTTCAATGGAGAATTAGGGGAGTCCCTGTCCATCCTTTTTAAGTACTGAAAACAATGTTCCTAAATGTTAATTAGAATTATAGTAAATTTATATTACATGTATTTGTTTCTTAAATAAAAATTTGTAATAGGTGAATAAAAATTATTCTAAATAACAAGTTTCATCAATGAGTATCAAAAGTCAAATCATGCCAAGGAGTATAATCTACTGTAAATTGATGTCAAATGTAAAACTTATCAACATAAGTCACACTTACTAAGCTGCTGAAGTCTTCGAGTTGAGTTTAACTCATCTTGTGAAAATAGGTCATCATCTAATGAATAATGATCTATCCCAATGTCATCTTCCTCATCAGAGTCAACTTCCATTTCCTAGGAAATTGAACTTATTAATTGTTTTTTAAACTCCTGTTACTAATATTCAAAACAAAACAAAAAAGTGGTATTCATTCAACAAAAATAGAATCAGATTATCTTTCCTACAATAAATAAATATACAAATCCTGTTTCCAATATTAATAGAGCAAAGTTTATGAAATTATTCCCTAAAAATATATTGAAATGAATCACAAGCTTAAAAGAGAAACACACCTTCAATGGGAACTTTATTAAATATGTAGTGCCATGAAGAAAAAAAACAGAAGTTTGAAATTTACTTTGAATAGAAATGCTAAAAGCACTCACATCTGCATCTTGGGGTTTTGATGTATGTGAGGTATCTGATCTGGTGACTTCCAACTCATGTGTTGGATAATGAAGACCACAATTGAAAAGTTTATCCTTTCAATGAAATTTTAAATAGCAATATAAGTTTTAAAAATATGATTCAAGTATGAGTTTTTTTCCATATATTTATTCTAAAAAAACTTTTTTTCTTTACTTGCAAATGATAGATTTAGCCTTTTTTCCCAATATGATTACTGGTACTTTACTTGAGTATACAATGACATTTCAAAGAGTAGCAGAAAAAGAATTTCTTCCTCATTTATTTTTTATAATTAATTAATGATAACTTGTTATTAATTATAGCTATTAATTTCCAATAATTTTAATTTGAGACTACCTTTCTCTGTCACATGAAGGCTTAAGTATTTAACAGTTTAATAGTATTAGTAAGAGACTTTGGGTAAGTTAGTTATATTTCATTTGCTTTGATCAAACCTCAAATAAATAAATACTTTTCAGGGAAACTATGTATATGAAAATGGTTTAAATAATTCTTTAAAAATCATACTATGAAATATTAAAACCTATGTACATAGATTTAAGAGTTCATGAGCAATGTTCATCTCTAAGTTTACATCTAAGTTTGCTGTCTTTTAATTTTCCTTTTATGAACTTATAACTGCCAAAATTTACCTGATCTGAGACTTGCTTTGTCCAACCATTCCAAACCTGGTATCTGACTGGCACATCTGTCAAAGTGAACAAGTTCTGCTTCACCTTTCAAAAAAAAGATCAACAAATATTCATTCATAAACTTGAGATAAATAAAAAAAAAACAAATAAAATAGTGATCTGAAGATCAATTTCTGACATTGTTGAAGGTGAAAACTATTTATTACAACATTGCTATTGATAGTAATGAAATATTATGAATACAATTACATTTTTTAAAGATTGAGGAAAACCTTCCAATGCTCATATTTTCTTCATTAGTAACTTTTAAAAAGTGCTTCAAATTAGATTATTTCGGTTTTATTAATAATGTTAATGAGTGAAAAAAATAAACTCAAACCTTGATACAATAAAATATAGCAATGTAATTTCCATTTAAAACAGTTTGAAATTTTGCACAAAAAAATACAAAATATAAATGGCAACTTGAAAAATTATAAAATGTTCTTACTTCTCTAACAGTTTTATTACAATCAAATTTTAAGCTGAAGTTCCTGTATTTAGAATCATGATTGAATGTAATTTTCAGTGTATATTCTCTTTCCCCTTCCAAGCCCTGTGATGTACTGATGAAAAAGGTAAAGATCTTGACAGTTAAAAATACGGAATCATTCATAGTTATGTTAAAAACTGAGAAACAATTCAAGTGTCAGGGATAATTGCTATAATTGAAGCCAAAGCAAGAGAGGGCTTAATATGTACATGGAAACCTTAATTTTCACTAATTTTTAGAAAGATTAAATTTAATATCATGTTTTCACAATAGTTGGTGTCTAAGTTTTAATAAAAAATCATAATGGGTAGCAAAAAGCAATTTCAATATCTTACCCTTCTCCTTCTTGAGTTTGTGTTTTATTTACAGTTGGATTTGTTATTTGTGGTGTCAGCAAGTAAAGATTTCTTTCTCTGGGCAAGTGCAAGTCTCTTAAAATAGTCTGAAATAAATGTTTTGTGTATAAAATATTAATAAGACTCACGAAAGCTGAAATAAAATTGATTTTTTTGGGTGTGTCAACAATTTTTTAAAATGAATATGAAAAATATGATGAACAAACTGGTACCGAATCATCCACTTTGCGCTTCACTAATCCTCTCAATTCCTGTTTATCTCTGGGAACACCTAACTCTGTTTCAAGAATTTCTTTGATACGACCTGAAAAGCAATAATTTTATGGTAAAAAAATTTTAATTTCTAAATAATTCTGAATAATTTCAATAAAATTGTAAGACAGTTGTATATCTAAAATCAATTTTCTACTCATAACTATAGAAAACAAAATTTCCTTACCAACAGTTTCAGTATCAGCTAATACAACTGGAATGTTCTTGTCCCTATATTCAACAGAGAAATGAATCATGCGACCCAAAAAGTTAAGTGGAGATGAGCTGTAGGAAGGTCCTGAGGCCATGTCGGAGGCACCATGATCAGAAGGTCGCAGATGTATACCAAGTCCTTCCAAACGTTCTGATCCCAGCCCCATAGAATTTAAAGAAGCTGTTGAATCATCAATATTTTCTTCAGCAGGGGAGGGCCCTATCTCATCAGGTGGAAAACCCCCACCATCCGACGGGCCAAAGCCCATGATGCTGTTAACTGCACGCTAGGAGCAAAAACGTCACAATTCAAAATGAAGCATTCAAAGAACATTAGAAATGTTTTTTTTTAAATTTTTTGGAGTATTTTTAAATAACTACCGTATATACTTATTCTAAAGCCCGTTCGTTCATAAGCCGACACTCTCTTTTGGAACAGAATAGTATTAAAAGCGTATAGCCCGCTTGTCAGCCGACCCCAAATATTAAAAGGAAAGCGTAAAAAAATGGTAAACTATTTTTAAACTTTTATGTTTACTTTGTACTACCTATCTTTGTCTTTGTTCTCATTGTTAGGCAAGAGTTACTGAGTAACCGTTTTTTAAACATATTTTTTATGTTTAGGGTTTGTGTAATAAGTGGTCACACATTAAAATTTGTTGTTGAAAACAAAATTTGTAAAACAATTTATTAAAAGATTAAAAAATAAATGAGTAAATAAGGTAAGTGCAGATGTTTAATATTATTTAAAGCTTCTGGTAGAGCAGTCGAATCTTGTAGATTGTAGAATGTAGAAAAGGACCTACAATAATAACAATGATAATCAATTTACATGCAGAAATCACCTATGGCACGCTCTGAAGCCCACCACCCAATCTTTCCCCTAGATTTTATAAAAAAAGGTCGGCTTTAGAATGTGTATATACAATGATTTAAAATATATTAATTATCGATATTAAGTTTCCTTTTTGTTACCTCTAAATTCCAGTCATGCTGAGTCAGTATATTTGTGCACAGATCAAAGTCATCTATACCAGTTACAGCCTAATGAATAAAAAAAAATAATAAAAGGTTTACACAAAGACACACACACCAAAAAGAGAAGAAAAGAAAACAAACTAAGAATTAGGTTCATAAAATGCAATTTGTTGAGCCTTCTTGTCCATGAGGGGCATCCACTGATCATCGTCGGCATCTTCTTGGGCATAGGCCGTTATGAGAGACCTCAAGGCATCTCTATCCTGGGCCAGCTTCTCCAGGATCTTCCATTCATGGCCAATTCTCTTGATGTCTGCTTACAATTCTCGGCGCCAAGTGTTTCTTGGTCGGCCTCATTTCCGCTTACCCTTGTGGTTCCATTTCAGGGCTTGTCTTGTTGTATTAAAAGCAGGTTTTCCTCTTGTATGACCAATCCCTATCCATCGCTTCTGAAGGATCTCTTCCTCAATGGGCTTCTGTTTTGTCTGCTGCCACAGTTCCTGCTTGCTGATTTTGTCCGGCCAGTGAATTCTGTGAATCCTTCGCAGAAAATTATTGATAAAGTAATTCTTATCATGTTTACGGCCATTGTTCTCCATGTCCCGGCTCCATATAGCACCACAGGTTTCACCATAGCATTAAAAATCTTTACTTTTAACTTGATGCTTGGTAGTTGGAGACCAAAACGTTTTTGAGTTGCTGGAAGGCTGCTCTTGCTTTTCCGATCATTATTTTGACATCAGCATCTGTACCACGCTGCCAAGGTAAACAAAACTGTCCCTCTTGATAAGGTATCCCTCCTTCCAATCGGAAGGAACTTGCTCCTCTTCCCATATCTTCATAAACAGAGGGTGTAGCATTTCCACATTGGTTTCCAAGTTCGCTTTCAGTGCCTCAGCTGGGATGCCATTAGGTCCTGCAGCCTTTCCATTTCTGACTTGTTTAATGACCCTGCTAATCTCTTCTTTGGTGGGGATATTGCAGTAAATTAGCAGGTCATTTTCAGCTGGTTGGATTATCTGGTGGATTCTTTGGTACTGGCTCTTCAAAAGTGTTCCTTCCATCTCCCTCTCTGCTGCTCTTCACTTGGTATGGTGTTTCCTATTTTATCCTTTACTGGTCTCTCTACCTTGCTAAATTTCCCCGACAGCGTCTTAATGGTAACAAATAGTTCCCTCATGTTCCCCTGGTGAGCTGCATCTTCTGCTTCTTTAGCAAGTTTATCAACAAAATGTTTCTTGTCCCTCTTGATGCTTTTCTTAACTTCCTTATTTGCATCTGCATACTCTTTCTGGGACTTGTCTCGAGTGCGGCTATTATTCATTTCTGTTTTCTATCTTTCCCTTTCTTCTATTCTACTCAGTGAACCTACTGTTATCCATTCTTTGTGTGCCTGTTTCCTGTTCCATAGCACTTCTTGGCATGTTGAATGGACTGTTTCTTTCACTCTTTGCCACTTTCCTTCACTGGTCTCATCTTTGAGTATTTCTTGTATGACTTGGAACTTATTGGATAGTGAGATCTTCAGTTCTTCCTTTTCGGCTTGGACCTTCAGGAAGAAGGTATTATACCAAGACCTGTATGCTGTTTGCTCGATATAATGTCTCTTAAGCTTTGATTTCATCCTCGTCACAAGAAGATGGTGATCTGAGGAAACATTACCTCCCCTCTTTATACGTACATCTTGGAGATATAGCCTGAATTTTTTTACAAATACATACAAGGTCTATTTGGTTCATCGTTCTCATGTCCAGTGAGACCCATGTAGGTTGATGTATTCTCTTGTGCTGGAAAATACTCCCCCCATGACAAGGTCTGATGTGGCACATAGGTCAGCAAACCTCTCCCCATTGTCGTTCATCTTTCCTATCCTACTGCTTTGTAGAAAGTGGAGGGATTGGCTAAGGCTAGAGACCCAACCCAAACAAAGATAGCTACACAGTGAGCTGTGAGGGGCAACCCCCCAAGTGGTTGCGCACAAGTCCAACAACCCTGCTGTGTAAAAAAAAACATGCTTGCAAAAACACCAAAAAGAGTAGCCAAAGACATTTTAGTACTGGGAGTAGGGCTGTCAATATTGTTGAAAAATGCTGCCCGGGTACCCGTCCAAAATTTGAACGGGTACCCGGGTTACCCGTTCGAAATGCCTCAAAATTTGCGTAATTTTTTAAATGCCCACTATTACTACCATTAGCCTTTTACTGCTTTGTTTATTGGGGAAATGCAAATTTTGATATGAGTCAACGATTTTAAAATGATGACATTCAAATACTACTGTAGTACAGTGGTGTAAAAACAGTGAGAAGAGGGATGGTAAGGTGATTTTTTGAGCGGGGG
>MUZC01002237.1:416645-427339 GCA_002072015.1 Radix auricularia
GGGGCGGGCGGGTCATAAAAATAGGCGAAAATTGCTGTAATGACGGCCACTTTTAATTTTTTTTTAGTAAAATCGTGTTTTTCATGTTGAAATTATTGAAGGAATACAATAGAGTATTCAAATTTTAAGGACTTCACGATATGACGATGTAAAACAAGGGGGTGGGACAGTGCTTAACAAATCAAAATCACATCAAAATGTGCTACTCTAAATAAAAGTTCCACTTCAATATTTGATTGCTTATTTAGTTACATTTTCATTGGCTTCACTTGTGTTACAATATTAGAGTGCAGACTTACACTAACTTAATACATATTTCTATGACAAAAAAGGAATTTGAAACATGGTAATTTTCAATTAGCTTTTTGACATCACAATGGAGAGGGGTTTTTTAAGTTTTGTGACAAGGGGGAAGGGGGTAAATATCGGCATTCATGGACGGCCAAAAAAGTGCTAAAATTTAACAATATAAGTAATATAAGCAGTGAAATCACCATCCCATTATGTTTATATAATGGCTGAGGCACTGGTGGGCGAAAGAAAATCTTCTACTAATTTCAAGAAATGGAAATATAGATGAAACGGATATATTTTAGCAATGTGTGAGCGTTTGGTCTGAATCAAATGTTAATTACTTTTAAGTAATTAAAAGTTCAGAATTTCGTTTGCATTAAGTTATAAAACATTATTGCATATCAGTCTTGACTCCGTCAGTCAAGAATACCGTTTGCATTCAGAGGAGTTTACGCTACTAGGCTTAGCCATATGCAAATTAAAATTTGTTGTGTGTACTTAAGCAAAGCATTCAGTGAAGGACCCCCCCCCCCCCGCCATATGCATCCATACGCAAAATGCCATTTTTAGAAGACCCTTGCTTGTGTATGTAATATATGGATGGCCCCAAACAAAACAAATAAGAGAGAGAAAAAGAGTAAAATAATTTAGCAATAAATATAAAATAAAATCTGAGACTTTGATGGGTTGACAAGCATGCTGGAATAATGCAACCAATACAGGAATGTATAGAAATAAAAAGTGCAAACAATTGTTTTAACAAATTTAATCTGAAAGAACGTTTTAGTCATGATATGTTATTATGTAAAATATTTAAAGTATTTAAAAACAATTTTTTAAAGTCTTTAAAAATTTTATTTTTCGGACTTGTCCGGTTTTTTTTTTTTACTTTTGTGTATACATGATTAAAAGCCCTAAGTATAAGACTGGGAGAAAAATTAGCCAATTTATTTTTACATCTAATTAAAGAAATGTAAATAATTACATTTTAAAATCAATACTTGATTTGATAAGCTTTTTTTTATATATGAAATCAATTAAGCCTGCTAATAGTTACAGTGACTGACAAAAAATAACACAACAAGTCACAATATGCAACACAAAATAACTTTGAAATGCTCATTAATCTTCAAGTAATGTAATAAAAAAGAGAGGTATTTCAAATAAAAGAAGCTCATGTAAGAATAACAAATTATCAAGCAATGTGTTTAAGCACAACAAATTACAATTTATAGGGCAATCAATTTTAAAAATTAGATCTCTAACTATTTATTTCCCAGTGCTAGCTTTTCTTGTATCTAAAAAAAATGAAGTATTGAAAATAATATTTCCTTTGTTAAGTGTTGTGAAACAACAGCATGTCTCATTAACAAATTTATGGACTATATCTCATATAATATATATTTCCTATATTTAAACAGCTTAGTCTGTTTTAAAATTAAAAATATAACTTTTTCTTGAAAAAAATGGTCATGAAATAAATGAGATAAAATTCAAAATTGGAACTTATGTTGATATTTTTTTTTCTTGAACCGCTGGATAAAAATTCTCCTTTAATAAGCTATTCCTCTTTATTAACTGACACCGGTAAACCTAAAATCAGCTTTTAATATTAAATAGCTTCATAATTCATGCATTTCGAATGTTACACACAAACATTTTAGTTGCAGAATATTTACCTTCACAAAATTTGCAGATAGGCTACACCAAGGCCTGAAATTGGAAATAACATAACTTTATTATTTTTTCAATTTTAATATTTACAATTTCTTGATTCAAGTGGAAGTCAACATAGAGATAGCATTTTATAACAAAATGAAGACAAAAATTAGTAAGTCAGATTATTTAAAATAAAGCAGCAGTCTGATAAGACTGAATATGGGATCTAGATTATTCAAAAATAAATCATGTATACATTGGAATTATATATTTCTGTTTCAATTACAAGTCAGATAATCAAGTCAACTAATGAATCATAGATGCTAATAAGAAGTTGGGTGAGGCATGTGAGAGAATAGACAAACCTGATTTGAACCACTCTTAAAATTTTAGTTTAAAGTCACTCAAAAATAAAACTGTTACTTACCTTTGTGCAAGCTCTTGTAAGGGAAGATGCACAGATAAATTGTAAAGAGCAACTTTTGTTTTTAATGAAAAAGCAAGACAGAAAAGGAATTTAAATTGAAATATATTTCTTTCATAATTATGTTACAGGATATGATTACTAATTTCCTAAATATTTGAAAGGAAATGTAATTTAACTGAATGTTTCTCTAGTTGTACATACTTGAAGGCCATTTTTTAAAAATTGTATTAAATTCAAAAAAACAGAACAGTGAACACAACATACCAGGTCAAATCTAACAACTTTATAGAATTGTCAAAATTATTTTATATTCTGTTCTATTTTTTAGACAAGGTAAATATTGAAAATTTATAATATATGGTGGTTATGTCAACGGCCCCTGGTGTTGCCAAAAAGTGTTGCAATAAATATGATAGAAACAACGACATAATATTATAGAATCTTCGGCTTATGCCACTTATCATAATGCTTTATATCTATTATTGCTTTTTTATTAGAGTTTTAAAATGTTGATAATGTGTTTGTTTTCTTAGTTTGTTCAGGTGACCCATTTCAGCCATTCCACACCCAAGCCGAAATTCCTGATGTCAAAAATGAGAATTTGTAACTATGAGTTTTTTCTTGCATTAGGAATAAAAATAGGCGTTTCTATTTGCTATCTATGAACCATGTCTACCAGAGGGCTGTATTAAATTATCAATCAGTATTGACATTCAATGTTTACTATATGATACAATATAGTATAAGTACAGTATAGGTTTTCTGTAAACTGCAGTATTATTATTTAACAATTTTAACTTGTTAATGAAACATATAGACAATGCAGTGGCGTAGATAGATCTTTTGCCGCCCGGGGCGGTCTCCAAAGTGACGATGAGTGACGAACGGGGAGGGGGTGGAAAATCAACAAAAATCGGGTGATATTATTTAAGGTTGTTAAGACCGTTCGTTTTTGAGGACCAGCTAACCGTTCAAAAAAAGACCGGTTAATCTGTTAACTGCTAGTCCTTATACCCCTTATGTTTTGAGAACTAACAAGAGAAAAGAGAATGTTGTTGCCTGGCGTCGTCGGATGGCATCAAAGCCCGCTTCCCCCGCTTGCGTTCAGCTCTTTCTGCATTGCCCTCAATTCAAGGCATTTAAAAAAAAATTCCAAAGAATTAATTAAACAGTGATGGTTAATTGTCATTTTTTATATTTTATTTTGAGGACTCGCGTAGTTCACTGTTCTAAATAAGAGGACCGGTTCAATCGTTCGTTCAGTTAGCGAGGTATTTTTCATTAGTTCCAAACACTAACGCCTCGCCCCGTCCGTTTTGACGTCATGTTTACCTCTCTTGTGTGTGATGCCGGTCAACTCACGCATTAAAATTAATAATAAAATTATAAAGCTTACGGAGTAAACGATGAAAAAATGGAATTTATTTTAAAAAAACATTATTTTTCAATCGTCAACTCGCCAGAATAATTGAATTTTGCGGTGCACACGTTCCCCCTCCCTGTTTTTTCTGTTCAAATAGGCAAATAGGGTTTGAGCTACACTCACCGTATTATTAATGTGGTAATCAAATGCCTTTGACTAGCAGGAAAACTGTCACTAAAAGACCGAACTCGAATTTGTGGGCCTGAAACAGACTATAAACCGTTGATCAGAAAATCCCGATAGGTCACGGGGTCATATGCTTTTATAGCTTTCTTTGTCTTTATAAGATACTATAATTAATATAAATAGAAACAGCCTCGGCCTTGACCGTTGTTGACATCAAACGCGCACTATGTTAGCTCTCGTACAGTCACAGTGCCTTGACAACTAAGCAAATTAAAATTAGAAAGAAAAAAAATCATTCCTTAGCAGTAGCTAGTACTATTAGTTGTGGACTTCAGTGAAGCAAGACTATAACGAGTCATGTACGCACGCTTACAGCTAGGAGACTGAAGGCTTGAATGCCAACCTACTTGTCAGCTGGATCGTGGTATCGCTTTTACTCACTGTGACAAAACGAGAGGGAGAGGCGAGTTACGGCTTGTGTTATTTTGTTTTTTTTCACTACGCTACCGCTAGTTTTTTTGTTTTGTTTTTTCTTTCTTTTCGGTTACGTGGTCCTGTGGATCTGAGGACCGGCTAACCGATCAACCGATTAACAAGCTCAATATTATTTATGGATGGCACCTTAAGTCAACGATTTTAAAAAAATTAATAAACATGAATAAATAATTATAATTGAAACGAAATGAAGGTAGGGAAGAATTTTACCATTGCATGCCCTATTTATGTAAGCAGTAATAAAAGATGCCGCATAAGATGGTATACCTATAAATACACATTTATAAAAACACAAGATACTTCTTTTACAGGCCACAAGAAAGTTATTGAGGTTCCAGCACCCCCTCCCACCCCGAATGAGACAAAACATATTCCAAATTTACACCCAAAAAAAACCAACCAATTAATACACTTTTATTTTTAGCGCATTTTCGAGAAGTCGAATGCGCTATTGCACCCGTTTTGTCCGTCTGTCATCACCTTTGATCACAGCATCCATAAGTCCTAGACCCATGATGTATATATGTTTTTTGTATGTCCTGACCTGCCATTTGTGCATCAACACTCAGTTACTCGATCCGTTAAAAAAACCCCGTTAAAACTACCAAAAAACTTTGCGAATCGAGAGATAACACTGGCGCAGGGAACGGCCGCCATTGCCGGAAGTCGAATACATCATTTTTCAAGCATTCAAGAGTGGTGCGAAGGCGTGCAAAAGAATTAGTTTTTTTTTTCTTTTGTTGACGTCATTAGAAGTTGTGTAAAAGTTTAGAGAGTTTTACGTCATCATTTGTGGTGACTTGTAGTTACATTACAGAGAAAATAAAATTTTTTAAAATGTAAAGAAATGACTTTTAAATTAAAAAAAATGTCAGGTATATTCATTACACAAGAAAATTCATAAAAATTATGTCTAAAATCTAAACACAATTACTGATAACTACATAATGCTGATATCTAACATAAGTACTGATACATAATACGAAAATGCGCTAACACTCCTGAGTTCCAAAAGGGACCAGGCTTAACATGATTTTTTATTTATAAATATCGTTTTTTTAAAAATAAACAAGGAAATTGCATACATTAGCACGTAAACATATTTATACATTTACCTAACTTTCAATTTATACATTTAGCTAACTTTCATAGTAGAAGAACCAGTGCATAAGCTATCAAAATTTTAATTATTTTTAATAGCTTGTTCTATGAACAATATTGCAAGATTTTGTTGTCTTAAATCACTCACTGTAATTTTTTTTTTCAACTTCAGTTTGAAAAAACTCCTTTCACAACTAGCTACATTGATATCAATCATTGAAAAAATTCTTAGCAAAATTACAATGTTGGATACAGAATTTTTTCAATCTATATTGTTGAATATATTTTAATAAATCAAGGGGGCCTTTACCCCATTTTTCTAACATAATACCTATTCTTGTAATGTATGTACGGCCAGGGATGGTCTTTAGACCACTGCAACCCATGTGGCTGCAGAAGGCCCCGTGCTTTCATAGGCCCCACCTATCTTAATGTTCACTTATTATCCTTATTAACACCTTATCCCTACTCAAACAGGGTCCCACGCAGTCTTCTTCGCACACTAAGCCGCATATGGCCCCGCAATAGCTAAGACCTGCCTTATGTACAGCCATAAAAACCCGGATACCTTTATTTCATTATTGAACTGTTCTTTATCATGTCAATAAAGAAATTTATTTGATGTTCACATTTTTCATTTAGTAGGTTACATGGCATGGTATTATACACGAATATTTTCTTTCAAGGACATGCTACTCATCAATGCTTTCTTTTATTTTCTTTTATAATTCAATCCATTGATAAAAACATTTCTCGTTGTACTTCTTGCTCTAAATTCTGAATATTCCCCACTCATACTTTTTCTCCTTCACTTGATGTTCATTTGATATCTCTAACTCTCAATAACAGCATTCTTAAAAGCACATCTCTTTGTTCCAAGAAATGGGTTTGCATTAATTCAAACTTTTAAAAAGTTGGGTTCCTATAAATTGAGATAACATATAAGAAACAGATTGCATTGAACTGAGTAAAATTCCAGCATCCGATCTTGCTTTATTAGTTACTTCTTCAGATGTCAATTTTTTCAAGACGCTTGAAAATTTAATGTATTTTTCAAAAGTATTTATGCTTTTGTTGTGTTTAATAACGGAGAAATTTGAATTTTTCATGTTTTTGCCATAAATCTTAATTTTCCACAATAAGCAATAAAACAAATTAAAATTATTTATACATTACTTTAACTTTAATTGGATAGGTGTACAATTTTTAATGAGCAACCGTATTTTAATTGTAAAAAACACATATTGTGTGTGCTACTTTATTGCAATAAAAAATGAAATAAATTTATTTTTTTGTATGTTACCTCACAATAATTTTCTGATAACTGAAAAAGTAATATAAATTACTACTTGCTAGTTAAACTTTAAACACAATATTTGAACAACCAT
Organism: Radix auricularia; assembly: GCA_002072015.1. Lineage (NCBI taxonomy): Eukaryota > Metazoa > Mollusca > Gastropoda > Lymnaeidae > Radix > Radix auricularia. The sequence goes on from MUZC01002237.1 coordinate 423,559, forward strand.
CTCATGTAGGTAATTGCTAGCGCATCATTCTGGGCATGTCAAATTTCCACGCAAAAACTGTCATGGCGATATTAATAGCACATAACTTTAGGCACAGTGGTGATGAGTTCTTTTAAAATTTTGTGTGTGTGCGCAGTTTTCTTATAAAAAAACAATATGTGACGTATACCATTATACCGCTTAATTTTTCAAACAAATTGATACCTTTTTGAGCAATTTTAAATTTTTGAACGGTTTTGTGTCAGTCATTACAACCACTATGTAATCAAACAAATGTTGCGAAATTAAGAATATTTATGTTTCACCTTGATTTCCCCCCTTCAAAAGAAAAAGGGTGGTTGTCGGAGATGGCTTTACTCTTCAAATACCCACAAATGCCGCCCTTGGAATGTGTGCCGCCTGGGGCGGACCTCCACCCCCTCTAGCTATGCCACTGAGACAGTGTCAATACAGATAATATAGTAAGTATTGCTATACTTGAATCTAGGCTGAAGCGAAGTATGTCAACCGTGATGTCACGACGCTACCGGTTGCTGGAAAATAGAGATCTATAAATTATAAATTCTAAAAGGATTATCAAAAATGGAAGGTTTTAGGGTTTGGGTTAGGTATAGCTTTAGAATTTTCGGAAAATTTAAGGTTTTAGGGTTTGGGTTAGGTATAGCTATAGAATTTTAATTTTAAAGCTTTTTAACTCTTAATGTACCAAAGCGCGGTAATCCGCGGTTTACCGTTTAGTACCAAAGAGCGGTAATGCGCGACTCGATAGAACTCTCTTTAGAAACGAAATTACAGAAAATAAAAACTATTCAGTGCGGGATGAACGATGTTTTCGACTTCCGGCAATGGCGGCTGTTTACCTCGCTAGTGTTATCGCTCGATTCGCGATGTTCTTTGGAAGTTTTTACTTTTTTTTTTTCGAAGATGCGATTTTGCTATACTTTATTACTAAAATAATAGTACTAAACTACAGGTAAAAATAGTTTTAAACTCAAAACGATCTTTCGGATACATAAAATAACCATTCTTATTCTAAAAGATGACGTCAGTATGACCATAATAATAAAAATGGATTTAATGAAATTTTTAAAATTTTATAACCGGTTGATCGCAATTCGGGAAATTCTTACGGTACTGAGGCGGAAGTTTTCCAAAAACCTTATGGCACATTAAGAGTTAAAGGATGTGCTATAACAACAAAGAAGGCCAACATGACTGTGACGTCACGTTTGACATACTTCGCTTTTACCTGAATCTATACTTTACTTACTACTCTAGTCTATACTAACTATTTATTATTTATTTATACTACTATTACTACACTATACTCTAACTCTATTAACTCTTAATGTACCAAAGCGTGGTAATCCGCGGTTTACCGTTTAGTACCAAAGAGCGGTAATGCGCGACTCGATAGAACTCTCTTTAGAAATGAAATTACAGAAAATAAAAACTATTCAGTGCGGGATAAACAATGTTTTCGACTTCCGGCAATGGCGGCTGTTTACCTCGCTAGTGTTATCGCTCGATTCGCGATGTTTTTTGGAAGTTTTTACGTTTTTTTTACGAAGACGCGATTTCCCTATACTTTATTACTAAAATAATAGTACTAAACTACAGGTTAGAAATAGTTTTAAACTCAAACGGTCTTTCGGATACATAAAATAACCATTCTTAATTCTTATTCTAAAAGATGACGTCAGTATGACCATAATAAAAATGGATTTAATGCAATTTTTAAAATTTTATTACCGGTTGATCGCAATTCGGGAAATTCTTACGGTACTGAGGCGGAAGTTTTCCGAAAACCTTATGGCACATTAAGAGTTAATAATTAATCTATACTATACTATACTATACACTCTGTAACAGTAACAGTAACATATAATTTATACTCATTATAGTCTATACTTTATAACTTTATACTTTATACTCATACTCTGGACATGGATTCAACATGCAATGCATAGACAGTTTGACATAGTGAGTGACATAGTGCCTGCTTCTTCAAGTTAATAAGATGTGCTAGACCTAGCATAATATGAGCACAACCAGAAAGACAGATGAACACATTAATCTATAAAGAAAAATAATAAAAATGCCACACCCTTCGCCTTCTGTATCGTTGCATTTCATTATCATTTATTTTCTCCATCGGTTGGTAGGCCAAATTTTGGCTTATTTACTCGCCTTTTCAGTTTTCCTGATTTCATCATCAAATTTTTATTTTTAGACAAATCATAAAACAGATCTGAGTAAATTATGATGCTTACCTGCAAAGCGTGAAAAATGATACAACTAATAAACCACTCAGACCAAAGAAAATGGTATAACTTCTCTTTGTAAGTAACGGAATACAGTATTTCTCCACTCTGCTCATTTAGTGGTCGAAATGTATTATGGTAATGAGCCTCGATTTCGAGTCAAAATAAGCAAATGTCGCAAAAGTAATTCTTAAAAGTTTACAACTACATTTACAGTCTGTTCTACATTAATTATGTATTTAAATTGGTTAAATAATTTTTCAAAAATATAATGTATTATTATATTTTACAGTTGTAATATTTTTTAATAAACAAGGATTCATTAGTTTTGCTTGTTATGTGCTACTTTAAATAAATGTTCCTCTTGATTGCTTACAATTTATTTAGTTACATTTTCAATGGCTTCACACGTGTTAGGATATTAGAGTGCAGACTTACGCTAAACGCATATTTCAATGACAAAAATGTAATTTGAAGCATGGCAACTTTCAATAAGCTTTTGTTGGGAGGGGCGGGGTATCAATCAAAGCTTCGTGACGTCATATTAGAGAGCGAGGTCTAAGTTTTGTGACGAGGGGGAAGGGGTGGGTGTAAAATCGTCAAAATCCTGTAAAGCCATTCATGGACGGCCAAAAAATATATAAAATATAACAATTTAAGCAGTGAAATCGCCATCCGCCATCCCGACAACGATAGGCGAAAGAAAAAAAAAATCTACTTATTTAAAGAAATGGAAACATAAATCAGACGGATATATTTTAGCAATGTGTGAACATTTGGTCTGAATAAAATATTAATTACTTTTAAATAATTAAAAGTTCAGAATTTCCTTTGCATTTAATTATAAAACATTATTGCATATAAGCCTTGACTCAGTCAGTCACGGATGCGGTTTGAAGTATGAGCGGTTTACGTTAATAGGCTTAGTATTATGCAAATTATTTTTTGTGTGCTTATGTACGCATTCAGTGGAGACGCAACCCTCGTACGCATCCATACGCAAAATGCCATTTTTCGAAGACCCACCACCCCATGCTTACGTACGTAATATATGGATGGCCCCATGACTTCGCAACACGGCTGTTCGCGTTGTTCTGATTTCTTCGTGATGTAGTTTTTGTCTGTTCTCCCCCCCCCCCTTTTAATTTCTTTGCGCTATTTATGAGCAACTCTGCGGCGTATGCCCACGCCGTGGGCATCTAGTTTTAAATATGTCAGAAAGGATATTTGATACAGTCAAGTCCCGTGGAGTAAGATTATTGTCACTTGTGTCAATATAAATGAAAGTAGGGTGGATTTAGGTGTCTTCATATAGTGCATAAATAAGAAATCTGCATAGGGGCCGTCCATGAAGTACGTCAAGCTCCAGAAGGGGTAGGTGTGTAAGAAAGTGTGACAGTTTGTGTCAGGGGGAGGGAGCGTCCGGTCATGCGTGACGTCACGGTTTTTTATGTTAAATTTTATTTATTTTGTTAATAAAAAAATATTTTTGTTCGAAAGTGTGACGTACTTTAGGG
>MUZC01002237.1:437564-487982 GCA_002072015.1 Radix auricularia
GCCCCGGGCTGCAATCAAACGGGGGCCCTATCCAGCCAGCGTCCCTTAAAATAAAATGATTGTTAACAGCTAATATATGACTGTAACTAAATATTAATAATGAAAAAATAAATTTAAAAAACACGAAGAAATAACTGTGTGAAGTGTTTGCGGTATGTTACAATTGAGTGTGAAAAGAAAAATTTGCTTTTCCACTGCTGGGAATCGAATCCGACACCAGTTGCACAACGTGCCTGTGCTCTCTCCACACGGCCAGCGGAACTTGTCTAAACGGAGAAATTTTTAAAATATAAACTATATTTTATATTATGTTCTCTAAGTGAGCCAATTAAATCAAGTTTTATCGATTATTAAGACTGAATCACAATTAGTTGTATAGATAATATTTATAAATTTATTGAATTTATTATATTTTCAAGGGTTCGTGCAAACATTTGTACACTTTTATTAAAAAGTATAAAAAGTTTGGGGGCCCCCAAGCCGTCAGGGGCCCCTGGCTTTAGCCCGCTCAGCCCCCCTTAATCCACCATAGGCCATTGCACCCCTGTGTATGGGCCGTTGCACCCCTGTGTATGGGCCCTTGCACCCCTGTGTATTGGCCATTGCATCCCTGTGTATGGGCCCTTGCACCCATCATGGGCGTCACTAGGAATTTTTCCAGACGGGGGTCAAAAATCACGTTTTTTAATTTAAGGGACCGTCCAAAAATGACGTCACGCACCTATGGGGAGGGGGTATCCCCAACTTTGTGACGAGGGGGGGGGGTAAATTTCTTACTATTTATTTTATTACTTTTTGCACGGATTACCGCGTGTTAATAGTTTAGAGAGTAGCATTACACTAAATACAAACTAAAATAACAATGAAGTGTTATGAAACATGCTCATTTTCAAATAAACAATACCACCTTAAGGTGGGGTGGGGTTCACAGCTTTTTGACGGGGAGGGGGATTCTAAGTTTTCTAACAAAGTGTGACAAGGGGGAGGGATGGGTTAAAAATCGGCCAAAATCACTTGACGTCAATTATGGACGGCCCTTAACTGACAATGCCATACAGGTTTAATTTTCAATTAAATTTGAGTTAGGCATAACATAAGTGCCACAAAAAGTCTTAGAAATTAATAAGACTCACAAAATACCACTGTAATAGCTAAAATATAACATATATTAATGGATTTAATAAACAAAAAACGTAAGTTCTCACGAGAAAATAAATTTTGCTGTAAAATAATATATGTGTAAAAACTGCAAGATTGCCAAAGATGGACAGAAAATTATTTACACGCTGTAAAAAATTTAAAAAACGCAAGATTCCGAAATCTCGTTATTAGAACATCTTTGGGCGTCTGCAGCATCTGACTTATCACTGACATTGAGGACATCAGTACAAGTCAACAGCCAGACACAGCTGAGGCAACTGTTTTTAATTTGATTGTCGCTGACGTTTATTCATTTTCTAAATTAGATATTGGAAGGTATGTCTGGACACACGACCTTTCAAATGAGTTGAAATTGCAGCATATTCGTAACTGTTGGACCCCTGATAAAATGTATGAGTTAAGAGCTGACAGTGAGGGAAACAAAGTTTTTAGTTTTTAGATATGCATTGTTATCTAACTATTCACCGTGGCTTTCATACTCGCAAATGTTAAAAGGTGCCTTTTGTAAATATTGTGTGTTGTTTCCGCAAAAAGTAAATCCACGAATTCAGTTGGTATTTGTCACAAAATATAAATATTTTAATGAAGATCCAGCTAGCCCCTTGCAAAGCACATGACACAAAGGCTCTCATGAAGATGCAAGCAATTTTGTTGCATTATTGAAAGCCAAAGCAATTTCTATTGATGAGCAGTTGAACTCATCATTTAGAAGATAAATTCAAGAAAATCGCAAAAACTGGGTCCCATCATTTCTATAATCATATTTTGCGGCATGCATGATTTAGCACTCCGTGGAAAAGAGTTAAATTCTGGTAATTTTTATGACCTGTTAGTGTTTATTGCAATCTTGTATATGAAGTTCTTGGTAATCATTTGTCAATTGTTTCTTGGAGTGCCAATTATATCTCGGCAACCATGCAAATCACTATAATTTATCGAAATTTGTGGGTCTCTCTAGCGAGAAGACATTGTTCGTGAAGGAAATAATTCAGTTGTATTTTCTATACTTGCCGACGAGACAAATGACATTTCAGGCATTGAGTAGATGTCACCTGGTGTTAGATTTGTCTAAGAACAAAATGGGAACTTGATAGTCACAGAAGAATTCCTGGGATATATTCCAATTGTCGATAGAACAGCTGAAGGTTTAGGCAACGCGGCCAACACCATCATTAAAATTCAGTAGAATTTGGCTTAGATATCTCAAAGCTTGTTGGTTAAGGACACTGCTGTTGTTCTAAAATGGCAAGTAAAGAAGGAGGAATCCAAGCAATAATTAGAAACAAAATACCCAAAAGCAGTATTTGCAATTTGTACATTGCAGTTCACATAAACTTAATCTTGTCGTGAGCGATTTTAAATAATGTGGTGAATGCTATACGAAACACAATAGGAACAATTAAGTCAATTAAAGTGTTTTCCGAGAAAGTAATCAGCGAAAAAAACTAAATCAAATTGTTCGTTTGCTATGTGAAACTACATGGACACATAAATATAAATGCTAAAAATGTGACAAAAATTTTATTTACAACAATCAGTAATGTAATCAGTTATACTTGCAGATGTAATTCTTTTTTATGTTTGATATGTGTACACTGACTTCAAAATAATAACTTGCGGGGAATTTAGTTCAGTTTTATTGTAATTTTTTTTCTCAAATGTAGGAGGGGGGGGGGCAAATGCCCTCCTTGCCTACGCCCATGGCACCCATACGGCTATTGTGATATTAGATATTTTAGAGGATTATAATTTTAATATTGGTCACTTTAAAAAATGTAAAAATTTCAGAAGGTGGATGAAGGAAGTGGCTGGAAGCTCGAAAATTCAAAGCCAAAAATCTTTTTCTCAAGATTGTGCACATACATGACATTACGTGTCGTGGGTACATGTGTGCGTGAGTACTTGTGTGCATGAGTACATGCGTGCGTGAGTACATGCGTGCACGATTTTATATGTAGGTATTTGAATAAAAACAATGAGTAAAATTACCTAATATTCATGTAACTTATATGTTTACTGTTAATTTTTTGTAACTGATACTATTTGGTTTCTTCGTCATCGTTTTTCCTTTACGTTCCTAATGGAACATGGGGCCTCAGTCAAAGCCTTTCACTTTGCACAATCTTTTGCCAGTATTACCAGCTCTTTCCCTATATCTCTGCCTCCTCTAAAATACTCTCTATCAATCTCTTTGGGTCTTCTGATAAATAACATATCATCTCTTGGAGTTTATATTTTTTCTTTATAATTTTATTATATTTCTTTTAAGTCCATTTATTATTATTTGGTTTACCATTGAAAAAATAAGGAGATAAGGTGGGATAAGTATGACCGCATCTACAATGGGGTAGCGTGGGGGGGGGGGGGGGGGGCAGAAACTGACAATAATATCATTTTATCATTCTTTAATTCAGTTAGAACTATAAATCGTTGTAGACCTTCACAACCTATTGAAGAAAAAGTTTCTACTCCAATGATTATGAGTATCAAACTATCAAATTAGTGAATCCACGCAGACATTTTTAAAAATATATTTTTTAAAAATGTTGCAGATTAAATTTTATACCAAAATAAAAATGATGTGTGGTGACACGTTCTGGACATAAATAAAGTATTCATATTTATGTTTTTAAAAGCCGAATAGTAAGTTGATCAATTCATGTTTTGCTATGCGCTGTTGCTCATTAAGAAGGTAAAGTCGAAGTATAATTTAGTTGTAGTGTAGTTGAAAATAAAATCGACACAAAAATTCAATCAGCAATATTTTGAAATAATAAAGTAACAAATTCAAGTGAACACAGTTGTCATTGCCTATAGTCATTTTTTACTTCTCAGCCATTTTTTAAAAATCCATGAATCTTTTTTTTTAAAAAAAGAGTTAAAGTATTAATACTTATTTTTATTTTCTTCGATTAAATTTGGCGTTAAACAATGATTTACTTAACATTTAATAATTTGAGGAGTCGTAGAAAATTTTACTGATATTGGCAAGGGGTTTTAAAAAATAAATTTATTCGTATTATTTTGTAAATAAAATATTTTTTGGGATGTGAGGGTGGGGGTGCGTGGTGGATTTGCTTAATATCTATTCGCATTATTAGGCAGATTCTCTCCTTCTGATTTTTATATAAAACTGAAAACATTTACCACGCGCGCGAACAACCCCATCCGTCAATACATGCAAACAGACTTGGTTCGTAACCGCAACGTCAATAACAACACTGTGATGCTACATAGTAAAAAAAATATATTCTACGTTAGCATTTTTGATTGATTATTTATTTTCAAAATGTACTTGATAATTTATTAGACTAAAATCAAATCATAAAATCGAATGTTTACAAAACTCAAGCCGTATTTGTATTATTTTCCCCAGGCAACGGGCAGCTTAAAAAGGATGTTTTGTGATGATGACGATGATTCATCGCTGAAAGCATCAATAGTCCGCCCCAATGATGTTCTTGATATTGAGGTCTCACCAGTGCCACTTCTCACGGCGAATGCTTTTGTTAGCGTCGAGGAAAAAGTAAAGATCGCGTCCAAATCCAAGAACTGGGACAAAAAGAACACGAAAGCGAGCAGCTCGAGCACGACAAGCCCGATGAAACGCGGAGACCCATTCCTTCCCTCTGTCTTCTCAGACGAAAATCCAATCGCCGATTATACCATTAAAAAAAATTCACGGAAAAAGCCATCCGATTGTAAATGTAAGGGACTGGGCTATAACCTCAGTCCCAGCGCTTTGCTCCCCGAGGAGATGAGGCAACAGTGGGGGGTTGGCATGTTTGGAAAGCCGACTTTGATAAAGACCAATCCAAGCGCTGGAACGGCTAATGTGAACATTGCCATGGCGACAGCGCCTGTCATGAAGGAAGGTGAGCCAAAGTGTGGACAGGCGAGCACTAACAGAAACGGCGCTGGTTGTTCGAGTAGTAAATGTGTATTGAGGTGTAAAAACTGCAGAAAAGAACCTTGCCTTTGTGGTGATTTGAACACAACGCACGAAGGATTTCGAATCCCAGATAACAACGACCGGAGAAAACAGAAGAGTGTCCCTAAAGGAGGTAGTTTTAAATCCAAAGACAATAAGAGTCCCGGTTCGCTTGTCCTTGGCAGTACAAACAGTACGTCGGTACTAAAACGAATAACATGCTACAGCAGCAAAGAAAACAGTAACATAATCAGTACTAGCAATTTTCACAGGACCACTTCAGATTCGTCAAACGGCCATGGCTCCGGAACGGCAACAGACAGTAACTGTTTTAAGAGCGGGATCCCTTCAGCGCACATCAGCCTCGGCGTGAGTAGATGCCCTGGTCTGACCGACAACACATCATCGAAAAACTACAGCAGTGCCTTAAGAGAGGATGTCTCTCTCACACCGCGACCTAGACATCGCCACCTTTCTTTGCCCCCAAGGCGCCTGCTAGCAAACATCACACCTTCGCCGATGCTTTCCAGCAGTTCTATCAGCGGGAGCTCCGGCAGTTTTGACTCTAAGAAGACTCTGTCAAGAAGCGCAGCCCAGATGCTTATGTTGGGATCCCAAAGCTGTGCATGCGACAGTTGCAGAAGACGGGCGAGCCTCATGTCCCGAATGGAAGCTTTGGGTTTCTCCACGTCACACGCCCAGCAGATGCTATCCCCGTTTTTGTTTGCAACCTCGCCGCGGTATCAGCCGGTCATCATGCAGTCTTCTCTCTCTACATCCGGGAGGTATGCACCTTACACGGTGCCCAACTACAGTTACACCCGTACGAATGGGGGATTCTATCGTTCTCCTGAGCGTTATCGGTGTTCGAGTCCCTCATACTACGATTACAACGACCTCCCTATGGCCAGACGACAGCCCTTCTCTAATACACCTTTGTCAATGGTGCACGAAATGAACAAATTAGACTCCTCGTACATGGACAGTGAAAGTTCCTTGCCCTCCCCTCCCTTGTCTAGCTGTGTTGATGACATCACCGATCTATCTATTCAAGACACCGTCGATTTCTTCGTAAGTATGAAATCGCCTTTCGTGAACTCCAGCCCATCCCCTGTTTCGGATGCCAGCTCCGGAGTTTACTCGGCGGTGTCACCGGGGGAAAGATGTCCGTCTCCGAGTTACACAACGGGTTCAACCTCCTGCTATTGTAACACAGGGGCGTGTACATATTCTAAACCCCATTATAAACGAGAAGTCAGTTATGGCGAGCCTTCAAACCACAAATTCGGAAGTCATCTTGTTGGGTCTTCACAGCCCATTTCTTTGCTCTACTCTTCCCTTGTTTCTGATTTGGAGGATGAACTCCAGTGTGCAATAGAGAACATTCCAACGGGCTGAACACAAACTTTGAATAATGCAAATAAATATCCATTATCCCTAGTGAAAAATTACATTGTACTGTCAATTATATTTTATTCACTACAAAGAAATAAAATTGAGACTAGAGTTACTGTAAATTTTAAAAAATATTTATATTACGGGACCACATAATAAATATATTGCCATGTAGGAAACTTAAGATTTAACAAGCAATGACGGCTTAGATCAAATCAATTCAATGAAGGACAATTAGTTTGAATTTGATCCATTTGGTTTTTTTTAAAGTTGTTAGTTTTCAGGATTCCTTAAAATATCTAAATTTAGTTAGTATAACGTCTTACAGTCCCCAACAACTCCATCTTCTGCTAAGAACTTGGGAATCACCAAGATTTTTTAAGATTAGCAATTGTTAAAGGAGTTACATTGTCTGGGCTTTCATTATGCTGCACACCAAAATTTATGTGCTCATCAGTTGAAGATGTATCAGGTTATAAAAATTTTCATTTTGCTTTTTTCAAAATCACTTTGATCATTCATTTGATGTAGACTGTACCTCGCTGTGTTTAAGTTATGTTTATTGTCTGTTTAAATCAAACCATAAAGGAAACTGATTTTTTTCGTTTTTGGAATAGTAACTTGAAGAATTGATGCAAAGAGTGGATGCCAAATGATGTACAGATGTTGGCAGTGTGTTTGGTTGAATTTTGATTGAAATAATATACAAAATAATATTTGTTCTTGAAATTTATGTTCAGTTATAAGAATACAACTAATCCTCTAATAGACATTCATGCAAAGTTTAGAGCATTTTCTCTCATTTTTGTCTTTCAATAAATTTGTATGCTTTTTATAGAATAAATCCAATACATGGTAAATATCTCAGTTGTGTCTAATATATTAATTGTCAGTGCAATCAAACACACAATATTTTAAAGAAAGAAATATAATGGTAACAATTTTATTTGGCTTGCATTAAATAAAGTTTACGCAACGCTCAGTTAAAATTTTTGAAGTCATGAAGTATGAATATAGCACATTCAAATTTATGAAGTATAAAACAAACAGTGGATCCCTACAGCTTGGTGTGATTTGCAAAAATTGTTTAAAAATAAGAGATATAATATAAAATTACATTCATTATACAGTCAAAAACGTTTTTTGTTCATTTGATAATAGCTACTCAAACTTGAATACATAAGGCAGACAGGCATTCTGCTTGTTTAAAAAAGTTAATAGAAAGTAAGTTTAGTTATGCTCACTAATAATCATGGGCTAAATCTGAATGTGTAGCTTTAGAATGTATGTATATCCAATAAAATAATATATTTCTTTTAATTTACAAAATTGAGCTGAATAAATTTAAGTATGCACATATGTATCTTTTATACCTGAGCTTGACTGGCTCACCAGCTATTATGATTACATTTACAACAACAACCCACACACAATTTTGTGCCGTTGGTGTGGCAGTGCATAAAATGTTTTATCATGGCTTATTTGGTCACCTAAAGGCAACAGGTGATAAAACAAACTGAAATGAATCAAGTTTAATTTCCAAACTTTTGCAAAGATTAAAAATAGACAATCGGAATGTATACAAATGTATGTCTTCAGAGTAATGTTTAAAAATAACTATATGGATATTTCTTAATGATAATGGCAGGGCAAATACATTTCTGAACAAAATGCTGCTTATTTACAAGTTTATTATACAAGTGTGATTTACTATGCAGTTATTTATTTGTAAACAATAAATGGAATGTATTACTAGACAACAAAATGATGTAATTTTACAACCTAAAGTCTTTGTATGTTACAGGATGATATTGCTTATAGTTTGAAATAATTAATAGGGACTAACCTCATATTATTTACAAGAAGAAGAAAATGAGAGTACCATGCTAATATTAGAGGTAATTCAACTATTACACTAGAACACATCAGTTAACATGCATTTTCAAAGAGAAGTAAATCTAATGGCAATAATAACACAACTTTGGAATGTTTATGAAATTGGGTAATAACAAGTTAACCTCAAACTGTTGAGTATAGCAGGTTATTGTTTTAGATATTCATGTAAGAAATAAAACCAATGCTGCTAAAATTGGGATATTCTGATGTAATATCTGGTTTTTAAAATTTGTTTTAAACATTTTTTTAAAATAGATAATTTTCAATAAATATTGATATCAACCAGATTTTTAACGCCTCAGCCTTAAATTTAAATATTAAGTAAACATTGAGGTTTTTTTTACCAAAATAATTTTTTTTTTAAATGAATTTACAATTTGATAAGGATTTTTTTTTAAAAATTGTTTTAAAAAGTTATTAAAGGAATCTGACATAATTCAATTATTGAACAAAGTTCAGATAAAATATTTGTACTCTTAAAATAAATTTTAAAAATGTGAAAAAGTCGAACCAGTAGACAAAGTCGAACCAGTAGACCATGATGTACAAGTACCATGTTTTTAAAAACGTCAGATTAATTGTAAAAAAAAACAACAACAATGGTGCATTGAAAATCACCAATGCAATTAAAATTGAAGACTTAACACCAAAAAAAAAAACAGAAGTAACATTAATATCTGTAAATATATAATCTCTACAGCTGGACACACATAGGCTGCCCTGTTTCATAGATGTACAATGGAGTGCTTAGAAACATTTCACTTAGAGTACATAAATATGCTTAACATTTAGTCAGACAAAAACTGTAAGAGACTATTGGACTCAAGGCTACAATTAACCAAATGATCAATGCTTGGCCAAGTATTTGCTAACAAAAGAATCTCCCCTGATCAGAAATTTGCATGTCAGTTTCTGCGTTACAAACAAGGTTTGTTTTGTGCCTTTTTTAAACACAATGGCAAAGTCCCAAAATCTTACATATTGATGTTCACTCTCTTCAGTATACTTTCAAACATTTTATTACATGAAAACTTCTCTTACTGCCTCTTTTTCTTTCTTGGAATCTTTACCTTTCTTTGTGTCTTTTTTACTCTCCTTTTCTTTCTTTGGTTCTTTTTCCTTCTTTGCATTATTCTCCTTTTCTTTCTTTGCTTCCTTTTCCTTCTTAGCATCATTTTCTTTTTCTTTTTTGGACAGCTTTGAAGATTTTTCAGGTGGTGCGGGCTTTTCTGGTTTCTGTTATAAAATAATTATAAAATCAATATAAAATCATTTTGTAATATTAGACATCAAAACAAAATATTCTCTTTCCAAAAACAAAAAAATGTGCGTGCACAAATGTATGCTTACTTTTGCTACTGGAGGTTTTTCTTTCCCAGGCTTTGGTGCCACAGCTGGTTTAGGGGCCACTTCAGGCTTTCCTTTAGGCTTAGGAATCTCCACTTTAAACTCCTGCCTCCTATCTCCTGACTCCAAGCTACCTTCGGAGCTCCTACTTCTGCTGGAAGATCTGGAGGAGCCCTCGCTCTCAGAACTTCTCCTCCGATTGGTGATGGCTGCCAGAGGTGTGGGAACACCTCCAAGATGGGCATGGTTAGATACTGGCTTTCTGTCTCCCCTTGGGGAATCTCTGTTAAGCGTTCTCCTCTCTTCTCGGGGTGAGTCCTTGGGCACGGTGGGTAATCTGTCATCGAGGTCATCATCCTCAACAGCTTTGACTATCAGAGAAGAATTATGAAAATACAAATGTGAGCACAAACAAATCTCATTTTCAATACTCAAAACACATGAATATTGGAGAGTGAACAAAGTGCATATCCATGGCTTGGACATTTTTAAAAAAATGCCGCAAACATTATTTCGTAATGAAAAAGCTTATAGCACTCTGAGACAAATTTAATGTATAAAAAACAACTGACCTGGCTGTCTGATGATTTGTCGGGTGATAAGTTTAGGAGATTCATTCTGTGGTAGGGGGGACTGGAGAGGGGTCCTGTCTTCTTGAGTAAAAGAGCTGTCTTCCTGCATGGAATCCTCATTAACTCTGGAGAGCACTACACGACTTCTTTCCTCAGTACGAACCCTGTCCCGATCATCACGTACAGAGTCAAAACTCAGATCATGGATATCTATCCTGGGGTGCTCAAAAAATGGTTCTCTTCTGTGATTCACTAGAGGAAAGAAACTTGTTATGTTAAGGATAAGTTGTTTCAAGGGATTACAATAAAAAAAATATGTGAACTGTAGGGAACAATGTAAAATAATAGAAATTAAAAATTTGTTTAACATTTCATGATGTGATGCGTACACATCATGCGATGTGTGCACATGTAGTTTATAGTACAGATGCAGATGAAATGATTCACTACAATTTGAAAGCCTCACAATTATCTTGACTCCTAGATCTGTTGTTGTTTAGGACAGAGTTGAGCGACTGTCTGCTGTGTGTCCTCTCAAACTGTTTGGAAGGTCTGTCAGCCATTGATGCATTTAGACGAGTCTGATACAATGTACGACCAGAGTAGCGATACTTAGAACCAAATCTCGGGAAACCAGATCTCTTCCTTGCATCGTCAGCAGATCGCAGGCTAGAGAAAATAAGTTGCACAAATTCAAATTCATAAATTGTAATTCTTTTAATTTTATATGTGAATACACATCACAGTGCGTGCATTATTTTAAATCATATTTGAGAGTCAACAATATATTGCCTTGTCGAAAACAGATTAAAATATGGCTCTTTATTCATCAGAATCTTCTTCTTCGTTCTCACAATATTGAATATTGAGTTTTGCGTGCCACGAGTTTTGCGCCAATTGACCCGTGGTCTCCGACTTCAGCCTGCTGTAGTTTCTGGATTTGCTTCCATAGCCTTTGGTCAGCCAAGACCATCTGCAAGGCAGCAGTTGTTTTTTTGGCAAGTGATGCAGCGATCGCATGCCACGGCTAGGGGTTCCACGCATTACCCCGCCGCTTTTCGCCCATTTGGAGCTGGGTGGAACTCGGGGACGCCCTAGGTCCCGGGAACAAGTCCTTGGCTTCCCATGGATTCGAACTCGTGACCACCGGAACGACCTATGGCGGATTAAGGGGGGGGGCTGAGCGGGCTAAAGCCACGGGCCCCCGACGATTTGGGGCCCCCAAACTTTTTATATTTTATAATAAAAGTGTACAAATGTTTGCACGAACCCTTAAAAATATAATAAATTAAATAAATTTATAAACATTATCTATTAAACTGATTGCGATTCCAGAGTTGCGAAGTCTTAAGTGCCAGATTTTCCCAGCCAGGAGTAAAAATAATTCTCAAATTGGGCTAAAAATTCCTAAATGCATTAAAAATTTGGGGAAAAATCTGAAAAGTGGCAATTTCAATTAAATGCTTTCGCATTCATTTTAATGACTTTTGACTTCCTAATTAAAAAATAATAAATATTTTTGCATTTTTAAGGCAATTTTTAATAGGGTACTTTCAATTTTTATTTAATCTGTACGTTTTTTTAACAACTTGGCTACAAAGCCAAAATATAGATTATACTTTTAAATTTTAACATCATGAAGTTTNTAGATTGTTATATGTTTACATATTATTAATGATTTGGTCCTTTATATGTTACAAACATTTTATGATGATTCGGGCTTAGACTAATTAATTATATTATTTAATAGTAATACATTTACACAATCTGACTGTAAACTGTCGGCAGTCTACTGTCAGTGACAATGTTGGAAAAACCTAGCAAAAACGTCAGGAAAAAAAACTAGTTCTGAAATAAAAAACCTAGACACGCTAAAAATAAACAAATATGACGTCAAAGAGCCTCGCACCAACACAAAAAAAGTATTTCTTATTTGAAAATGAGCATGTTTCAAATTATTTTATTTTCATCCAAGAATGTAATTATTTTCTTTTAAATTGTCAATCTCAAAAATTCCCATATATTAGGCAAAATCCTTATAAATTCCTAAATTCCCATTTTAAAAAGTTTGGCTTAAAAAAACACGATTCGGGAAATTTCTTACGACTTCTTAACACTGCGCGATTCAGATCTGACAGTCTTAATAATCTATAAAACTTGGCTCACTTAGAGAATATAGTATAAAATATAGTTTATATTTTTAAAATTTCTCAATTTAGACAAGCTCCGCTGGTCGTGTGGAAAGGGCATAGGCTTGTGATGCAAATGGTGTCGGGTTCAATTTCCAGCGGTGGAATGTACAAGTTTTTCTTTTCACACTCAATTTTTAACACACCGGCGAACATTTTAAACAGTTATTTCTTCGCGTTCGTTTCTTTTTTCATTATTAATATTTAGTTACAGTCTTATATTAGCTGTTAGCAATCATATTTTAAGGGACGCTGGTTGGATAGGGCCCCCGTTTGATTGCAGCCACGGGCCCCGTGCAGTCTTAATCCGCCCCTGGGAACGACGGTTGAGCGCGCTTGCCACTCGACCACCGCGGCCCCCAGATCAGAATCAATATGTTTAATTTTAAAAAATGTTAATACAAAAAAACTTCTTTACCGTAAGAATGAGTGATGTTCAACTGCGATTTTCCAAATACGCTTTGCCATTTTGTTGTTAGGTAGTCTGAATGCAATCCAGCTTTCATAAGTTTCAAACTAATTTTTGAGTAAAAAAATTATAAAGATTTAAGTTGAACTTTGAATGCTTTTATTAAATGAAAAGCTGTATAGGGTAAACCTATCAACAACCCTGTTTTAAAATGATTATTTTTCCATTAATGGGAAATTAATATTCTTGTGTACCTAAACAATAACTGGTTTTTTTTTTTAAATGCTGAAACTCTTCAGTTTTTCTTGCAAAAGGATTCCTTTAACTACGAAAAAAAGGTGCAGGGTACCAGTAATTCTGGGAATCATGAGACCTATTGCTTTATTAATTTATTTGAATCAAGGAAGTAATGAAACATAATGATTTATAAATATTATAATCATGGTTTACAGAATATATCAAATTATGAAATATAAAACAACTTCAGCCCAACTATTTGCAAAGTGAATTTCAAGAGAAATCTTTGTAGTCATTTTACCTCAGCAGGTCTTATCCTCAGTAAAAATTTGTTTCTTCTGTAAGAGATTTTGAGAATCTTTGGCCAGACAAATCGGTTTATCCTCAAGTTGTCTCTATACACAGATATACCAGTGGCTCCTACACCCAGGAGAATGTCCACATAATCAGAGTCCTATAAAATGGACATTACAACATTATAGTAATGCTCAATATCATTTGTGATATTTAATATATTCATTTGAGAAGAAAGATCTACTATTTAAGTAAATACATTAAAATAAGATTTACTTTAGATAAATTAGGCCTGGAATGTGCTGAAATAACTGAACAAAAATGTGATAGTTTATAAATGAAGCACTGAAAGATAACACAGTGCAGAAAATGATTTGACATGTTAAGAATCATTCGATGTCACACAGTTATGAATGTATTAAAATGTACTAACTTTTGCTCTGTGTAGATCAATACCATAAAGGGCGATTTTCTTGCTGTATTCCAAGTAATGTAACTCTGCTTGTTCAGGAGTTTGACCTCTGGTAGATGAGAATTTTTTTTATATGTTCTCAAAAATAACTTTTGTGTAAATAACAAAGCACACACAAAATACTGACCAAGTATTTAAAAAATGTTAATTTATTAAAAATCTTTAATGAAAGAACTTTAATACTCTTTCTACTTCACTTTTAATTTGTTGCCACGCATAACACTTAATGCTAACATAATTTTTTTTTAGCAATAGAATAAAACATAGAGCCAGAATAACATGCCACAACACAAAGATGGAATCTAATTTTTTTTTTTTATTGCCCAAGTTATTTAATTATTTTTCTATCTAAGTTAACATTATGTACATTAATTTTTATTAAGTGAGAGTGAAAGTCAATTTATGTTCTTTAAGTAAGGTGCAAGGAGTATTATAACATTTTGTCGCCACTGACTTACTTGTGTTGCCTGTGTAAAGCAGCAATCCTGTGAAGTAAATCTTCTGTTTGATCTGGTGCAAAAGGCATATCTCTGATGTAGTCAATACCCGTCCCATGGTCCACCGGGTCATAGTCACCAATATCAGCTTGCACTGCATACGACCCCAACATGGCATGAGTGGCTTGTGAACAGGGTAGTCTAAAAACAACAACAATACAAGTCAACAACTTCAACATGGACATGCAGTGCACTAAACAATGGTATAAGAAATTACAAGAAGTCAGAACATAGGGTGACTTAAGAATATTTCAAAATTCAAAGGTAGCTATAATTAAATTTGAAGTGCACCTATGTATATGTTTTTTAAAATTATACTCACTTTCCACTTATAATGTCTCTTCTGATTTGTAAACAAACTAAATATCTGAAGATAAGAAGTTATATTATAATAAATAATTTTGTGATCAAATTAAAAAAAAAAAAGCATGCAGCAGGTTACAAGCTTTAAATTTACTGTATAATTTTTTAGACAAAATTTGCTGTATAATTGTTTAGACTAGACATTTAAAAAGAGCCCATTTGCCTATTAACCTAATAGTAATAGGCCGCAACAAGTTTGTAAGATGTTGAATTTAATTCTTAATCTAGTCACAAATGGCATAATCTATCCAGGTGAAAAGTTTAAGAACAGTTGAACACATAAAATGTTTAAGAACAGTTGAACACATAAAATGCACCTGGTTAAGCTCTCTGTTAGCTGGGTCGGGTCAGGTGGGTAAAATTTTAAGGCAAACTCAAACTCCATCTTGCCACCTATAAGTACATTCATCAAAGTATTACTACAATCTAATACAAACTAGAAGATTTCATTTCAAATAAAGAACAACAACAAATACTCTAACTTTATTAAAGGTTAAAGATAAATTTTTCAAGAGCAGTTATGTTATCCTTTGTTTCACCAGGGAAAATTAGTCATGTTATGGAATACGATAACCTAAAATTGCATTTTAGGACACTTTAACAAACCACCAAAATATATGGATCACAAATTAAGCAGCAATATATTTGTTCCTAAAAATTTACTTACGTTTCTTCTGCTTGGTTATTTTCTTAGTGAGATCCAACCAAAACTTGTGAGGAAAAAGATAGGCAATTTATTTTCAGACAGTGAATTTAAATAATTTATCCACATGTTTTCATTGTCTCAACTAGTTAGTGATTTATATAATTTAAAATACATTGCAAGACTAAGAGAAAATATCACTAAGAGTTAAAAGCTATAAAAAATAAAATAAAAACTATGACAGATGGCTTGTTTAAGCCAAATTATATGTGCCACTCAAATTAGCATTAACAGATGAATGTTCTTAGTTATTGGTGAATATGGTTGTCACGCTGTAATCAAAATGCTTGCAAAAAATTAAATTTCCAGAAAGTAGAATTAATTACAATTCTATTAAAATGTGTTACTTGAAAGTATATTTTGTCAAATAACTTATGTTTATATAAATTTTAGCCCCAACTGTTTGGCAGGCTAATTAAAGTTGGCAATAATAGTATGATGTTTCAATGGCAGGCTAATTAAAGTTGGCAATAATAGTATGATGTTTCAATTAATTCTGTACGGGAAGAACTGTCCATAATACATGGTGGTCAACTATAATTTTTTTAATTACCTTCACATTTTCTACATCCAGGTCTTCTTTGTACTGCAGACCAAAATAGTCTCTTTCTAGCAAGTCCAAATAATCACAGACCCTTTCATAAAGCAGCTGACCAATAGATCTTTTCTGGAGTGGACACAATCAAAACAACATGAAAGTAGGAGAAAAAAATTAAAAATAAAAAACTTCATATAAGAAAATAAAAGTCTTGGGTGATGTGATACATATGGTAGCTAAAACATGAGAGTCTAAGAATTTTTAATAGTTAGATAAATTCATAAGCAGTTATTGATATATATTTAAAGCTAATCTGACTTCTGATGCTTACATCAATAGCAACTTCATATTCTTCTCCGTTGAGTAGCAAAATTTTGCATAACATAGGGCGAGGGATTCGAGTTTTATTTTCAGTGGGTCGTGCTATCTGAGGTGGGCCCTGTGACCCTGGGGGGCCATTCTCAGTCATGATGATGCTACTTCTACTGGATGATGATGGTAGTAGAGTCTCAGAGTTGTCCTCAAAAAGATAAGTATGCTGCTGAAAGTATGCACAACACTGCTAGTTTTGAAACACAATTTATCAGAAAATATTAATGATATTCACTACTAGCATATTTAAAATAAATAATCATTTTAAAACTAAAATTAAAATAATATTAATGTCTTAAAATAACAATGCTTCGCAAGTATAGTAGCATAGAATTTACATGTTTTGTACTTTTGTTAAAAGTAAAAGTAAAAACGTTGTGTCATTTATTGGTACACTTGTACATGAAACCAATTAAAATGAGGATATATTTTTTTGTGTGAAGCACAGGGGTACCTGCTATTTAATTTCCAATTTTCATTATTTATAACAGAGCTTATTAAGAAGTTATTACATTGACATTGGACAATCCTCCCACCATCAAAGGAAGTGTCATAAAAATAAATCTTGGTTGTCATAACCAATTGTATCCAAGAGAACAATATATATATATATATATTAGGGCTGTTATCGATTAAATTAAATTTAATCGTTAACTTTTGAAAAATTACAGATCAATTAATCGATAATTTTCTTAAAGCTAAAAATAAAGATGTATGACGTCATTAAACTGAAAATTTCAAGGGAAGTAATAAAAACAGGCAATTGTTTTTTTTTTAAAATTAAGTTATATTTAAAACAATAAAAGTAAGTTAAATAACGCATTAAAGTTTAGGGACTAAAATGAAAATTTCAAATTAATTTTTAAAATATTAAAGTAATACAGCTGTATAGAAATTGTTTGATGATTAACAAAAAAAACCATAAAAATCATCTTTTTATCATCTATTTTTAAAAGGTTTTTTGTCCTAAGACCTCATAATTACTTTTTCCATTATATTGTTTTCCTTCACGTTTTGTGCCCTCTTAAGGCATTTTAAAAAATGCCCATAATTTAAGTATTTAATGTAATTTAATTAAAAAATATACTATTGTTAGCAGATATATTTAAATACAAGCAGTTCAAAATAATGTCAATGAATTTAAATTTTGTTATCATTAATTAATTAAAAACAATGTTGCATTTTTAAAATAACATTGTCCTTATAAACAGGATAATTTAAAGTATACACTCTTAGAGTCAGTTTTTTAAATGGAGTAGTGTGTATGTAAATATAAATTAATTAATTATTAATTATTCATTAATAAATCTAAATTANAATATATATATATATATATATATATATATATAAAATTAATTATGTATTTTATTTTACCCAAAAAGAACTATATTAATCTTATGTGGAAAAATATGTTAAACAATTAAGCTCACTATTTATAAGAAAATATTGTGTGATTATGAATTAATCAATATTCATAGCAAAGAATATTTTAAAAGAACGTTATATTATTGTAAAAGTGGTGAATTGAGATTTCAAGTCTATTTAAAAAGCTACTTTAACTGTTAGAGAAAAAAAAAAGACAACCTGTTGCATTCATATAATATCAGCCATGAATAATAAATATGCCAGAACTGTGGGGTAAAAATTCAGACCTTAAAAACAATTTTTATGCACAAATTATTATTAGTAAGAGAGAGAGAGAGAGCAAAATCTTGTGTTAAAATAATGTAATAAAAACATGTCAAGAGTATGTTATCTTTTCATAGTAATCATACCACATGGCAATCTATGATTGGAACATCCACATCCATGAATATATAATTCAGCTTAAAAATACACTAATAATTAATAGTAAGGTAAGATGATAATGATGCCTCAAAAAATGATTCACTTATTCACTAGTTTCCAACTGAAATCTCTGAAGACTTAAAGAATTCAAGTCCAATTGTCAATACAATTTAATTTTAGCGGAGACGAATAATTTTAATGAGTCATTCTGATCACATTCATCATTTATGAATTCTAGAAAAACTGGATTTATTTAATTTAGTTAGGAGATTTGATTGTTTCAAAGAGTAACCTAGACTAATGCCAAAATAGCTTGTTAATATTGAATTCTATTACTTTTTTGTAGACAACTTCTAATATCAATAATATTATTTCCTAAAACTAAGCGTCTTATCACTTTATCACAAAGTCTGTGAAAATAAATCAGAGTACTTGTGACTCAGACTTGGCAATCAATTCAATCTCAATCATCCAAGTCTAAGGAAGGTCAAGACCAAAGCCTGTATTAGTCTGAACTTTAAAAAAAAAACTTTGGTTAGGAGAAAGATTTTGCTGTAATGGATTACAAGTTTCAAAATTTTGATTTTGATTGAAATGTTTACCAAGAATCCACACAGGTAACTGATTAATGTACCTGTACAAATCCTATGTCACTAGGAGTTATCGATAGGAAAGAACATGGGTTCGCTGAACCAGGAAATGACCCATTCCCATTTTATTCAAATAACTAAGATTCTTTTTTTTTTTATCCCCGGGGAAACATTTCATCACACGAAAAGAAACCCGACTTGAAAATTTAAAAAATCACCTTAAAGTTGTTGATAAGACAAACACTTTAGTCTTCCATAAAAATGCACATCTTCATCTAGTGCACCTTCAAATGTTTTCGTACGGCGACAGGATCTAGCCCCAGTACGACACAGGGTGACAAAATGGCATCCCCGCGTAGGTAAACTGGGACACAAACGAGGAATAGCAACTATTACTTGTTGCGGTGAATCGAAGATGAAGAGAATGGACGTGGATACAATCACTAAATGACTTGATGAATATATTAAACTTTGCAATTATAATCAACACGAAGAAGTAGAAAAATGTTTTCACCTGCAAGTTCAGATATCTCTCAACTGTCTGTAAGGCCTTGTTCCATTGTTCACTTCCGTGATCAATTTTTTACCTGGCTGCGTCACGAGTGAGCAAGGGGAAACTACCTTTAGTTTATTTTTACAATTAAAAAAACAATTAATTAATTTTTCTATTAAAAAAAAATAATAGCACAATATTGAATATTAAAAGCAATCTATTCATATTTTATTATTATTATTTTATTAAAACCACTGTTCATCAATAGATAAATGGATCTTAACAGTTCATTTGTTTAACGCTCCTCTGATTGGGGAGTACTATTTTCTCTAAGTATAAAGCCAACGCTAAGCTGCGCGACCGTTACCAAGCAGAAACTTTTAATAAAAATTATTATATTTTTGAATCTGCGGGATATACCATTGTGCGCAGAAACAGTTTATGCTCTGCACAAGAGTTGTTGTTTTACCCATGTGAACTAACGAAACTAAGAGGAAACATTGTTGGGGGGTGAGGAGCGACTCAAAACTAAATGCTTACGGTTTATATATTTTACAGTGACACAAAGGTTAACACCTACCATCAATCTATAAGTTATTAAAAGATAGTTACATCAAAAATAATTTCTTTCATGATCATTTCCCCAATTTCGATACATTTAAAAAAATAACCTCTCATTTTAAATTTAAAATAAATAATCAGTTTCATAACGGCCCCAATCAAAGCGGCGTCAGGCAAATTGTTTACATTTTTACACGCCAAATTAACTCTTTTTTTTCATTTTAAGCTGTTGTAAGCTTTTTAACCCTTAAATAAAGTGGTAAAATTGTAAATTTATTTCGTGCTATGTTATTATATTATTTCGTGTCAACAAACAACCATCACTTGGTACCATATTTAGTAAAGGCGATTAAATTCATTCCTGTGACGTCATTATTATTGTTTCTTGAGCTAAAACTGACACTGAATCGGTGAGTGAAAAAACGATAATATGATATTTAATTGAACTTTTTACTATTAGTCCAACTATTAGTCCAGGGCCGTTTTGTCGGGGCCATTATGTTGGATACCAATTGTCGGGCCGTTTTGTCCGTTGTCGTTTTGACGGGTCACCCTTAAACTTAAAGCATTCTATACCAAAGCTCTCCAAGATGAACCCTCTCCACAATGTAGAATTTTTAAAAAAATATAAACTATAAATAAAGTATGTTTTAAGTTTCAAAAGTTTAAACAAAGTCTCAGATATCCATCGAGAGCGTGGGGCTATCTCACTTCGCTTTAAAAATATATATATTTTTTTAAATTAAATAATTTTTTAGATCGAATAGACAAGAATAAATACAAGAAAATGAAGGAGATCAACCAATGAACGAGTTAATTAACTTTGTGAAGTGACCAGCATCATCATCGGAGAAGGGCCAGGACATTTCATTCAATCTACGAGCAAGAAAACCAAGTGGGAGAGGGTGGTGGAGGGTTGATGGTGGTTGCATCCCACGTTTCAGATATTCATTGCCGATCACTGTGACCAGTTGATGTGATGGAAAGTCCAGTCGGAGCCCCCCCCCCCACCTCAGATATACTAAACTCGTTTGTCTGCTCGAGTTGTGCATTGAGCTACTGAGTTCAACCCCACCCATCCCCCACACACACATCCCACACCCCCATCCACAAACACTTTCGCACCAAAACAATTTAATTTAGATTATTACACATCTCCCATCCCTTGTTTTACACAACATTTAAGATATTATTGGACGACACTTCATCTGTATTTGTCCCCCCCCCCCCCTAACTTCCCAATATTCTTACCGGACCCATTCCTTGAACGCTTCGGCAATTGATAGGACAGCTACACACTGGTAACCACGTGACACGACCTGCTCTGCTACTGTGACACACTCTCACCCGTGGCCTTGTCCGGTCATGCATGACAAAGTATTATTTTTTTTAAGGATTAGGGGAAGACGTTATCTTTTGACTCGGAAACAAAAACAACCGGTCATCAGAATGGAAACAAAATAAAAATATTTAAAAAAAGTTTTAAAGATACCACGTTTTGTGAACTAAAAAGAAGAAAATAAACTAAAAACGTCAGGCGCATTCGGCTGAAATTTGGTCTATTAATGCTATTACATTAAACTTTTCAGTTTCAAATTCCTCCACAGTCTATATATGATACTTCATTTAATTTCAGCCGAATGCGCCCCACGTTTTTAGTTTATTTTCTTCTTTTTAGTTCACAAAACGTGGTATCTTTAAAACTTTTTTTAAATATTTGTATTTTATACTTTTTAGTTTTCATTTAAGTAGAATTGAGTACTATAATTAATGAAATATTAAATTGTCATGTGAATCAAGTATGCATGTAAAATTTCATCAAAATTGGATGATCAGAAGTGGTTCAAAAAAGGAATTCAATTTTTGCCCCGGAAAGACAAACATCCAAGAAAGCAAACTAAGAAAAACGTGGTAAAATACCGGTCATCAGAATGGAAACAAAAACAACAGGTCATCAGAATAGGCACAAAAACAACCGGTCATCAGAATGGAAACAAAAACAAAAGGTCATCAGAATAGACACAAAAACAACAGGTCACCAGAATGGAAACAAAAAACAACAGGTCATCAGAATGGAAACAAAAACAACAGGTAAAAAGAATGGAAACAAAAACAACAGGTCATCAGAATGGAAACAAAAACAACAGGTAAAAAGAATGGAAACAAAAACAAACCATGTGAGACATTGTTATAGCCACACCAGGTGAATCCTGGATATACCTGCAGCAGGTGAGACCTTGAGATAACCGCACCAGGTGAGACCTTGAGATAACCGCACCAGGTGAGACCTTGAGATAACTGCACCAGGTGAGACCTTGAGATAAGCGCACCAGGTGAGACCTTGAGATAACCGCACCAGGTGAGACTTTGAGATAACTGCACCAGGTGAGACCTTGAGATAACCGCACCAGGTGAATCCTGGATATACCTGCAGCAGGTGAGACCTTGAGATAACTGCACCAGATGAGACCTTGAGATAACTGCACCAGGTGATACCAAACAAGGCTACGTCAATGGTGTGTAATTACTGACAATGTGTTTAATATATATATATATATTTTTTTACTTAATTAACAATTACAAAATTTAAATTCATTGACATTATATTGAACTACTTATAATTTAAATATATCTCTTAACAATATTATATATTTTAAAATTAAATACTTAAGTTATGGGCACAAAATGTAAAGGAAAACAACATAGCGAAAAAAGGGATTATGAGGTCTTAGAAAAAAAATCATCATAACCTTTGAACCACTTGCGATAGAAAGATGATCTTTATTTTATTTATTTATTTTTTTGTTAATCATCAAACAATTGTTATACAGCTGCATTATTTATATTAAAAAAAAATTAATTTGAACTTTTTATCCAAATGCCTAAACTTTAATTCGTTAACTAATATATTTTTATTGCTAGCTATGTTTTGAACATTTATCCTGATTTTTTAAAATTTTATAGTTATATATTAAGTTAAACTAAAACTTGTAATATGTTTATTACAAATCCTAATTCTTTTTACTAATCTTTTAGATAAAATAATGATTGTAATAAGTTTTCAAATATATATATATATATATTTACAACCCATTGTGTAACATGCCTTGATATAACACTTGAGAAATGAGTCTAAGCAATATTTTATATTGTTAATATGCATTTTTCTTCCATCGTATGCATACCTTTGATTTCACTTTTTATGTTGCTTTAGAAAAACACCAAAATTTAGTTAAGAAAATTGTTATTTTTTAAATTTTCTTTTAGACAAGGTAAATAACTCAATAAAACGAAAAATGTCAATTGCCTGTTTTTGCTATTTCCCTTGAAATTTTCAGTTTAACGACATCTAGTATATTTAATTTTAGCCTTAATCAAAATTATCGATTAATTAATCAGTAATTTTTCAAAAGTTAACTTAATATCGATAACAGCCCTGTAAAATTAACGATTAATGAATCATTAATTTCTATTAAATCCAAAATAAAATAAAATTTATGATGACATAAGTAACACTTATTAAATGTTCATGTTGAATTTCTAAATAACTCTGAAATATCTCCTTTATATGTCATCATTGAAACAGCGCAAAAAAGGCAAGTGTGTTGACAGTATTTAGTTCAAGGGATGAACGGGTCTAATTGACAATACAACCAGCCGAGCTGAGCAATCATTCACATGGAACTGAGGTAATTGGTATGCACAAAACGGTCTTGCAAGGAATGACATTATCTGATATCGGTGTTCATTAAGTTTCCACCATTCTAGAGGGTTAAAGGATTTAGGAACTTTCATCTCCATTTTGTAATGCAGTAATTCATTAAACAGGTGTCTTCATTTTCTGTCCCTGAGTTAGACTCCATCACTGCCATTAGCTTAATACGCTTTTAATTTGGTTTGATAAGTAGGCGAAGTGTTTGAACCACGGTAGGCAAAATTTATGAACATTTTGAACATTCCTTCAGTCAATAGTTAAAATAAAAATGTTCGTGTAATCGTCAGGAATTTTATAATTTATCGACCGCTGTTTAATCATTTATTTATTTTACATTTAGAACTGATGGGTCGCTAAGCGTAAAAATTATTTAATCGTTTCAATTATTAATGATTAATCGAGAGTTTAATAGTTATATATATAACCATAACTAACTATTTTCAGGGAGGCAAAACAGAACAAAGGCCACCAGGAACCTTGTATAGCCAACCACTTCAGTACCTGTCATATGCAGATGATATAGCGCTGTTGGGTAGAAACCGTAATGACATAGATAAAGCTTTCAAGGGACTTGAAAATGTCTCTGCCGAAGCTGGTCTCATTATAAACGAACCAAAGACGAGATACGTAATTATGTCACGAAACACCAATACTGATGATAACATCATTATAAACAAACACAAATTTGAGAGAGTTACTAACTTCTAATAACTAGGGGCAACTATAAACGAACACAATGAGATAATTGCGGAGGTGAAAGAAAGGTTAATAGCAAGTAGCCGCTCCTACTTCAGCTTACAAAAACTTCTAAGAATCAAAAACCTCTCAAAGGGAACAAAGAAAATAATATACAGCACTATTATAAGGCCTGTAGTAACATACGCTATATATATATAGTGAGACTTAGACCCTGACCAGAAAGGCCTGCTCAACACTTTGGAGAGGAAAATTGGAAAAGACATGGCCCTGTGATAGAAAATGATATCTGGAGAATTTGTACAAACCAAGAACTATACCATCTATACAAGACCCACCTATAGTCACAAGTATTTAAAAAGGAAGACTACGCTGGGCAGGACTTGTTGAAAGGATGCCAGAATATAGAGAAGCAAAAATTATTTACAGACAGAAACCAGGGGGCAGACGACTCACTGGTCGCTCAAGACTGAGGTGGATCATTGACGTGGAAATGGACCTATAACACCTGGGGGGTTCAAGCAAGGAGAAGGAAAGCCATCAATCGATCTGAATGGAAGGATGTGGTGGAGCAGGCCAGGCCCTTGCATGGGTTGTAGCGCCACTGATGATGATGAAAATATTGTAAACGTTGCAGTGGCCTTTCTTGGATAATGTCCCTCACATACGAAAAATCGAAGAACTTGGCTTCACATTGATTCACATTAACGTTTTCTTAGACTTCCTCGCGATACTCTGTAATATCTTGTCGAGGTATTAAAAATGATGACAATACATTGTCAACAATACACATGGCTTCAAGTTTAGAAAAAA
This sequence comes from Radix auricularia, assembly GCA_002072015.1. NCBI lineage: Eukaryota > Metazoa > Mollusca > Gastropoda > Lymnaeidae > Radix > Radix auricularia. The sequence continues at coordinate 462,597 of MUZC01002237.1, forward strand.
AATGTTTGAATGTGTCGCCATTGCAGCTTGTAACCGCCATAAGTTCTCTGTCATTACAATTAATACATGATTTATAAACCATAATTCAAATCATCCATACATTTTCTCGTTGACATATAGTAATTTCTTTAATGACATGAGGTAATTCTTACATGAATTGACAGATAATTTATGGTACATTATCATAATGACCTATTTTAAATATCAGAAGACTATTTCTATATGATGCATGGTGATTTTTATAATTTAAGTCTGTCACACAGTTGCAAATATTTTCTAATGTTACGAAAATCTAAAATGAAAAGAAAGGTTATAAAGTTTGTTTTAAAATCGGATAAGGCTGGGGTAAGGTGACCAGACGTCCCGATTTTGGCGGAACAGTCCGGATATCAGACCTCACATCTCGCGGACCCTCGCTTGTCCCGACGGGACGCCCGTTTGTCCCGGCGAGAGGCCCGTTTGTCCCGGTGAGACGCCCATTTGTCAATACTTTATGTGATAAAATAAATACAACTAGTTTTATTGTGATTTGGGTAAGAATGACTTAATATTTTCTTAAACTTAAATTTAATTAAATATTTAAAACAGTGATATTTTATATACATTTTAAAATGCCTTATTATTAGCTAAGCCGGATTTGCCGTTACTTGTCGGTGATCCCGATACGTATAATGACCGAACGTCCTGATTTCAGATTTCATGTCCCGCTAAAGTGACCAGACGTCCCACTTTTTTGCTCCAGAAATAAATCGGGGGTGGGGGGTGGGGTGGGTGGACCCCTCCCCCGTCCGTAGGTCCCAGTCCAGCTTTGCTATACCCCCCACCCCCGGAAAATCTGGCCACCTTAGTCTTGGTAAAAACAACTGTAATTCTTTTTTTGTTTTTGTATGATATACAAATTGTATGATTACTTGGTTGTATTATAAGATTCAAGTAAAATAATCATGTAAATAATCTCAAGCAGCTTCATAGTTTAAATGACACAGTCTTAAAATAATGTGACAATTTTAAGGAGATATCAATTTTTTGAATATTTTACATTTTTTTCAAAAAAGTGGTATTTATTGAAAAGAATATATTTGTCCCTAAAATTACCAATACTTATAACTGTAGCCCTTAGTGTTTGTGTGTGTGTGTGTGTGTGCGCGCGTGTGTGTGTAAATTTTGCAACAATGGACACTTAAAACATAAAACGGTCCATGTAACTTGGTACATAGCTCATTAGTAAGAGTATGCCATTTTTTAGTATGTGATCCAGCGTAGAGTAAGATTGGTAATGCTAGTCACTGGCGGTGTGTCAACGTAGTCACACAATATGGCGTTCAGGAAGGACTTTTTCGCGTTTGGGGCGTACTCAATGTTTGCCACCCCTTGTCCGCCCCCGTAGGGCCCGAAGGAGCGACCGCTTGTCATTTTGAATCCTATACTGCAGACGATGCTCTCCGTCGAACGTATTTGAACCTCTGTGATAAACTCTTCAGGGCTCAGCTCTAGCAAAAATTGTTCCCATTCGGCGCGAAAAGTTCCCCTACAATAAGCGTGATCATCCAAGTTGATGTCACCAGACCGGTGCCTAACGACAAGGCCGCCAACTACTGCAGGAGAGTTCGCCCCAGGGGGAACTACCCAGATGCTAATGCTGGCGATTTCTCTGTCAGATTCCGGGCAGACCGGGGGGTAGGGGATCGATGACATGAAAGGCACCCCGTAACGGCGTCGCCGTTCAAACATCCGGTAATGTGATCTCTTCCGCGGCTTTCTCCAGCTGTCGGGAAAGCTCATTTTCTTCTCCGCTTGCTTTGATGTCTTCGTTTTTTTAAACCTGACCGAGAGCGCCATGCTACGCGTGAGTTGTCTGCTCTCTTTCAGCCTTGGGAAGTGGGAGACAATTTGTTTCACTTCATTCTGGGAAATATCAGGTAGTCTTACAGTTGACAGGAGCATGTCAGTGACGTCATCAGAAATTGAATCTTGAGACAAGTAGGTCAGAACTGATTTTAAAACCACAGCTTCCGCTTCCGGTGCAAGCAAATCACCTACAACAAGTTCCTCATCGTCAAGGACGTCTCTGATCAACATTGGATTTGATTGGAGGAAATTCTTGCTTTGCGACACGTTTTCCAGGTTCTTCTGGATGAAAATAAAACATTTCTGTTTCAAACTGAGCAGAGAAAAATCGTAGGAGAACCTGAGCGCCTCGAGGACATTGTCGGTATCCAGATGTCGTACTATAAAGTTCTGGCATTCTTGAATGAGGAATCTCACCTGTAGATAGTTGGCCACGACTAGTACGGCTTGAACGTTTTTGATGGTCAGCTTGACCACGCCGGTGTAAACAAAGTCCAGGACCGTGGAGAAGTCATCTGGGTTGATGTGGTCAAGAGTCACCTCGCTTGTGTCCTTCCCACCAAACTGGCAACAAAATAATATCATAAATAATATTATTATTAAAGATTAATAATAATTATAATAATGATGGTGATGATTATAACAATAATTAAACCAAATAATAGAAAATAAATAGTGGCACGCCATTTCTTTTGTTAAATTTTGTTACTTAAATCTTCTTTTAACTTATTACCAGATTTGCATTCTTATTAGAGTTTTAAATGTTGATAAAGTGTTGGTATTCCTGGTTTCTTCAGGAAACCTATTCAACACCCGGATTCCGGACTGGAAGAACAAAAACTTGTTTGTGTTTGTTATTGCAAACGGAATAAGAAAGGTGTTTTTATCCTTATCTGAGGGTTGTATTTAGTTATTTTTCTGTTGTATTTCTAAATTAGAGCAGCTTGCTTTATGCTTAATTCCTACTTGTAATGAGTCGTGCAGCTCTTTTTTTTTATTTGTTCTAGTTTATTAATGTTTTCTTTGGTGGATGGGTCCAATACAGAAGATGCTTATTCTTGTACAGCTTTCAGCCAAGTGAGGTCGCATTTTAGTTTTATATATCTATTACATTTATAAATGTTTATTTTCATAAAACCTAACGTTTTATTTGATTTTTAAAATAACTTCAGTGACATGGGGATTCCAATGTAGTTTCTCAATTATTACGACCTCTAAGTATTATGCATCTTTAGTTTGGGTTAGTTCTTTTTTTTCATGAATGAAATATTTCAAATTTATTTGTTTATTTTTCTTGTTATCTTAATACTAATAGTGGACACTTTTCTGGGTGGAAAGACATACTCCAATTATTTTCCCAATTTATTAATTCATCTAGGTCTTTTTTGTAAAATTGTGCTATCTTGTTCTGATTAAATTGTACTATAGATTAAACTATCATCAGTAAATAACCTAATTTTTTTCCCTGTTGAGATGTTGTGGGGTATATCATTTATATAAATTAAACAGAGCAAGGGATCTAGCACAGTTCATTGTGGAACTCCTGAATTAATCGTTATTTGTTGCAGATTTAGATCCATTAATTATTACAGTTTGTTCCCTACGCAAAAGAAAGTCTGGGAGCCAGTGATGTAAGGGACGTGGCGGTCGAGAGGTAGCGCTCTCGACTGTCATACCGATGGTCACGAGTTCGAATCCACACGTAAGTGAGGATTTGTTCTCGGGGCCTGAGGAGTCCCCGAGTCACCCAGCTCCGAATGGGTACCAAACTAGACAATAGTTAGGCGGCTGGGGTAATGCGTGGAACCCCTATAGCCGTGGCCTGTGACCGCTGCATCACTTGCCAACAGATCATCTCTCATGGTCTGTGGACGCAATTATCTTCTGCATAGAAGGAGCGTCTGTATATCTAAGATAAGATAAGATAAGATTCCAAAATAGTAAAGTTGTTGGTTTTTTTTTTATAGTTAACTAAGGTGGTGAACTTTGTCAAATGCTTTTGAGAAGTCGAATAATATTGTATCTATTTGATCCTTATTGTCTATTTATGCCTTTTGACAGATCATTTATTAAACCTATTAATTAGATTTCACATGATCTGTTTTTCTGAAGCCGTGTTGATATAGGCCATTATTGGCAACAGGGCATTATATTTATCTAGGTGCGGTTAATTATTCTACTATATATTATGTGTTCTAGTAGTTTACAGGTGATACTTGTAATTGATACAGGTCTGTAATTACCAGTGTCTGATTTATCCCCTTTCTTAAAGAGGGGAGTTAAATTATCTTATTTCCAATTCTGTATCACTTTACCCTTGTTTAGAGAGGCTTGAGAAAGAATTACAAGGATTGTGGACTGTTCATTGTTTAGTTCTTTTAGTAATCTTGCAGGCACTTCATCTTAGCTTTGTTTATTTTCAAGTTTCTTAGGAGTGAATGTTTACCTTTCTCGTCTACAGTGATGCTTCCTATTTCATTCATTTTATTTAAATTGACTGAAACTTAACTTGTCACGTGAGGTCGAAAATGTTGGTGCAAAAATATGTTAAGGATATTAGCTTTAGTCTTATTAATTATTATCATTATAGGTTTTATTATTCGAGGCTTTTAGAATCTAGTGTGGCTTTTCCTGTAGGTTACATTCTTTTTAGATTTGATAAAGGACCATAGGTTTTTATAGTCATATTTAGAAATTTCATTGTTTATATATTCGTTTGGAGCTTTAGACTAAGTTTTTGTGTCAAGTGTTTAATCTTTAAGTAGACTATTTTTTGTGTATCCTTTTTAAATTGGTTTTCTTAAATTTTTTAAATAAGTTCTCTTTTTGTCTGAAGTTATTTTTAAATAAAAAAATTAGAACTGAACCAGCATTTGCTAATTTTATTTGATGCTAGTTTTGTTGGAACATTCTCATCCATTATAGTTCTTAGATTTGTTTTTATATCTTTACAAATTCTTCTACTGGGCTGGTTGTGCTAAATTTACTTAGGGAAATCATATATAAATGAACAAAGCATATGCATTTATCCTCTTCCCTTTAATTTAGGTATTTGTGTTAATAACAAACATTTTAAAGTTAAACAATGTATTAACATGAAATAAAATTATAAATAAAATAAATTGTAGTGATAAAAACAAATAAATAAAAGTTCGTAAAATTTCATTATAATTATTTACCAACTAACCATAGCCATAACCATAACCAAGACACACACTTAACGTTACTGCAAGGCTTAGAAAATTGCAAGAGATCATCATCTTAATTAAATCTACAATCTTAAGAAACGCTGAATATGCCATCAAATACAGATTAAAAGTATAGTATCACTGTTATAATATTGTATGTCATACTTGCTTTTAGGAAAAAGCGATGCATTTAGCTTCTTAGTTGGCAACTCTTAGTGTGACTGAAGAGACCGATCCTAAAGTGGCAAAAATTATCGGCATCCTTCCGTCTCGCGAGACGATGGTGCATCACCGTTGGGTTGGGTGCATTTTCTCGAGTGGCTGTGCAGTCCTATCCTTGAGTGACAGTCTTTACCACAGTTTTTACTCACGAGTTCTGTGCTTCCAAATTTTTTGGCCTTTCTCCTAGCTCTTCTGTCTGCAGCCTCCTCCATTCTTCGCTCCTCGGCTACTATGACGCCCTCTTTGACAACTGTGCGCCACGTAGATCGGTCTTCTGCCTTACACTCCCAGTCACTTGTATGTATTTTGGCTGCTTTCATGTCCCTTTGACAGACATCTTTAAATCGCAAACGTGGGCGACCTGTTTTCCTCTTTCCTGAAGCAAGTTCACCATATAGGAGGTCCTTCGGGATGCGGCCGGGGCTCATTCTTTTGACATGTCCTAGCCACCTCAGGCGTCTTTCACTAAGAATTGAGAACATGCTTTGGGTATTGGCACGCGTTAGGACCTCACTATTAGGCACTTTGTCTTGCCATTTAATACCAAGGATGAGACGCAGGCATCTCAAATGGAAGCTGTTAAGCTTGCGCTCTTGTGATGTATAAGTGGTCCATGTCTCGCTCCCATATAGTAGTGTACTGATGACACAGGCTCGATAGACGCACAGTTTGGTTTTCTCCGTTAGCTTGGTGTTTTGCCAGACCCGCTTATTTAGTTTAGCCATTGTTGCAGCTGCCTTGCCAATTCTGCTGTTTATTTCTTCTTCAATGGACAGTGTATTGGAGACCTTGGATCCCAAGTAGGTGAAGCTGTCCACAACCTCCAAGTTTTCATTATCGATATTTATGGTAGGAGGAGGTCGAGTGTCTTGGGCCATGATGTTTGTCTTTTTCAAGCTGATTTGCAGACCAAATTCTTTGCAGGCATTGGAGAAGCTTGACACGAGTTGTTGCAAACCAGATTCTGTATGTGCTGTTAGTGCCGCATCATCCGCAAATAGTAGCTCTCGAATTAGGACATCCGTCGTTTTGGTCTTGGCTCGGAGGCGGGCAGTGTTGAAAAGTCCTCCATCAGCTCTGGTATGTAACCAGATTCCCTCACTGCTATCCTTGAATGCGTATCGAAGAAGTACAGAGAAGAATATTGCGAAGAGTGTTGGTGCGAGTACACAACCTTGTTTAACTCCGCTGCTGACAGGGAAGGCCTCTGACTTAGCTCCATCGAACTGTACTGTGCCAAGCATATTTTCATGGAACTGTCTGATGATGGCAAGTAGGTGAGGGGGACATCCAATTTTTGCCAGTATTTGGAATAGCCCGTTGCGACTGACTAAGTCGAAGGCTTTTGTAANACCGGACCGGAAACCACACTGAGATTCTGGATAGACGCGGGATGCTAGGCTTTGTAAACGTTTTAGTATAACGCGGGCAAAGGTCTTTCCTACAATACTAAGGAGTGAAATGCCGCGATAATTATTGCAATCACTCCTATCACCTTTGTTTTTATATAGTGTCACTATATTTGCATCCTTTAGGTCTTGGGGGATGTAGCCCTGTTCCCAGCAGAGGGACAGAATCTCGTGCAATGGTTGGAGTAAAGCTGTCTTGCCACTCTTTAGAACCTCTGGTGGTATTCCATCATTCCCAGGCGCTTTTCCACAAGCTAGGCTGTCAATTGCTTTGCTCAGCTCTTCCTGTGTGGGCACGACATCAAGTTCTTCCATGAGTGGCATATCTGGGATGTCATCTAGAGCGGTGCTGGAGACTGTGGTAACTGTTGAATACAATTCCAGATAATGCTCAACCCACCGTTTTAGCTGTGCTGCCTGGTCTTGAATAATTTCTCCACTTTTGGACTTTAGGGGAGCAACTTTTGACGTCAAGGGGCCAGTTGCCTTTTTGATGTTTTCGTACATGACTTTTGCATTGCCCATGTCTGCAGCTGATTGTATACTGGAACAGAGCTTAAGCCAGTAGGTATTGACACATTTACCTGCAACCTTTTGGGCAAATGACTTGGCTGTTTTTAAGGCATGCAACCTGTCGGGTGTATGCTTTTCCTTGTAAGCCATAAGAGCTTTCCTTTTTGCTTCAGTGACAGGTTTCATCTCGTCCCAATGTTCATCAAACCAGTCAGTGTTTTTGTGAGATTTTGTGCCAAAGGCTTGTATTGCGGATGTATAGATTGTGTCTCTCAGATGCGTCCATTTGGAGTCAATGGTGACGCATGGAGACGTCTTTGAGAGACTTTCCTTCACCTTGTCTGTGAACAGCTGCGTTATCGCAGGGTCTTTCATGCAGGAGGTATTGATGCGTGGACTTCCCTTTTTCTTGGTGTGGTCCGAGTTTTTCCTCATTATACATACTTTGCTGGCGACAAGGGAGTGATCCGTGTCACAGTCGGCACTGTGATAGCTGCGAGTGAGTAGGACGCTAGCTAGTTGTGCACGCCTGGTGATCATGAGGTCCAGCTGGTGCCATTGGTGGGATCGAGGGTGTCTCCAAGATACTTGATGTATATCCTTGCACTTGAAGAAAGTGTTGATCACACACACGCCTCGTGAGCAGCATAATTCCAGAAGCCTTTGTCCAATTTTCATTTAACTTTCCTCTTCCAAAGAGTGGCAAAAATACTCTTATATTATATTAAATAGCCCATGCTAAACCACCTGGATCACTTTAACAGGTATAAAAACATTTGGACTTAAAGGGCAGTTTCCCTTCCCTTCCTTACCTCAAATAATGAGTAGAAGTAATCCGAGGCCGAGGCGAGAACACTTTTATGTGCAAGGAAACGTTGACCTCGAATTATGACGGTATAATCAGTCAGGTTCCCATGTTGTCTCTGTTGGTTGCAGTAGGACAGCAGATCTAGAGCTCTCTGGAACCGGTGAAATAAAAGCAAGAAAAGGCATTAAAAATACATGTTTAAAAATTGTTGCTCAATTGGTTCTTTCTTCGGTTTATGACCATGCCCAAGGCCCGTGCCAGAAGTATTTGGGCCTCAGAAAAAAACGTGTTGGTTCCTCTGCCTTCTCACGGTAACATGTCGAACCTATAATACCAAAATCAAGCATGAAAGGTCCCGTTGTATAGGTACTGAATGTTGTATAGTTACTGTATGTTGTATAGTTACTGTATGTTGTGTAGGACTGTATGTTGTATAGGTAATGTATGTTGTATAGGTAATGTATGTTGTATAGTTACTGTGTGTTGATAAGTATTGTGTGTTGTATAGTTATTGTATGTTGAATAAGTGCTGTGTGTTCAATAGGTACTGTACGTTGTATAGGTACTGTGTGTTGTATAAGTACTATGTGTTGTATAGTCCATGTTTTTGTATAGGCAATGTGTATTGTATAGGTACTGTATGTTGTATAGGTACTGTAAGTTGTATAAATACATACTGTATGTTGTATAGGTACTGTTAATTTATATGTACTGTGCATTTTATAAGTACTGTATGTTTTATATGTATATTGTATAAGTACTGTATGTTTTATAAGTACTGTGTGTTGTATAAGTACTGTGTTTTGTATAGGGAATGTGTGTTAAATGGGCATTGCGTGTGGATGGGTGGGTACTGCTCGTCGTATGTTTGTTTACCGTGTGTTGGTTAGATATTGTATATTGGATTTCTAATCTAGGCTGGATTTTAACTATATTTTATACGATTATGTTATTCAAAGCTCAGAGGTGACATTTACCAGGGTAAAAATGGGAAGGGGGGGGTTGTTATAGTGGAGAAAAATAATAATTGGGGCATAAAATAACAAGTGGTATAATAAATAATTATTTTATTAATAAGGTGAATTACAATTGAAATGTATTCACTTGGTGGTGGGGGCAGGGAGTAGCTGTTTCCACCATCATTCAGAGTGAGGACACGCTCCTGCTTAGTGCTGAACTCTCCCGGTAATACAAAAGTAGAACGGGAAGGTAAACATATGACTTCTTTTTTTATTATACGCTTTTATTTAACTTGCTATTGTGCGTCTATCTGTCCGTTAGCGTCAAATCTTGAAACGCCATTTTCATGCACTTCGCATTGCTCGACTGAGCTGAAATTCGACACATACACCTGTATCTCCCGTGACAATACAACGATATTTCAAAATTTCATTTAATTTGTACCGTCGGCTGTTAAGTTATTTATTTATTTATATTTTAAAAAATTGTGTGTGGACATTTTTTAACTGTTTACTGAAGGATCGTCTTCGAGATAATGAAAGGGAAATAATTAAAACATTAATGAGCTCTCATGAAAAATAATCTTCTGTAGAGAAGCCCCTGTAACAGATAAGATAAATTGCAGCTGTTTGAACCCGGCAAAGACAGAGACATAACAATTACATGAACAATTGTAAAATAACAATAACGTTTTTATTTGAGAAATTTGTTTCCGAATAATTTATTTTGTCCCTTTTCTTTTAGTCCTTTGGAATAAAAGCGTGTTTTGAGAAATCCTGTTTCTACCCTCATTTTGTTAAAAAATTATTATTTTTTTATTTAAAGATAAACTACTGGTAAGTTCTAACATATTTTAAGTATAAACCAGTTATCTCCCTTTCAAGTTGGGTCATTAAAAATTTTGATTTAAAAAATCAGAATGATGGCGGGAAGAAAAAAGCCTGCGCTGACATTTAAAACTTGCGTTATACTTAATGTGTATAAGTCAAGGTGTTTTAATGAAAGTTTAAAAAGAAAAATCAATTAATGATTTACTTAGATTTTTCTGTGATCCAAATATCGTCGTATCTTATTGTTATTTATAGAAAAGTTGTATTTATCTTCTTTAAGAGAAGATCGCAGTATCGCAATGACTAGGCTGTTATTAGAAAACTATATAGAGCTCCGTGGAGATTTTGTTTAAAAACATTCTCCTAAAATAATAACGATATAGTATTGAAAGGCGAAACTTCATTTGACTTGGGCTGAATTTACTCAAAAACCTTGATTCAGGTGAAACTATCGTGTATACTTACGTTATGACAATTATTTAATTACTAAGATGTCCTTATCAATGAGTACCACGAACAAAATTTCTGTAGATTGAGTCTTGTCACCAGATTTTAAGAGTTGCATGCGAGTGAGCTAAAAGAATATTAATTTAAATTTGAAAATGTGTTCGAACCTTTTGATCGAAGTACACACAGCCCTTGTCTTGTTCAGGATCCGGTCTGTCCATGACGTCTGTCGACACACCAGTGGAGATACGGGGCTACGGTAACTTATCTTGCTTTAAAACTGATATTATGAGATAACGGTGTGCTTATCTAAAGAGTAATCTCGTGGAAATAACTTTGTTGTTTTTGTTACAAAGAATCCGGGTCAAGTTTAAATATATTTTTTTAAAAATAGTCTGTACATTTCATTCTGCAAGTTGTTTAGCTAGTTATTTATCAATTACCGGCAGTTGTTGGTGAAAATTGATTATATTCACGTTAATCTAAACATCATTGAAACAAACAACCAACCAACTTTCTCACAATGATCGCGTCACGTCCTTTTCAACTATAAATAGCCCCGGTAAACTAAATATAGCCATGATAACTAAATTGGCCATGTTACGAATATTGTGGCCGGGCTTATCAAAACGCTTTTGAAAACGTTTTATTTTTTACAAATTAACTAAATAATTGAAAAACAAAACAAAAAACCCTAACAATTTATGTACGTCAACTGAATATCACTTTGTCGACATTTCGATTCCATCATTACGACTGTCATTCGGTGGATGTCAGTTGAATTTTAAGAAAATGACAGGATTAATGGGGAATTTTTCTTGCAAACGGACAGTTTTCTTTTTTTAAACTAAATATTTTTCCGATCTTGCTTGTCGGGTAAGTACAGGTCCCAAGGGGGTGTGAGCGGTGCGGAGGGGTCCGGTCCGGTTGACACCATCAGCCATGACAAGGGGTGACACCTAAATTTGACACCTAAATTACTAGTGACACTAATTTGTAACATTCTGTATGCTTCCGGTTTTTTTGTGTGCCTCTGGCAGCCTCAGAGATTATTAAAAGGGTCAGACACTGTGAGCTACCGCAATGGGTGACACCACCTCTAGTGAAGCCTCTGCGCGCAATGTTCCCACAATGCTAATATTAGTAAACATGAGGTAGAGGCGACTTGCCTCACTGATTCGTTCGCTAATTGGACTTGAATGACTGATCAGAAACAGAATGTATTCTCATTTCAGATTAGATAAAAGCGTTTCATTATAAAAATGAAATTATCCATCCAATTTTCCACTACAGCGCTGTCAATATACTAAAGTTTTAATTAGTTACATTGCTCACAAACAGTTTAGATTCTGACATAAATTAGATGTGTATGATATGCGCGCACTGTAGAACTTTAAAAAGAACAATGGAAGCCACTTCAATATATTAGATGTCAAGACTATTTAAATCTCATACATTGTTTCTCCAGTTTAGGATATTGAATATACAGTGTAAAATTGAATACATTGAAAATTAAAAAAAGTTCTTGAATACATTCTCTACACATAGAGTTAACTCAGTTAATACAAATCCTAAGGCTTTACAATTGAATTCATTTTATAAATATATTAGGGGTGTTCCCGACTTCGTCTCCGGTAAATCCTGAATCTGGCCCAATTTCGCCGGCTTTGGCAATATCACAGTTGCACTTCGAGTTTACCTTTTTCGCGGATGTAAATAAGAATTCAACACAGAAAGTCCTACTCATTTTGAATTTTAATGGATTACTTCACGAGTTTGTGGTTGTTGAATACAGTGGTACATCGGTATACGTCTGCTTCGGTATTGTCGGAAATTAGGGCGGGCGACCTTGAGATGGGTCTGGCTGGCGTCCCTTGAGAAGCCCAAGTCTGGCAAGTCTGGCGTGTTTGGCCCAGGCGACCAGAGAGCAAATGTGACGGGCGAAAGCTGACCAGGTGCATGGTATGGCAGTTCGGCCGTATCAGGTGTACCAGGTGCCAGGTATGGCAGTTCGGCCGTATCAGGTGTACCAGGTGCCAGGTATGGCAGTTCGGCCGTATCAGGTGTACCAGTTGCCAGGTATGGCAGTTCGGCCGTATCAGGTGTACCAGGTGCCAGGTATGGCAGTTCGGCCGTATCAGGTGATGAGAGGAGCCGATGAGGATTGGTGATTAGATTAGTGACCAGTATTAGATTACGTAAAACCCACCTACCCCCGTCTTATCTAATGGGAGGTACTAGTTGATTGACAGTTTGACTTTCGGACGGTGGGAGTTGGGGGCGGAGCCTGTCAGGTATAAGAGAGGACACACACACGGACAGAGAGACTCTCACGGAGAGACGGAACGAGTAGTTATGGACAGGAACGGACAGTGAGATAGAAACAAGTGTTAGAGGGATGTACGAATAATGATAGTACAGAAGTTCAGGGATTAAACGATATTATTTGTGCATTCTGCTTTGGAGTTTAGTGATTGAAGAATAATTTAACCAAGTGTGTGAAGATCAGAATAAAAGTGGGAGTAGACAAGGATAGTTAAAAACAAGAACAACCCAGGTTCTTTAAAGTATAAATTAAAATAGGGTATCCGTCCTGTTTGGACGCGAAACATTTTGCTTGGTATACGACCTTTGTTTGGAACACGACCCGAGTGTTAAAATTTGTACGTGGTTGTCCATAAATGACGTCACGCGATTTTGGCCAATTTCATACCCCCCCTTTTTTAAACAAAAAGTTTGCCTCCCCTTAATATGTAGTCGTAAAGTTTCGCCCCCCCCCACCGCCATTAAAAGTCTTATTTCTTATTTGAATGGGAGCATTTTTTCAATTCACTTTCTTGTCATTCAGTATACATTTAGTAAAGTGTAACGTTGTACTCTAATATCGTAACACGCGGGAAGCCATTTAAAACATCATTAAATACATTGTAAGCATTCAACGATTCAAGTTTAACTTTTATTTAAGGTTGCGTGCTTTGGTGTGACGTCACAGCTGTTTAAGACAGCAACAACATCGTCACACATAATCACAAATGTGTGGTTCTCCTCCCACTTAGGTGCGTGGCGTCATTTATAAACGGCCCTTATGAATCAAAACGCCACATCCTGCTGCACAATTTTCACACTAAGCTGCGAGGCCACGCAGATATCTGAACAAACCCACGCAGCAGTTTAGAATTTCCGCGCAGTAATTTTGTAAATATAGCACAAAAAATTGGTTACTTTGTAACTTTGCGTACGATATTTTTTAATTTGCACACGAACTAATGAACCTTAGAGGGAACATGGATTCGTGCTTGTATTAATGCATTCATAACGTGCGCTACCATTCAGAGAACAATTAGCGAAATAACTTTAAATTATTGTTGCGAGTTTTAACTGAGCAGCCAATTTGCCAACTGAAATCCGGAAAATCCGGTTCGGCCGGATTTTAACAAATTGAATCTGGTAAACCCTCAATGTTCTCTTTAAGCTGCAAGGCTGCGTGACCGCGCAGATATCTCAACAACGCCGTGCTACAGTTTAGAATTACCGCGCAGCAAATTTGGTTAAAATTGCACAACAAATGGATTATGAACAACTTTGCACACTAGTTTGTTTTACATTGCGTACGGCCAACGAACCTTAGAGGGAACATTGTACAACCCTAATATATATATTAATATATTAGGGCTGGTACTGATAAACAAATTATGTTCGATTAATCCTTAAAATGAATCGATTAATTAATCAATTAAATTTATATTAATTAAATTTTATATAACGCTAATAAAGATCCCGTTGAGTCGCGATTCATTATTTCGCGAAATCTCTTAAATCGCTCCTCTTTCCAAGAAAGAAGGAATAAAAACCTTTTTGTTTACATATGCACGTTTAGGGTGCGCGGTGGTCTAAATGGTAGCGCACTGGGCTGTCGAACCGAGGCAAGAACCCGAGTCACGGGTTCGAGCCGCGGTACTGGCACAATCCCCTGCTCGTTAGTGGTCAATGAAACTTGTGAACGCCACTTCAGTTGCCCCATAGGCTGACATGGTCTGAAAAGGTTGTTTTTTATGCACATCTAAATCTAAATAAAAACAAGTGTGCAAGGGGGAAAAAACGAAAAAAAAACCCCACAACTTTTCTTAAATTTTAGTTGAATTTTAATCGATTAAATTAATTTTAATTGATTGAAATTTGTGCCGACTGTGACACGGATCACTTGCTTGTGGCCAGCAAGGTATGGATAATGAGGAAAATCTCGTACCCCACCAAGAAAAAGGGATGAACACGCATCAATACTTTCTGCACGAAAGACCCTGCGATAACGCAGCTGTTCACAGACAAGGTGAAGGAAGGTCTCTCAAAGACGTTCCCATGCATCACCATTGACTCCAAATGGACGCATCTCAGAGACACAATCTATACATCCGCAATACAAGCCTTTGGCAAAAAATCTCTAAAAAACACGGACTGGTTTGATGAACATTGGGACGAGATGCAACTTGTCACTGAAGCTAAAAGGAAAGCTCTTATTGTTTACAAGGAAAAGCCTACACCTGACAGGTTGCATGCCTTAAAAACAGCCAAGTCACTTCCCCAAAAAGCTGCACGTAAATGTGCCTATATATATATTAATATATATAATAGCCCAGTGGTGTGGGTTTGTAACGTAACGCTACAGAAGCGATGTACGACAGTCTACAGCAGTTAGTTTAGTTGAAAAATCGTGTTTTGATGAGCGCTGTAAAAATATTTAATATGATGACGTCATTGTTTGGTGTGCATCGGTACGCAAAATACAACCCCTATTATTATTATTAAATAAATACTTTGCGTACATTTCATAAAGTTTAATAATTCGTATTTATCAAAAAAGGACAAGTTAGTTGGTCTTTAAAAAAAAGGTTGGCGCCGTAGGCGCCCAAAAAACGGGGGCGCCGCAGGCGCCACGGCGCCTGGCACAATCTAGTAAATACTGGATTAACCCTTGTTCCAGCATACAATCAGCTGCAGACATGGGCCATGCAAAAGTCATGTACGAAAACATCAAAAATGCAACGTCCAAAGTTGCTCCCCTAAATTCCAAATGTGGAAAAAATTATCCAAGACCAGGCAGCACAGCTAAAACGGTGGGTTGAGCTTTATCTGGAATTGTATTCAACAGTTACCACAGTCTCCAGCACCGCTTTAGATGGAATCCCAGATATGCCACTCATGGAAGAACTTGATGTCGTGCCTACACAGGAAGAACTGTGCAAAGCAATTGACAGCCTAGCTTGTGGAAAAGCGCCTGGGAATGATGGCATACCACCAGAAGCTCTAAAGAGTGACAAGACAGCTTTACTCCAACCATTGCACGAGATTCTGTCCCTCTGCTGGGAACAGGGCTACATCCCCCAAGACCTAAAAGATGCAAATATAGTGACATAATATAAAACAAAGGTGATAGGGGTGATTGCAATAATTATCGCGGTATTTCACTCCTTAGTATGGTAGGAAAGGCCTTTGCCCGTGTCATACTAACACGTTTACAGACCCTAGCATCCCGTGTCTATCCAGAATCTCAGTGCGGTTTCCGGGCAAGTCGGTCTACCATAGACATGGTGTTCTCCATACGACAGCTCCAGTAAAAATGCAAAGAGCAGCAGATGCCACTATAAATTGCCTTTGTGGACCTTACAAAAGCCTTTTATTTCGTCAGCCGCATCGTGCTATTCCAAATACTGGCAAAAATCGGCTGCCATCTTGCCATCATCAGACAGTTCAATGAAAATATAGAGGCGCAGTTTGAAGGAGCTAAGTCAGAAACCTTTCAAGTCAACCGAGTTAAACAAGGTTGTGGACACGCACCAACACTGTTCGCAATATCAATATTCTTCTCTGTACTTCTTCGATGCGCATTCAAGGATAGCAGTGAGGGAATCTGGTTCCACACCAGAGCTGATGGAGGACTTTTTAACACCGAGCCAAGACCAAAATGACAGATGCCCTAATTCGTGAGCTACTATTTGCGGATGATGTGGTACTAACAGCACACACAGAAACTGGTCTGCAACAACTTGTGTCAAGCTTATCCAATGCCCGCAAAGAATTTGGTCAGCAAATCAGCTTGAAAAAGACAAACATCATGACACTTGACCTCCTCCGACCATAAATATCGATAATGAAAACTTGGAGGTTGTGGACAGCTTCACCTTCTTGGAGTCCAAGGTTTCCAATACAACATCCATTGAAGAAGCAATAAACAGCAGAATTGTCAAGGCAGCTGCAACAACGGCTATACTAAATAAGGGGGTCTGGCAAAACACCAAGCTAACGGAGAAAACCAAGTCTGTGTCATCAGTACACTACTATACGGGAGCGAGACATGGACAACGTATACCTCCCAAGAGCGCAAGCTTAATAGCTTCCATTGGAGATGCCTGCGTCGCATCCTTGGTATTAAATGGCAAGACAAAGTGCCTAATAGTGAGGTCCTAATGCGTGCCAATACCCAAAGCATGTTCTCAATCCTTAGTGAAAGACGCCTGAGATGGCTAGAACATGTTAAAATAATGAGAACCGGCCGCATCTCGAAGTATCTATATGGTGAACTTGCTTCGGGAAAGAGGAAAACAGGTCGCCCACGCCTGCGATTTAAAGATATCTGTCAAAGGGACATGAAAGCATCCAAAATACATCCAAAAAGTGATTGGGAGTGTAAGGCAAAAAACCGATCGACGTGGCGCACAGTTGTCAAAGTGGGCATCATAGTAGCCGAGGAGCGAAGAATGGAGGAGGCTGCAGACAGAAGAGCTAGGAGAAAGGCCAAAACATTTGGAAGCACAGAACTCGTGTGTAAAAACTGTGGTAAAGACTGTCACTCAAGGATAGGACTGCACAGCCACTCGAGAAAATGCAACCCAACCCAACGGTGATGCACCATCGTCTCGCCCAAAGGCATGCGTTCTATAGAGATAAAAAAGAAGCTCGATATAAAAAATTACAAACGCAACACCCTCTCCTAAACGAAATTTAAATTAAAAAATGAAACATGTTAAAGCTGAAGAATGAACCAATCTGGACGCCGTAGGTTTCCGAAACCAGGTCTACAGAGTGCCCATCTTATCTTATCTTATCTCATCTTATATGTTACATACGCTCCTTCTACACAGAAGATTATTGCGTCATACTTTTATCTATTGTTTGTGTCTAGTCCTGCATTATTATTAGAGTTTTAAATGATGATAAAGTGTGGGTTTTCCTGGTTTCCTCCGGCAACACATTGCACGACCGGGAAGAAAGAAAACTTGTGTTTGTCCATGCATACGGAATAAGAAAGGTCTTTTTATCCATATGTCTTTCTGATGGTTGTATTAAGTCATTTCTTTGTTGTATTTCAAAATTAGAATTAATTACCTTATGTATAATTGCTAATTTACTCTAGGTTCTTCTATCCTCTAGTGTTTCAAGATTTAATGATTTAACTAATGGTGTTGCTCTTGTCTGTTTTGGATACTCTCCAGTAAAAAATCTGGCAGCTCTTTTTTAATTTGTTCTAGTGTATCAATGTTTTCTTTTGTGGATGGGTCCTATACAGAAGATGCATATTCTAGTATAGGTCTCACCAGGGTGAGGTAGCATTTTAGTTTTATATATTTACTAGCAATTTCCCCGCGCTTTGCTGCGGGAAGATGGAGTATTAGTGATGACTGAGTGAGTGCTTAAAAAAACTACATTTTGGCCCCCAGCGCCCACCAAGGAATATTTTAAATATTATTTCACCTGCTGCCATCGTGGAAGTGTATTTAAAAAATCCCCAACATTTTATGCGTTACCTATTTGGGAAATAGGAAAAAAGGTGCTTTTCAATTTGTATATAGCACATATTTGGAAAAAACACGTTTTTGAGGTCCCGGCCCCAATGAGTTTGAATTTTAAAATTATATTACGCTAATTTTTGTCGTGAAAGGGTACCCAACAACTTCCTAAAGTTTTATGCTTCTACCTACATGGGGAATGGGAGAATTAGTGATTTTTACTTTTTATATAGTTAATATTAGGAGAAGACTACATTTTGGCCCCCCAGCCCACAGTAATGGATGTTTTAAATAATTGTTCACCTGCTACCATCGTGGAAGTGCAGTTTAAAAAAAACCCAAAGTTTCATCCGTTTGCCTAATCGGAAAATAGAAGAATTATTGATGTTCAATTTTTTTATAGCACGTATAAGGAAAAACACGTTTTTTTTGGGTCCAGGCCCTCATGAGTGTGCATTTCAAAATTATTTTACGCCAATTTTCTTCGTTTTTAGGGTACCCAACAACTTCCTAAAGTTTTATGCTTTTACCTACACGATGAATTGTGGAATTTGTGATGAGTCAGTTTTTAATATAAGAAAAAAATTATATTTGGGCCCCCGCCCCCTGTGAGTGGAAATTTACCATTCTCTTTCGCCAACTTTCATCGAGAGATTGTACTCAACAACTTCCCAAAGTTTCATGCTTCTACCTAAATGGAGAATGGGAGAATTAGTGATGTTTAGTTTTTAAATAGTTTATATTAGGAAAAAAACTACATTTGGCCCCCCGGCCCCCAGTAAGAGATATTTTAAAATATTTTTTTTCATCTGCTACCATCGTGAAAGTGTAATTATCAATTCCCCAACGATTCATGAGTCTACCTACTCGAGAAATAAGAGAATCAGTGATTTTCAATTTTTATAAATGTCATATAAGAAAAAAAACGTTTTGGGGGCCATGGCCCCCATGATTGTGTATTTCAAAATTCTTTTACACCAACACTTGTCCTGAGAGGGTAATTAACAATTACCCAAAGTTTCATGCTCCTACCTACACGGAAAATTGAAGAATTAGTGATAAGTCGGTTTTTGAAATAAGAAAAAATATATTTGGGCCCCAGGTTACCAATTAGTAGGAAATCTAACATTCTTTTTGCATATTTTCGTCGGGAGCTTCTACTCGAAAAATTTCCAAAGTTTCATGCTTCTACCTATATGGGAAATAGGAGAATTTGTGATTTTCAATTTTTATATAGCTAATATAAGGAAAAAAACGTTTTGGGGGCCCCGTCCCCCTTTAGTTGGAAATTTAACATTCTCTTTTGCAAATTATCATTGGAAGCATGAACTCAAAATATTTACAAAGTTTCCTGCTTCTAACTATACGGGAAATAGGAGAATTAATGATTTGCAATTTGTAAAAAGCTCATATTAGGAGGAAAAAAACTTTTTGGGTCCCCATTATTTTTGGGCCCCAGTATCTCTATGAGTGGGAATTTAACGTTCTCTTTCGCCAATTATCATTGGGAGATTGTATTCAACAACTTCCTCAAGTTTCATGCTTTCCACCTACATGGAGAATGGGAGAATTAGTGATTTTCAGTTTTTAAATTTGGGCCCTCGGCCTCCCAGTAAGAGATATTTTAAAAAATATTTCACCTGCTAGCATTGTGAAGGTGTATTTATTAACTCTCCAACCTTTGATGAGTCTACCTACTCGGGAAATAGGAGAATTGGTGATTTTCAATTTATATATAGCTCATATAATGAAAAAATGGTTTTCGGGGCCCCAGCCCCCATGAGGGGGAAATTTATTTTTCTCTTTTGCCAATTATCGTCGGAAGCATGTACTCAAAAATGTCTAAAGTTTCATGCTTCTACCTACACGGGAAATAGAAGAATTATTGATTTTCAATTAGTATATATCTTATATAAGGAAAAAAAAACATTTTTGGGGCCCCGGCCCCCATGAGTGTGAATTTCAAAATTCTTTTTCGCCAATTTAATTTTTAAGAGGGTACCCAACAACTTCCCAAAGTTTCATGCTTTTACCTACACGGGAAGTTGAAGAATTAGTGATGTATGTAAAAAAGTTTTTGGGCCCCTGGCCCCACATGAGTGAGATTTTAAAAAATTATATTACGCCAATTTTCGTAGTCAGAGTGTACCCAACAACCTCCCAAAGTTTCATGCTTCTACCTAAACGGGAAGTTGGAGAATTATTCATTTTCAATTAGTATATAGCTTATATAAGGCAAAAAAAAACACAACATTTTTGGGGCCCCGTCCCCCATGTGTGAGAATTTCAAAATTCTTTTTCGCCAATTCTTGTTGTAAGAGGATACTCAACAACTTCACAAAGTTTCATGCTTCTACCTACACGGAATGTTGAAGAATTAGTGATGTAGAAAATAAAAGTTTTTGGGCCCCCAGCCCCACAAGAGTGATATTTTTAAAAATCTTTTTCCCCAATTGCCGTAGTGAGAGAGTACCCAACAACTTCCCAAAGTTTTATGCTTCTACTTACACGGGAAGTTGGAGAATTAGTGATGAATCAGTCAGTCAGTCAGTCAGTCGGTCAGTCAGTGAGGGCTTTCCCTTTTATTAGTATAGATTACATTTGTAAAAGCTTCTATTTATAAAACCTAAAGTTTTGTTAATTTTTTAAATAACTTCATTAACAAAATATAACATGGGGACTTCATGATAGTTTCACATTTATTATGAATTCTAAGTATTTTGCATCTTTAGTTTGGGTTATGTGTTTTCCATGAATGAAATATTTTGAATTTATTTGTTTGTTTTTCTTTGTTACTCTTAGCAATTGACACTTTTCTGGGAGGAAAGACATACTCCAGTTAGTTTCCAATTTGATTTATTCATCTAAGTCTTTTTGTACAATGTTGCTATCTTGTTTTTATTTAGATGTCCTATAGATTATACAAACATCAGCAAATAACCTAAATTCTTTTCCTGTTGAGATGTTGTTGGGTAAATCATTTATATAAATTATTATTTTATTGTATTTATGAGTTTACTGCCCAGTTTCAATATTCATCATCACTGTAGTTTGAAATGTGTGGGTAAAAAGTCAATATCATCTTATGTGAACGATTTTAATTATGAATATTTTGTTATGACATTCTTCTTGCGCTTCTATTAGATTATGAAATAGTATTGAAGTTCTACCCCACTTTGCGGAATTCATTTATATATTTTTTATAATATTTTTTTTCTCTTAACCCACATTTTTCTAGTGAAATTTTAGGTTTTTTTTTCGAAGAATGGAGGAGGCTGGAGACAGACAAACAGGACAAACACATACAAGTTAGGTATTGACGTAGTTAGAGCTTCCCCCCCCCCGGGGCGGTCATCAATATGCCGCCCTTTTAGGGTCCGCCCATAAATGACGTCACGCACCGGGGGAGGGGGAAGAGGGGAGTCACGTATTTGACGTCATTCAAAACGCGCAAGTTTAAATACAAATTCCACTTAAATATATGATTACCGACGATTTATTTAGTGGCGTTTTACGTGGTTTCAGGAGTGTTAGGACATTACTAATATTAGAGTGCAGTCTTACAATAAAAAAAATCATGTTAAGCCTGGTCCCTATTGGAATTCAGGGCGTGTTAGCGCATTTTCGTATTATGTATCAGTACTTATGTTAGATATCAGCATTATGTAGTTATCAGTAATTGTGTTTAGATTTTAGACATATTTTAATGAATTTTCTTGTGTAATGAATATACCTGACATTTTTTTTTATTTAAAAGTCATTTCTCTACATTTTAAAAAATTTTATTTTCTCTTTAATCTAACTACAAGTCACCACAAATGATGACGTAAAACTCTCTAAACTTTTACACATATTCTAATGACGTCAACTAAAAAAAAAAATAATTCTTTTGCACGCTTTCGCACCACTCTTCAATGCTTGAANAACTATGTATTCGACTTCCGGCAATGGCGGCCGTTCCCTGCGCTAGTGTTACCTCTCGATTCGAAATATTTTTTGGTAGTTTTAACGGGGTTTTTTAACGGATCGAGTAACTGAGTGTTGATGCACAAATGGCAGGTCAGGACATACAAAAAACATATATACCTCATGGGTCTAGGACTTATGGATGCTGAGATCAAAGGTGATGACGGACGGACGGACAAAACGGGTGCAATAGCGCATTCGACTTCTCGAAAATGCGCTAAAAATATTTAAATAATATATTTTTTTAATGAGTTGAAACATGCTCGTTTGCAAATAGAAAATGCGGCGTTATGGGGGGGGGGGGATCTTAGTGACTTCACATTGAGGAAGGGTTCTATGTTTTCGTTTCAAGACGTCGTGTGATCGAAAAATCAGCCGAAATAGCGTGACGTCATTTATGAACGGCCCCTTTAGTCAATCGTATGATGTTTTTAAAAAATTTAATAAATTTATAAACATGAATAAATAAATGTAATTTAAGCGAATTACATTAAGGGGCCCCCGGGCACATTCCGTGCAAGATTTCAAATTAAAATACGTGTTCATTTTAATTAGTTTTCAACATAGATATATTTCTAAAGATGGGAAAAATATGTTAAACATTTACGAAAAATACATTTGGGGCCCCCTGCCCCGAGAAAATTGACATTTGAACTTCATTGCCATTAATTATTTCAATATGAGCTCTATGGCGGATTAAGTGGGAGGCTGAGCGGGCTAAAGCCAGGGGCCCCCGACGGTTTAGGGGCCCCCAAACTTTTTTAAATATTTATAATAAAAGTGTACAAATGTTTGCACGAACCCTTGGAAATATAAAAAATTAAAAAATTATTAAATATTAACTATACAACTGTTCGCGATTCAGACCTGATAGTGTTAATAATCGATAAAACGTGATTTAATTGGCTCACTTAGAGAACATAGTATAAAGTATTGTTTATATTTTTAAAAATTCTCAGTTTAGACAAGCTCCGCTGGCCGTGTGGAGAGAGTACAGGCGCGTGATGCAACCGGTGTGGGGTTCGATTCCCAGCAGTGGAAAATAAAAAATTTTCTTTTCACACTCAATTGTAACATACCGCAAACACTTCAAAAAGTTATTTCTTCGTGTTCGTTTATTATTTTTTTTCATTATTAATATTTAGATACAGTCCTATATTAGCTGTTAACAATCATTATATTTTAAGGGACGCTAGTTGGATAGGGCCCCCATTTCATTGCAGCCGGGGCCCCGTGCAGTCTTAATCCGCCCCTGTATGAGCTACCAAGTTTTTGTAGACAAATGTTTTTAAAGATCCATTATCTACTCAGTAGCTAACACATAATATTATTTTTATATAGCTTTTATTATTAAATAATGACATTAAGGGCCCCAGGGCCCATTCACGGCAAGATATAAAGTTGAAAACACCTGTTCATTTTAAGATATATAATAATTAGGGCTGTTATCGATTAATTTAAATTTAATCGTTAACTTTTGAAAAATTACCGAATAATTAATCGATAATTTTGATAACAATTATAATTAAGATGTATGCCGTCATTAAACTGAAAATTTCGAGGGAAGTAATAAAAACATGCAATTAACATTTTTTTATTTGAATATAAGTGGTAAATTATAATGTCAATGAATTTAAATTTTGTTAGTTTTAATTAAGTAAAAACAATGTTAATGTTTTATATCATTTTCCTTATAAAACAGATTTTAAAAAAATGTACACTTAAAAAATCGTTTTTTTTAATATGGAGAACTTTGTACGTAAAAAATCAAACTATTATTAATAATTTATTATTTATTAATATATCCCTCATGTAATCGAAAAAAATTCATTAATTTTAATCAATTTTTTATCGATTAAAATAATTTTAATCGATAACATTTTTTTACCGATTAATCGAGAAATTAATCGGTAATTTCCACAGCCCTAATAATAATGGATACATTTATCATCATTTGTCAAGATCTTTAATAATTGAATTGGGGAATAAAATCTAAAAGGTTTATAAAAATAGGTATTATGGGCCCCAGGCCCAAAAGAGCGGCCCTTAGGAGATGACCTACCTATAGTATTTTAATATAGGCTATCTAGAATATAATTACAAAATTTGGTCCATAAATGACGTCACTTGATTTTGGCCGATTTTTTACCCCCTCCCCCTACGTCACGCGTCGTCACAAAATCGTAGACCCCCTCCCCCCCTCAAAAAGTACGTCACAAAAAAAAACCAAAAAAAAACCAACAACAACAACAAACACACTATTTTTCTATTTGAAAATAAGTATGTTTCAAATCACTTTAAAAAAAATCATTTAAGTATTTATATAGTGTCATAAATTGTAAGCCAGTGATTCTCAAACTTTTTCGTATCATTCGACCGGCAAGAATTTTTCCATTTCACCAGGTACCATTGCATTCTTTTCCCGTTTTGACATGATTTTCTCTGTACTGATTTGATAGCAAAATGAGCCCCTACACAGCTTAAGGGCCCTATAAGATTAAGTATGAATTCGGATTGTTTTATATATTATATTTTTGATAAAAAAATGTTTAGTTGCCAAGGCATAGCAATACATATAACGAACAATCAGCGGTAATGTCAAAGACCATTTGATGTGATTAACCTTCGCGATTAAGCTCGCTAATGGGACTATTGATATTACAAGGATCATAGCATTGTTGATAGACCTAGAATATTTATATACAAGACAATTCCTCAAATTGATTTCGATCTTCTAATGACAGATTTCCTGCTAAGTGTATGCACATCAAAGGTATTTGATCTAAAATTATCACATTGATATCACATCTCACATAAAGTTATTAGGTATGCGCTGGAAGAGGAAAATGGCGAGTACTGAACGTACCCCACATTTGTGCAGGAAAGTAGGGTGTCATCTTGTGCGTCTCAAAACACAGTAATTCTTGCAAGTTGAGGACTGAAAAAATACTATGACATTATTAAAATATCCAATATTATCATAACTTTTTACTCTGAAGCTCACGAGTTTTTTTGTTGTTTTTTTTTTTCAATTCTTTTTTCTTCAGGATTTCACGTATGTCACACAAGAGTTGTATATATAATGTCACCAATGGACGAGGCGAGTTAAAATTGTTGCATTCTCTTGTGAAATTTATAAACTAATTAAAAATACATGGCTACCGCTATCGGTCTGTTTAACCAAGGAGTCGGTAAACAGCGATAAATTATCTCATTTGGGGTAAAAATGGAACTCTTGGGGGTAAACTGAGTCATTTTGGGCATATAAAATTCGCTTGAATCCGCTACTTTTGGGTTAACAGTAATGTTAACATAAACTTTTATAATTTTAAAATTTAGGTATCCTATTGAACCGGTCCGTTTTTTCAAACCGTTTAACAAAAAAAAAAAAAAAAAAAAAAAAAAAAAATAAAA
>MUZC01002237.1:496528-512388 GCA_002072015.1 Radix auricularia
TTTGTTTGGGGGTCATGGGTTGGGGTCTTTGTTTTGGGTCATGTGTTGGGGTCTTTGGTTGGGGTCCTGGGTTGGGGTCTTTGTTTGAGGTCATGGGTTGGGGTCTTTGTTTGGGGATCATGGATTGGGGTCTTTGGTTGGGGTCTTGGGTTGGGGTCTTGAGTTGGGGTCCCTGGTTGGGGTCCTGGATTGGGGTCTTTGGTTGGGGTCATGGGTTGGGGTCTTTGTTTTGGGTCATGGGTTGGGGTCTTTGTTTGGCGTCCTGGGTTGGGGTACTAGTTTGGGGTACTGGGTTGGGGTACTAGTTTGGGGTACTGGGTTGGGATCTTTGTTTTGGGTCTTTGGTTGGGGTCAGGGTTTGGGGTCTTTGGTTGGGGTCAGGGTTTGGGGTCTTTGGTTGTGGTCCTGGGTTGGGGTCTTTGTTTTGGGTCATGGGTTGGGGTCTTTGTTTGGGGTCATGGGTTGGGGTCTTTGTTTGGGGTCCTTGGTTGGGGTACTAGTTTGGCGTCCTGGGTTGGGGTACTAGTTTGGGGTACTGTGTTGGGGTACTAGTTTGGGGTCCTGGGTTGGGGTACTGGGTTGGGGTACTAGTTTCGGGTACTGGGTTGGGGTACTTGTTTGGTGTCCTGGGTTGGGGTACTATTTTTGGGTCCTGGGTTGGGGTACTAGTTTGGGGTACTGGGTTGGCGTAGTAGTTTGGGGTCCTGGGTTAGGGTACTATTTTTGGGTCCTGAGTTGAGGTACTATTTTTGGGTCCTGGGTTGGAGTATTGGGTTGGGGTCCTGAGTTGGTGTCCTTGGTTGGGGTACTGGGTTAAGGTACTGTGTCAGTGTTCATACCCCTTACCTGGGCGCAGTGGACAATGCGGGCTCCGTATCGTGCGCCCCAGACGGCCGTTGCTATGTCCACGTAGCTCGATCTTACCCTGACCCTGTGTCCCATGGGGTCAAGGTCGTAGAGACAGTCGACCAGAATATTTCCCGTGTGACAGCAGATGTAGGCCACGAGGACCATGGCGATCACCGCCCAATACCCGCCCTGCAGGACTGTGTAAGGGAAGCTCACGATAAACATTCCCTGAGAAGAAGACGGTAAACAGAGCATCAACATAGGGGCGGGGGGGAGGGGCTTGGAAAACTGATGGCGTTGTGGAAAAAATTATAATTAATTTTAAAATACCATTTTTTAAAGATCATTGATTTTATTTGAAAAGGTCAATATTATAAATAGATCTCATTATGTAGTAAGATATACTTATAAATCAAAACTTAATCATTCGGGTATTTCCCACATTATTCATTGACATTAAAGCTACTTTACATTGAGTATATACGACGTTTATCAAGTTCGTTCCTTTATGTTCAAACAGAGTACACACACACTTTTGTCTATTTACTACAGGAGAACAAAGCTTGGCTTTCACACTACCGTGGTCAATCGCGGTACATTGCTTGTTCTATGATTGCACTATGTTTGGACGATGCACTGGACAGCAAGAACGGATACGTTAAGAACGAGTTTACCGTGTGTATCCCTTGTGCTAGGCAAAGTATGGTATTGTTAAGCCTTCTCATCCATGAGGAGCAGTCGTCAGTTATAGTCGACGTCTGCGATCCTTCCAAGGGCATAACCACTTACGAGAGACCTCCCTCCAGGCATCCATTTCCCGGGCCAGAATCTTCGAGTTAAGACTAATGTTATTTATTTCTGCCTCCAACTCGAAGTATCAAGTGTTTCTTGGACGACCTCTTTCCCGCTTCAGTTTCAGTTCAAGGCTTTTTTAGCATAAGGTCAAGGCATCAACCCCGCTTCTGGAGAATCTCTTCATTTATTGGCATTTACCATGCATCCGTGGCATCTGCCGCAGTTCCCGGTTGCTGATTTTGTCTGCTGCCGCAGTTCCCGGTTGCTGATTTTGTCTGCTGCCGCAGTTCCCGGTTGCTGATTTTGTCTGCTGCCACAGATCCCGGTTGCTGATTTTGTCGGCTTCCACAGTTCCCGGTTGCTGATTTTGTCGGCTGCCGCAGTTCCCGGTTGCTGATTTTGTCGGCTGCCACAGTTCCCGGTTGATGATTTTGTCAGCTGCCACAGTTCCCGGTTGCTGATTTTGTTGGCTGCCACAGTTCCCGGTTTCTGATTTTTTAGACCGTCACAGTTCCCGGTTGCTGATTTTTTAGACTGCCACAGTTCCCGGTTGATGATATTGTCGGCTGCCACAGTTCCAGGTTGATGATTTTGTCGGCGGCCACAGTTCCCGGTTGCTGATTTTGTCAGCTGCCACAGTTCCCGGTTGCTGATTTTGTCGGCTGCCACAGTTCCCGGTTGATGATTTTGTCAGCTGCCACAGTTCCCGGTTGCTGATTTTGTCGGCTGCCACAGTTCCCGGTTGATGATTTTGTCGGCTGCCACAGTTCCCGGTTGCTGATATTGTCGGCTGCCACAGTTCCCGGTTGCTGATTTTGTCGGCTGCCACAGTTCCCGGTTGATGCTTTTGTCAGCTGCCACAGTTCCCGGTTGCTGATTTTGTCGGCTGCAACAGTTCCCGGTTGCTGATTTTGTCGGCTGCCACAGTTCCCGGTTGCTGATTTTGTCGGCTGCCACAGTTCCCGGTTGCTGATTTTGTTGGCTGCCACAGTTCCCGGTCGCTGATTTTGTCCGTTGCGACAGTTCTCGGTTGATGATGTCCGGCCAATGAATTCTGAGAATCCTTCTGGGGGCAATTATTGACAAAGGACAGGATTCTGGTCAGGCTTACGGCCGTCGTTATCCACATCTAGGCTTTATATAGCAGCACGGGCTTCAACATGGCTTTGATGATCCATATTTTTAAATTGCTGTTTAGGTTTCTGGAGAATCAAACATTCTTGAGCTAATGGATGGTTGCCCTCACCTTCCCAATCCTTATTCTGACATCAACGTCTGAATTCAGGGGTTTAAAAGCAGCAAAGTGTTGTTCACAGGTTGAACTAATAAATTTGCCTTTGCTCAGCGCAATTCTTACCATTACCTAGCTTCCACCCTTCTCCAAAAATTTCTGGTATCGGCTTTGGGTTAATGTCTACTAGACGTAAGGCTTCGATCTAACACAAGATTGTCGGCGCAGATAAAGTCACATTTTGATTTTATGGATGTTTCGAAAAGATTGAAGATGCGTGGAATTAGCAACAGCTGACAGAGTTAGGGCGCGTGGCAAAGAGATAAAGCGAGAAAATAAAGAACCTGAAAACCATTATTCTTACAAAGGGGAAAAAAGATGGGGAGGCTGGGGGTGGAGTTTAAATTTTGGAGCCTTAAAGTTTCTCAAAGACGCTCAAATCTAATCTTTAACTTTAAAAAATGGCAAAAATAATAATCATTAACTGAAGGCCAGGATGGAATCATATTAATGGTAAGTAAAGGAGTTCTGCATATCTCAATACTTATGGTGGAGCAGTAGTAGAGACAGATCCAGTTATACACGATAGAAATGAGACTTTCAAGATAAACTTTTTTCTTCTATAAATGTGTCTGCTTTCTTTGTAGAGATGAACTAAGTTTATTCAGCTCTTCAAAAAAGGCCAAGTAAGTCAGAACAGCAACCCGTCAGAACAGCAAACAATTAGAACAGCAACCCGTCAGAACAGCAACCCGTCAGAACAGCAAACCATTAGAACAGCAACCCGTCAGAACAGCAAACCATTAGCAGTTTATCGTTAAAATGATTTAATTTTGTTTTCCTTCAAGAAACTCTCATATCCTCACATAATTCAAAAAGTCTGTTAACATTTTCTCCCTATAAATAGATTACCAGGCGGTTTTGCGGCTGCGCCACTTTAATAGCCACCAAACTGATGTAAGGAGTTAAAGTTTTCATTGACTTTGGTTGCATGCCTTATGTTTTCATTGAGTTTGGTTGCTTGTTGAATATTTTCATTGATTTTGGTTGCTTGTTGTATGTTTTCATTGACTTTGGTTGCTTGTTGTATATTTTCATTGACTTTGGTTGCTTGTTGTATGTTTTCATTGACTTTGGTTGCTTGTTGAATATTTTCATTGACTTTGGTTGCTTGTTGCTTGTCGTATGCAGGACCTCTGACTATCAAGTGAATTTATTTTGCGCAGAAAGTATTCGAATGGTTTATCAAAGCAGACATTAAGATTAGTTTTAAGGTGCCTTCAGAATATTGCACGTTTCATCGCTTCTTTTGCAAGAATATGCGGGCATATGACACAATCTGACCTGGGTAGATAATTTACAATGACGCATATAAACTCAAAGTGCGAATATTCTTCATCAAGCTGTCGTATGGCAAATCATCTTTTTCTCCCCGGAACTGCATTTGATTCACACACAGATTGTGAGAATGAGTCTGAGGAATCATTATTGTCCTTATGTTGAGTTGTTTTCTTTATTAGAAATGTATCCATGTGTTCAATCAATCTAATCGATTTATTACTTAAATTATTGTTATATTAAATTAAGGATAATTTACTCAATAGTTAAGAAATATATTTCTGAATGTCACTTAAACAGCTGTAATCTTCTAGAATCTATAGATGTATTTTCTGGTATAGCTATAAGTAAATATAGGAGCAAACCCTATTATATTCGGCGCTTTGCTATCGTCAACAAGAAATGAAATTTAATCAATATATTAAAAAGTTACAACATTCATGGCTTTACGTATTTTTAATTTTAAAAAATTTAAATTGAATCCTTTGCTTGCGGACCAACATGGACATTTCCGAAGACCAACCGTAGACCACAGGCTGAGAACCACTGCTCTAAATGGTCACTTGGTTGTTGATAATAAATGATAATGATAAATTTATATAGCGCCGTACCCAGTAAGAAACAGGACTCACATCGCTTTGCGTAAAGATAATGACACACCTGTAAGTATTAAATAGGGATGCGAAAATTAAATATTAATTTCTCGGTTAATGGTTAAAAATCTTAACGATTAAATTATTAACGATTAAATTATTTTCTAACGATTACTCGAGCCATCACTTACAAATTATGGAAGTCGAAAAGTAAAAAAAAAAATAATAATAATAATAAAAAATAGCGGCCGATAAATAATACATTTCCTGACGACTACACGAACATTTTGGTTTTAAACTATTGACTGACGGGAGTGTTCAAATCGTTGATAAAGTTTACCTACAATGGTTCTAACACTTCGTCTACTTATCAAACTAAATGAAAATGAAAAGCGTATTAAGCTAATGACAGTAATGGAGCCTGACTCAGAGACAAAAAATGAGAACAGCTCTTCTGATGAATTACTGTGTTACAAAATGGAGATGACAGTTCCTGAATCCATTAACCCTCTACAATGGTGGAAATTCAATGAACATCTAAAAATAATGTGAAAAAATATGAATTTAAAAAAATCTATTATATTCATCAGCCAGGAAGGGGCTAAGTCTAGTTCAGTTTGCCCACCCCCTAAAACACTATTAACTGATAGTAAACATTGAACGAGTCTCATGATTCGATTGGGTGACCTCAGAATTTAATTACGGTAAACTGCAGGGGTGGGATCGTTTCAGAACAATTCCCTGTACATCACTGGCTTCCGGCAGTGTTTGAACTTGACCTCGTTTAGTCTTGATGACAGACGTCCTGTTGACTTTCCTCAAGTGCTTCCAAAAGTTGCGGGGAGCCCTCCTCCCACCGGTGCCCTTCCATCTCTTTGAGGTGAGATATTCCAACAATAATTCTTCCCCCAAATATCAGGAGGTGCGTCACAGACATGCGGGGCGAGGAGGATGAAATATGGGTGTGGTGTGTCTGTCCCCCACCCCCTACTCATCCGCCTCCGCCCCACCGTCTCAAGTCCCAGCGGTTGTTTGTTTGGGGTAGGGCTGCAGTAGAATCAATCAAGAAGGGTGCATCTTGAGGCGCGGACTGTCGGAGAGCTCAAAGTGGTTTCAGGAGAGGGGGTGGGGTGTCAGTTGATAGGAGGGTGTGGTCGGGAGGACAGGGGAGATATGTGGTCGGGGACGACACGACAAACAGAACACGTGATTACTATTCGATTTTCCAGCTGTCCTTAGTTGCTAATTCCCAAAACGATTTTTTCCTTTCAGATCGATTATCCCAGCAGTAATCAAGGAGCAACAAGGGATTTAGTTAAATATCTTGTAGTTTGGAAGGAGGGAGACATCACACAATAGGCGGTACTAAAAACATGTGCTGGTATATGTCTACATACTGGATAATATGACCGCGATTAAGTGTATGTCTTTGACGTTGTGGCGAGAAAAGAGTCGAGGTTCTAACAAACCTTCTAGCAATAATTAATTTGTTTTATTTATGGTTTGAAAACCTATTCTTCAGTTCCATGTCTGGAAGCAAAGTTTAGACACAGGAAAATTAAAGATTAAAAGTTTGTTTTCTTTATGTTGAAAACATATTTCTGAGTTCTTAGGAAAACCAAAGATGTTTTTCTTTCTCCCAGATTCTCCAGTGCGATTGAACAAAAGGACGAGTGTCACACATCACTTTTCATGTGTGTTAGTAGGCGTTATTAAACAACAACATCTCTCGTACAACGATTCCTTGAAATACTTAATGTTAATAAAAATCAACTTTAATACTGGAGCACCCAAAGATTCCATGAATCACTATGTACAAGAATCAACAGTATTCACATGGAGACACATACTAATACCTGTGGTGTGAACTAAAGGTGCCAACTTTTTCCAGGGAGGAGCACACAAAAAAAATTCCCAATTTAGACTAAAAATTCAAACATGCATTAAATTCATTTAATCCTGTCGGCGAAGCGTGGAAAAACCTAGTCAACACGTCCAAAAAACCTAGATCCGAAATTTAAAAAAAACCTAGACACGCTAAAAATAAACAAATATGACGTCACAACCACCCCCTCCCAAGAAGTATTTCTTAAAATATTTTAAAATGAGACTATTTCAAATCATTTTATTTTATTTTTTTATTCAAGTGTGTATTTAATTTTTAAAATTTGTCACTCTCAAATGTTCACATATTAAAGGTTCAATTCTCTAAAAATTCACAAATTCCCATTTCTATAAATTTTTACCCCCCTCCCTCACCCCAAAGATAAGAAACGCTACAAGTGATTGCACTGCAGGAAATTTTACATTTGACACAGAAACAGAAATACAAGCTGATTGATCCAAAGTTTCCTTAGTGGAATTTTACATTTTACTGTTTATTCACAAACAGTTCTAATAATATATTAATAGAGACTTGCCGTCGATTGTTTCATACCGTGTCTATTGTATTAAGATGTCATGGCTCACAGCCCCATGCCTATTGTATTAAGATGTCATGGCTCACAGCACCATGCCTATTGTATTAAGATGTCATGGCTCACAGCCCCATGCCTATTGTATTAAGATGTCATGGCTTATACTTATATATCCTAACTTTCTTTGACGTGTTCCCTATGAACCGTGCAATATAACACAGATGACAGACTCGTTCGGATAACACCTGTTTCAAATGATACTCTTTCGGAAAATCGAATGTATTATTCTCCAAAATGGTCTACACAAAAAAAAAATCCTTTAGATTGCTTTAAGGTTGCTCGAATCTTACTTTAATCCCAGATTCAAGTAATCGCTTTCCTAACCGACCGGCCGTCATGACGCGTTACATTTCCCTTCAAAGAAAATTAGGGAAGGAAAAAAAAAGAAGAGCAACAGCAGAGATGGGACAATATCATAAGTGAGTCTAAGACCTCGGAAATGATAGATTGTTTGTGTGTTCGTGACTGTGTGTGTGTCTGTGTCTGTCTGTGTGTGTCTGTGTGTGTGACAGTGTGTGTCTGTGTGTGTGTGTGTCTGTGTGTCTCTGTGTGTGTGTCTGTGTGTGTGTGTGTTGCCTTGGGGTGGGGGTGTCATGGCCAAGGGGGCGGATGTTTGTTGATTTATTTATCTGTTAAGCCCAGCTGAGAATCGTGAGAATATTGGCACAGGTTGCAGGTTGATGGGGAGATGAATCACGCACGTCGTTACGTCATCGTAACAACTTAAGTCCGAGATGATAGGGGTTGATTATCATTAAGTGTGTACCAGATATCGGCTCCGGAAAATGACAGAATCCGGCCATTTTTACCAATCCGGCTCCGACAGGATTTGATTTGATAAATCAAACCAAATCCGAGTGGCCAGTAGAGCCCTAATATATNTCATGGTGTCACCCTCTGTGGTAACTCATGGTGTCACCCTCTGTGGTAACTCATGGTGTCACCCTCTGTGGTAACTCATGGTGTCACCCTCTGTGGTAACTCATGGTGTCACCCTCTGTGGTAACTCATGGTGTCACCCTCTGTGGTAACTCATGGTGTCACCCTCTGTGGTAACTCATGGTGTCACCCTCTGTGGTAACTCATGGTGTCACCCTCTGTGGTAACTCATGGTGTCACCCTCTGTGGTAACTCATGGTGTCACCCTCTGTGGTAACTCATGGTGTCACCCTCTGCGGTAACTCATGGTGTCACCCTCTGTGGTAACTCATGGTGTCACCCTCAGGACTTACCCCATAGACATCCTCCAGTGCCAAATAACGGGAACGTAGAGAATTTACGTTTTGGAGTTCCCCCCTTATGATGATGTCCCCGCATCAACCTCACCCCTTTCTAGTGACGCCTCTTAATCTATATCCAAGTACAACTATTCTTCGCGTGTGTGAAACACATTTTTATTTTTTAGTAAAGTTTACAAAGGCATTACCTATATGTCAAAGATAATTATTTTTCTTTACAATGGCTTTTCCCTTTTTTTTTTTTACAACAGTTTTACTTTTGTTTACAACGATTTATTCTTGTTTCTAATAGCTTTACCGTTTTGTTTCACAACAGTTTTACTTTTGTTTACAAAGATTTATTCTTGCTTACAATAGCTTTACCATTTTGTTTCACAACAGCTTTACCTTTTTGTTTTACAACAGCTTTACCTTTTTGTTTTACAACAGCTTTACCTGTATAGCATTAGTAACATTCCATCCGGCCTGCCATTCCGTGATTTTATCTCGGGGATCTCCGGCAATCTCCGCCTCCTCCACGAAGAGATCGTCCTGGTGTTGATTCCATCCGTTGTCCAATGAAGCCTTGAGGTAGTCCTCGCTCATGTCAGCTTCGATGGTCGAGTGGGAAAATGTCCCATTTTTCATTTGGTGGGATTCGAACCCCTGATCCTTGATGACAGAGAGCCGTTAAAACGTTGTTAGCATAGATATTATAGTATTGATAAATTTTTGTTGCACACCAATGTTCTTTGATCGATGCCGCGCAGCAGTTTAGAATTACCGTGCAGCAAATTTAGTAAAAAAAAAATATGGGGGGGGGGTGGTGCGGATGCTGTTCAACTCTGCACACGAGGTGTGTTTTTTTTTTTTTTTTTTTTTTACTTTGCACTCGGACCAACGAACCCAAGATGGAACATTGTAATACACAGTGGTTTAGTCAGGGTTAGTGCAGCCCAGTACAGATTATCTTACTTCCAAAATAAACAAAATTGTTAAGGGCGAAAATGTCTAACGAAATTTAAAAAGAAAAAGGTTAAACCCTGGATGCTCCTCATTGCATCCCTTCATAAGCCATTGCTTTAAAACCTACTTTTGGTATGTACAGCTGATCACCTAAGAGAATATCCCCCCCCCCCTTTGATTTCTAATGTCACATGAATAACTAAGGGTAAAGTTTTTAAAGATCTATTATTTACGTATAAATACTCAGAATTAATCATGCACATCATCAATACGCGCTGTTAATTTGCGTTCAGTTGGAGAACAAGTTACTTTACTGGCTTTATGGAGGGGAAAAAAGATTTAACAACCATTTTTAAAAAATGAAAACGTGTTTACCTCTGATGGATATTTGGCGAATCCCAATTTCTCCTCGTCATTGCCTCGGGCTCTCCAGTTCAGCTTTGCGGTCAGCGCTAAATACGCGAGTCTCTCCCTCCAACTCATAGTGCGTTATCGAATGGGAAGGCTTGTGGCGCTTGTTTTGCTTATCTGAGCCACTTTGAAAGCTTGTGGCGATCCGTGTATTTAGCAGAGCCACCTTGAATACTTGTGGCGATCCGTGTATTTAGCAGAGCCACCTTGAATGCCTGTGGCGATCCGTGTATTTAGCAGAGCCACCTTGAATGCTTGTGGCGATCCGTGTGTTTAGCAGAGCCATCTTGAAGGCTTGGGGCGATACATGTATTTAGCCGAGCCACCTTGAATGTTCATTGTGATCTGTGTACTCAGCAGAGATACCTTGAAGGCTTGTCGCGATCCATGTATTTAGCAGAGTCTCTTTGAAGGCTTGTCGCGATCCGTGTATTTAGCTGATCCACCTTGAGTGTGTAGCTGTTGGCTTATTCTATATCTCTTATTACTGATTTACTTTTATACAAAAGAGGAAAATGAAATATTTTCGTTACCATGCAGAGGATTTATTGTAAATGATTGCGAAACAAGTGACAACATTTTATGCTAAAAACTTCACTTGCACAACATTGCAATTAACAATGCAATATCTGGCTTAGTAGGTTATTTGATAATTAACTATTTTTTGTTTACGTTATTCATAATCAATGTTCGTTTAAAAATAACTCGTTTTTACTAACTACTTAATACAAATTTTATAAATAAATATAATAATTTCTATTTAAAAAAAAAAAAATTAAGTTAAGTTTGGCAAACACAAAAACCGTATATAATACCCAAGTAAAATCTCAATAAATTGTGTCATCCAGGGGTGGACAACTTTTTCTTCGTTGGGCCAGATTGAAAACTTTATTGTTGTAAGGGGCGGGGGTGGGTGCACATATAATTTGTCTACTTCAATTCCATTTTACTACAGAAAAAAAAAGGCTTTAATGATAATGGACATGTATTTGTCCTTTAGTTCACATGCACGCTTTATTACTTACACACATCACAATTTAAAATACGAACTAAAGCTGTTCCTAATTTGATAATAAGAGTTTTATTTACATGACCATGTTAACAAATGGTTATTGTTACCTGCTATTATAATTATAAAGAAGAATTTACATAAAATTTACATTTTCGTACAAGCTGACCACAGAGTACAATTATAACTAATGAGAATGTTGTATAATGATCTTGAACTGTCAAACCAATTAACTTGTTGTGACTCGCATGATTGCATTCAAATTTCAGTCAGTCAACATCAATCTGTTCTTTGAATTGTTAATTTTTATAAAATAAAAAGCTTTCCTCACAGATGTATGTGGACTCCAATAGTGCCAACATTTTGGCAGCAAAGTTTTTTTTAAAGTGTGGCAATGCCGTTGCTGGCAAAAAAACTTATAAAATTCGAGCAGAAGAACTGATTTGAACTTTTCCTTCAGGTTATTTCCTGCTTGAAGGTCAAGCATGCACGGCTCTAACTTCTTCTTCTTCTTCGTTCTCAATATTGAATATTGAGTTTTGCGTGCCACGAGTTTTGCGCCAATTGGGTCTCCGACTTCAGCCTGCTGTATTTTCTGGATTTGCTTCCATAGCCTTTGGTCAGCAAAGACCATCTGCAAGGCAGCAGTTGTTTTTTGGAAAGTGATGCAGCATTCACATGCCACGGCTAAGGGTTCCACGCATTACCCCGCCGCTTTTCACCCATTTGGAGCTGGGTGGAACTCGGGGGCGCCCTAGACCCCGGGAACAAGTCCTTGGCTTCCCATGGAATCGAGCTCGTGACCATCGGAACGACAGTCGAGCACGCTTGCCACTCGACCACCGCGGCCCCTGCGGCTCTAACGATATTAAATCTTCTGGAGCTGAATCAGCTTCTGTGCTAAATGGTGAACTAGGCATATTAAAGAGTGCTTCCAGGTTCTTGAAGTCTTGGAATCCCCATTACGATTCCACAACCAATGCATCAAACTGAGCCTTAGACTCTATATCAGTCAGCCATGTCACTAGAAATGGTTTTGTGTTCATAAAAGAGAAATGGCAAAACCTATTTTCACATGCTTGTCCGGAGAACAAGGAGAGTTTTGCCTGCAATTATTCAACTGACTTCGGTAGCAGGATCTTCTATTAAAGACCGTTTAAAAAAACAATTTCCTGCTTCTTTAAATTATCACCCACCCCAAGGGGTTTCGTTTTTCTCTCTTCATTTATTAAATTGTGCCCGAAATCCAAATATTTTGTTTGGTCTTTTTAAGTTGAATTCTGTAAAGACGCTCCCACAGCAAGCAGATTACTTTGTGAACTTATAATTAACAGTCCATTCGACATTGAAAAGATGATGTCAGTCCTCAATTTTTGTTTATTTTTGTTGGCAGCCCTCATGGTTAAATCAACTCTTATTCGCTTTTAAATTGCACTTTTTTTTTTACTAAACTTTTCCCAATGTAAATCGTAAACAAAAGCCAATTCTGGTTGAGCTGAAATGCAGTTTCATATAGTGGTGCTACCAATTTATTCCTAATGATCACTAATCGATTACAGAGCCATAGAAACGATTTGATATCCTTAGATTCGAATCAAATAATCGGAGAACAATTTCTAAAATATAAAGAAAATTCTAAACAAAGAAAATTAACATAGACATAAGATCGCAACATGTACCTGTCTTTTGGTCGCCTAATATATTCTGATAGATCACATGTGGCCCGCGGGCCGTAGTTTGCCAACCTCTAATATACTCTGATATATCGCATGGGGCCCGCGGGCCGTAGTTTGCCAACCTCTAATATACTCTGATAGATCGCATGGGGCCCGCGGGCCGTTGTTTGCCAACCTCTAATATACGCTGATATATCGCATTGGGCCCGCGGGCCGTAGTTTGCCAACTTCTAATATACTCTGATATATCGCATGCGACCCGCGGGCCGTAGTTTGCCAACCTCTGGTGTAACCCAACTACTTCATCTTGTATTGTAAATTGTACATTGTCTTAATACGCACGGTCTGAGCGTCATTTTCTAAATCAGAAAATCAAAATCAAATATCCCGTTTTGGTAAGTCACAAATCCCCTTCTGATATGTCAAATATCGTGTGCTAGTAAGTCAGATATATCGTTGTGGTCAATCAGATATATCATGCTGGTCAGTCAGATATATCGTGCTGGTCAGTCAAATATATCGTGCTGGTCAGTCAGATATATCGTGCTGGTCAGTCAGATATATTGTGTTGGTCAGTCAGATATATCGCGGTGGTCAGTCAGATATATCGTGGTGGTCAGTCAGATATATCGTGCTGGTCAGTCAGATATATCGTGCTGGTCAGTCAGATATATCGTGGTGTTCAGATATATTGCGGTGGTCGTTCAGATATATCGTGGTGGTCAGTCAGATATATCGTGCTGGTCAGTCAATATAATGGGGTGGTCAGTCAGATATATCGTGGTGGTCAGTCAGATATATCGTAGAGGTCAGTCAGATATATCGTGCTGGTCAGTCAGATATATCGTGATGTTCAGTCAGATATATCGCGGTGGTCAGTCAGATATATCGTGCTGGTCATTCAGATATATCGTGCTGGTCAGTAGATATAACGTGCTGGTCAGCCAGATATATCGTGCTGGTCAGTCAGATACATCGTGCTGGTCAGTCAGATATATCGTGGTGTTTAGTCAGATATATCGTGGTGTTCAGTCAGATATATTGTGGTGGTCAGTCAGATATATCGTGCTGGTCAGTCAGATATATCGTGCTGGTCAGTCAGATATATCGTGCTGGTCCTTCAGATATATCGTGCTGGTCAGTCAGATATATCGTGCTGGTCAGTCTAATTTTCCGTGATAAGTTGGGAAATACATCGTACAGGTCAGTCAAATTTGAAATCCATAACCCATTTTACATGCAACAAACTTTTTATTGGGTAAATAAAATTATCAAGTTATTCAATCAAATGATGTCTCAGTCTGATACCTAACATCGGTGCACATCACAACAAAATCCTTTCCTAATACAAGATTTTTCACGCTTTCTTTAGGGGCCTCTAGCCATCTGTGTGGGACCCATGATATTTTTGCTAGCCCAGTGATAATTTGTGGGCCCCTCTTCAAATTGTGCGGGCCTCCCTCTTCGTTACGGGGTCCTGTGAGAGTTGTGGACTATCCTGCTAAGTTTTTGGCCCTCCTGTTTCTTTAGAGGGTCACATGCTACCTTTAATTGCCATGCGCGTTATACCTTTAAGTTGAATGTTTTATACCTTTAAGTTGAATGTTTTATACCTTTAAGTTGAATATTTTATACCTTTGAGTGCCATGCGCGTTACATTTTTAGTTGAAAGTTTTATTCTTTTTCCATCCAAACTTTGATCCCCGACACAAAGTCCACTGTTACCCATTAACCCTCCAGTGTTTATGTGATCATTCTATATTAAACATCTCATATTTAGGGGCGCGGTGATCTAGCGGTAGCGCGCTGGGCTGCCAAACCAAGGCAAAAGAGAATAACGGGTTCAATCCCTTGCTCGTTAGTGGTGGCTCAATGAAACTTGTGACAGCTACTTCACTTGCCCCATGGTCTGAACAGTGGTTATTATCTGATATTTAGGTTTACATGTCGAGGTATTGCTTGGAGCACACTCTTCTGTTCTTCTGTTATACAACCCATTTATCGTATCCATAAAGGCATTGTCAATGACCCCTGGAAAGCACCAGCAAGTGACCGAGCCTCATGGCGCCTTATAACACGAAACAGGGGCAGCAACTTGTGAAGCAAACAGACAACAGGCTGGTAAGTCAAGAAGACAGGCCAGGAAAGATCGTCAACGTGACGCTCCTAATGACATCCCGACCATCTCTTGTCCGACCCGTGGAAGCACCTTTCGGACAAAGATTATGTCTTATAAGCCACCAAAGGACACACCAAGCACATAGCAGGTATGATGAGAATGGTCCTCGTCAAAAACGACTGAAAAAACAACATTCGCTACAGCATTTTCAAAACAGAAAAGAAAAGAAGAAAAAAAACCTTGACCTTCATCGTCTTTGGTTCTTCATTTTTTAAAGTAAATTTTCCGATTTTAAAATCCTCTTGACTTATTTGTCTCTTTAGAATAATATCAGATTCAATAAGATAGGTTTAGAAAAATTTAATTGACCCGAATAAATGGAGATGTTACTTTATATTGTGGAAATTCATTTTCGGTACATGTGTAAACACATCTTACTGGTATAAGCTCTACTTCAAATCCTTTTGTAAAATATTTCCCATTTGCGCAAAGATAAGAAATTATATCAGTGAGGAAAATTTTAAATTTTAAGAGCAAATTTTTGTTATTTCAATGATTGTCTCCATCGTTATGTGTATTCAATCTGGCAATGTACGTTATTTAAAGCCTTTGTTCTCTAATAAGTTGTATAGCGTTTTAAAAAATCCTTATCAGTGTCTTACCTTTTATTCTTTAAAAATCTCTTCTATGGAAACACGGGTTGGATCCACTCACCAACCAAAGAGGGAATTTCCCCTGGTGCTGTACCGCGAATCTTAGCACCGCCACTCACTGGCATTCCTCATGTCCCCCCAACTCTTAAGGCAGCTGTAACTTCTACCAGACAGCATCTCTTATGTTAAACAAAATAGAAATAGAAAGCGAGAAAGGAAAAAGGGGGGGAAAGTGGAAAAAATATCTCCGCCATCTTGAGAGTTTTGAACAGCTGCTAGAGCTCCTATTGGCTGGCTGGACCGTGTCATTAGCGGAACTCTTCTGTACGGGAGGGGGAGTCGATCGTTGAGGGAGATTTCAATAGCGTTCCAGAAGTCCAAGCTCTTGGCCGTGCCAGTGCCGGGAATATTGGAAACATTTTCTCGGGTGTCAATTAAGTCGCCAGTTTTTCGAATTTTGATTAAATGTGGATCGGTATGGGCTTGTGCCTCTGATATTGGTGGAATCGAGGGAAATGTAAAGGGG
>MUZC01002237.1:512968-528696 GCA_002072015.1 Radix auricularia
CTATTTGCTGAATCCTATTAGAGCTATTTGCTGAATCCTATTAGAGCTATTTGCTGAATCCTATTAGAGCTATTTGCTGAATCCTATTAGAGCTATTTGCTGAATCCTATTAGAGCTATTTGCTGAATCCTATTAGAGCTATTTGCTGAATCCTATTAGAGCTATTTGCTGAATCCTATTAGAGCTATTTGCTGAATCCTATTAGAGCTATTTGCTGAATCCTATTAGAGCTATTTGCTGAATCCTATTAGAGCTATTTATTATGATGGTAATAATTTCTTGTATGAATACATTTATCTTATTTATTTATTTATTTTTAAAATATTTTTTTTAAAAACGTTTTACGTTGTGAAACTTATGATTTAATTAGATTCTAATTTTTTTATTTTTTTAAAAACAATAATTTAAAAAATGTTATTGACAGAACTTAAATGTCGTTTCAATTTGCGACATTTTACACCTTATAGAAAGCAAGACTGAAGTCAAGTGTATGGATAGTGGAAGAAGGATTACGTCAACAAATATTTTAGTAAAACAAAAAACAATTACGAAAAACGTGGTCCTGTCATGATTGTTCAAGCAGAAACATAATAGTGAATGAATAAAATACGCTTTGATTATTTATTTTGATACATATTTTTTACTTTAAGTAAATTTTATTTTTCTGTTTATGTTTACTTTCAGAAGATAGGCGAAATTAATTGCTGCTTGAAAGATAAACATAAAGAGAAAAACAGAATGAGGAATGGGAGGGAAAAATAATGGAAAGTTGTTTTTTAGAGCAGATTTGCAAGTCTGGGAGTAATTTCCCTTTGATGGGCCTGACATTTGTTGTTAATTTTCTAGGAATATTTTGTTTCCGGTTATATCACGTCCGTGGTCAGCAGTTTATTCAGGGATCGATCAGATGTAAATGAAAAGTGACCAGAGGAAAGGAATCGATTACTGCACGGACACCAGGACTACAGTAAGTCTCCAACAGTAGTAAGAAACCAAATATGTGAAACTTAATTTTTTTTAAAAAAATTATAAAGCAATGAATCGTACAAGCAAGATATTTTTACAAATGCAATGTTTCTTGTCTAATCTTTTCAGATGCACCTTGGATGCAGAAGATTATTGCGTCCACTGACCATGCAGGTCTGTTGGCAAGTGACGCAGCGTTCATAGGCCATGGCTATGGGGGCTCCATGCTACTCACGGCCGCCTTTGTTTCCCAAACATTTGTTAGGTCCCCATTCGGGGCTGAGTAGACTCAGGGACACCCTTGGCCCCGGGAACAAATCCCTCCCTTGACGGAGATTTGAACCCGTGAACATCGGTACGCCAGGCGAGCTTGCATGCCAATCTTTAATTTACAGGACTAGACACAAACCGTAGATAACCATGGGACGCAATACTCTTCTGTATAGAATAGAAGGAGCGTCTGTAACAGATAAGATACAGTTGTACTGAATTTTTGTTATGTTAAAGTTCAAGGATTGACACGTAGAGCTTGTCAGTGTCAGTGTTCAGCCTTTGACACCCACATGTTGTTTAGTTACTTCTATAATAACAGTCTAAAAAACAATTCTCATGATGAGCTGCCGTCTTATAAAACAATGTGTAAACTGAATGTGTAAAAAAAAGTTCTAATTTTTCCTCAATAATCTTTAATTTATCAGTTTTTTAAAAAAAATTAGACTGAAAAGTGTGTTGAATTTCGTGAGATTTAAATCAACTATTTATTTTTCATCATACATGGCGAACCCTGTGAATGTTCAACAATATCCTAACTTTCAGATCCATGCTGTTAGACACTATAAGTGAATAGTGAAGAAATCTTTATACTAGTTAAGTTGGCGTTATTTTTAAGTTAAATCCAGCAGGCACACCCTTTAGATTTGAATAACGCATCTTAGATTCTCTCTAGTAGTCTATATTGAGATTTTTTTTTTTTTTTAATTTTTAAAATATTTTTATGTGTCCCGTAACTTGTGGTCGTAGGGGGTTCTAACTAATTCGAACTTTCTTGGGGCTTGGTAGACCTTGGCGGCACCCATCTCCTCACCAGGTCAGCAGATGACCTTTTTAGCGATAGTCATTCATCAACATTTTAATTGGGGCTTTAACGTGGGTTCGATCACATGCCCCTCAGCTTGTGAGGCAAGTGCACTATTGACTTCGCTGTCGAGTATATTGAGATTAAAAATATACAAATCCTCCTCCTCCCGTCTGGCATTGCGGCGTGGCATGGGTTGCCTGAACAAACAAGGCAAACCAATGCAGTATCATTATTCAAAACTCCTTTTTAAAAAAAACTTTGCAAAATTATGGATAAGCAAACGATACAATACTTTTCTAAAAAGACTGAGCGTCTGTTATATATTGAATACGATAGATGTTCAAAAAGATATAATAAAATAAAAGTAATAATAATACGTTTTTGGCGTTTTTTTTCACATGCAAAGATATCTGATCATTTTCTTCAAGATTTCTCTGTTCTCAATTGAGAGTATTTCCTTATTATTTTTCACGACAAATAGGTTGAGTTTTTTCTTTGCTCTATAACTAATAAAAAAGGTCATTCTCTGCTTGTAGACAATTATACCAATAAAATTGGTCTCTATTTGCTCGTAGACTATTTTACATTTGAGACATTTGATATCGCTTCCTCGGAGTGTTGTGGACTTTTCTCTTACATCACACTTCACTCTCAAACCAGTTCTATCTCTAC
This sequence comes from Radix auricularia, assembly GCA_002072015.1. NCBI lineage: Eukaryota > Metazoa > Mollusca > Gastropoda > Lymnaeidae > Radix > Radix auricularia. Next base: position 515,685 of record MUZC01002237.1, read on the forward strand.
TAGTCTCTTTAAAAATTCTGCATCTATGGTCTCTTAAAACCAGTTTTATCTTTATTGCTCTCTTCAACCAGTTCTACCTCTGTTTGTCTTTTTAAACCCATTATATCTCTGCTGGTCTCTTTAAGCCAGTTCTACCTCTATTGCTCCCTTTAACCAGTTCTACCTCTATTGCTCCCTTTAACCAGTTCTACCTCTATTGCTCCCTTTAACCAGTTCTACCTCTATTGCTCGCTTTAACCAGTTCTATATTCACCTGGACAATGTAACAAATTCACGTAATATTGTTATCAACTTCTAAACACTCACTCCTGTATTAAATGCCTTGACACATGTTACTTTCACCTTTATTGTTTTGATTCCACCCCGACCCCCCCCTTCTTTAGATCCATCTCCTCATGTCTTTCTACAAGTGGTTGGAATTTGATTCACTGTCTGTTTTATGTATTTTGTTAGCCCCGTTGGTGCAGTTTCGTTTGTAAAATCGCATTTATTTCTTTGCTATTTCTATTATATCAATTTGATCGAAGCGCTTCTTCTATATATCGTATACTGAAATACACTTGAAACGTGCTGGGGACATGGGCCATCTTCGTCTATGAGGAGACTACAAGAAATGACGATATAGTTTTGTGACATTATAAATCTGACGCCACTTGAACATGATATAAGTTGGTCGGACTTGTAAGACGGTGTAGCAATGAAAGGTATCACTGACAACTATAATGTAATATATGACAAATATGACATTTGTACATGTTATAGCAATGACAGTACTTGTACATGGTATGACAATGACAGCACTTGTACATGGGGTCACAATGACATCACTTGTACATGGTATGACAATGACAGCACTTGTACATGGTATAACAATGACAGCACTTGTACATGGTATAACAATGACATTACTTGTACATGGTATGACAATGACAGCACTTGTGCATGGGGTCACAATGACATCACTTGTACATGGTATGACAATGACAGCACTTGTACATGGTACGACAATTACAACACTTCTATATTTGACAATGACAGCACTTGTACATAGTATAACAATGACAGCACTTGTATATGGCATGTCAATGACGTCACTTTTTCAGTGTATGACAACGACAAATAACATGTAAAAAAAAGTAACTATACGAAAATTTATAAGTGTATCCTTTATTTTGACTACATTTCATCATCTAAGTTCTTCACACAATTAAATTAAATGTAACAAGATTATTCAAATGATATTTTACTTGCATGTCTCAGCACACTATCTATTAACCTTTCAAAATAAGAAATACAAGTTCACGTATCAGAATTGAATGTCATAATTCTCTTTACGATAATGCTGATGGCCATGATGTAAATTCCTATTTGATAAAAGATCAAATGACTTTGAAAAGAATGCATTGAAATAAGGCACTTAATTAGAAATAAGCGAACCCCAATACCCCACCCCAATACCCCATAAACACATACATCTTGACGCCCTTGCATCCACAAACCACCGCCCTTACTTTTGACTTTTTTATTAACAATTATCATTTTTTTCACATGTAAAATTGACAAATAATTAATTTTCTTAGTGCCTTGATACAGTGTCCTAATGATAATCAACGAAAGACAAGATATTCTCAACACAAAATTGTTAATTACTCTAAAAGTGTGCAAAATCAATTTTAGATGACTGTAAGATCTCACTAACATGATAATTTGATCTCCGACGTGGGGGATGAAATAAAAATAAATACGCCCATCTTCAATTTTCTCATCCGGCTCAGACTTCCATCTTGTCAAAGGCATCATCAGCGGAGGCTTTTCCAAATCAGAACAGTTTTCCCCAAGCCAATTTGGCTCAAAGCAGCTCTATCACAACGCAGCTCTATCTACTCCAAGTGATCCCAGTTGTTGTGTTAACCACGCACAACCGCAACGCATTGTGAACGTTTATCCAAGAGATGACAACAAAAACAGTCAAGGAGAACAAAACAATTGTATGCTTGCTTGTAAGTCACTACAGCGACACACAGCTATCAAAGTTTATTCATGAAATTAATTATGAATAAATAGTTGCTGTTTTTTGTGTAATAACATTAACGTTTTTTAATAAACCTAGACATTAAATCTATATATAAATATATAAAAATAAAATTATTTCTGTGTGGTGTGTGTGCGCTTGTCCTTTATAGCTGACTAAACCATTCATCCGATCGTAATGAAAATTTTTGAGACTGTTGAGTACGCTCTCGGGCTGGTAACTGGAAACTTTTTTTCCCTCAATTTAACCTTCATGGGGTGCGGGGGCCAATAATATCATTTTTTGCTTATATGAGCTATATAAAATTATTTTAAGCGCTAGCTACTGGGTAAGTTGATGGATCTTTATCAAACTTTGTATATAAAACATGATAGCCAATATTAAAAATACTATTGGGCACTGAATTCTGTCACCTCTATTAGTGAATCCCACAAAATCAAAAGCCCACACTCACACACAGACACTTACTTTTAAGGTGTTTACATAAAGAAACAGTACTGGGAATCAATAGAACCCACTCAGCAGTAGAGTGGACGTTGTTTTATATACACCAAAATGGTCATCGTTTCTATGCAGGATTTTTTTTATTATTTTTTATTTTTTGGTAGTATCACACATTTAACATTGCTAAATTCCTTCTCTGTTTTTGTCATTTGAGATTTGTTTCTTTCTTATTTTCATTCTTAGAACACACTCTCAGACATACAAACTGCTGTCACATCAACCAGGTAAAAAAAAAATGCCGCGGGATAATTGCTAAGTTTTAAAAAAATTGCCATGAATTTGTGTCGTTATTGCCTCAAAATTTCATTAAAAAAAAAAAATTAAAAAATAAATAAATAAAAAATATAAAAAAAAACACGTGGGTATAGCACAAAACTCATTCCCAAAAGATCTGCATTGTGTCTGCAATTCATCGTTAATTTTTTTTTAAATTTCTGTTGTTTTTTGTGTTTTTTTTTTACTAATGTGACTTGTGACATTTAACATTTAAAAACTACGGCATTAAAATAGTTAATTTAGGTTTTGTTCTTAGGGCATAGGTACTGTTCTTAGGGCATAGGTACTGTTCTTAGGGCATAGGTACTGTTCTTAGGTTATAGGTACTGTTCTTAGGGCATAGGTACTGTTCTTAGGGCATAGGTACTGTTCTTAGGGCATAGGTACTGTTCTTAGGGCATCAATTCCCCAGATATATGTATTTTAAAATACGTTAATTTAGGTACTGTTCATAGGGCATCATTCCACCAGATATAAGTGTGTTAAAACAGTATTTTTGTATGAGTAAGAGATGCCGTCTTTCAGTTGTTGTTGTTGTTTTGTTTTTTTTTTGTCGACTCCTGAAGATCCTCGTTTCAAGACAACGTTTCTAAGAAAATATATTGCAGAAATAATTCCTGACTTATTCATCTATGCCGATATGAACCTACTGAAATATTGGCAACGTTTGTCACATTCGTAGCAAAATAAACACACAAACAATATTCTGACCACCACACAAACCCTGTCCTACCGTAGTTCATGCCATTTATCTTGAAACTATTTTTAGTTCCACTTTATTTATCAATGTGTATATTATCTTATCGGGTGCACATTTGTGAGCACTGGATGAACACAGAGAAATTGGTGTGTCAGTTGTAGCACAACTGTAAGCACCGCGTTCCAACACAACACATGAAAAATCCGATGGCTATGCAGACGAGAAGAAGGCGAAAAGCAGTCTCTCTTGGTCCGTTCAAGGTTTCTTTACCTCTCGCCGGAAGCACACCCCCACTACGCGCCTCTTGGGAAAAAGGAAAAAGTTGTATCAAGTTTGGGTGTAACACATGTTTGTTTTTTTCTAAAATAATTGTAACAATAGCTTAGAACAAAGTTTGGAACTTAAATAATTCTCTTTCTTTTCTTTGACTATCTTTACCGATAAATTTAGTAATCGAGTGGCTTACATTTCGTAAGAAACCATTAGATACTACCTCCGCTAATGAGCATCCTTATTATAAACTTGTAATAATTAATTAATTTATTTGTTTAATTTTGATGGAATTATAGAAAAAAATAAATTTTGAACCAAAGGATGAAAACAAAATAGTGTTTGTTGATTGGGCTGAATGGGGGCGCTTAATGGGGGCGTGCTCAACACAAGTGTTAACCGGGCGAACGACATGTATTCTTGGCAAATTTTTTGAAATTTTAGCAAACTCTTTCACCTGATAAGGGACAAAACGAATCATTTAATTTCATCTAAAAACCCATTTCCTGAAACGCGCCGACTGTTGATTTCATTTAAACAAACTGGAATAAGAATTGAGCAAACAACGTTAAGTAGTAACACTTCCGGTAACTCTTCTCAAAAAGGTCTCACTCTTTTCTTTTTACAATTGGTCCTTCGCTTACATCCCCTGCATTGTCTGCGCATGTTCCGTTTCTGATTTGATTGTTTCCGGGTGGGCCTTCTCCTCCCAACTTTTCGCCTCCCTTTCCTGCCTCTATCTCGTCTGTCCCCTCGTATCCTCCATTTCTTCTTCCTGCGTCTCTCTTTGTTTTTCTTGCGCTTTCTGGAACGGCCAGAACACAGCCCTAGATCGGGAGTTGGAACACACACTTTTATTATAAGGCAGTATTCATTGTCGGCTTTGATCTTATTAACAGCGTTCTTTCCTTTTTTATTTCTTTATTATATACACAAAATAAAAAATATTATTCGGACCTTTAGGTCCTTATACATGAGATATTTGGGGGAAAAAAGTAGTAAAGTTAGTTTTAAAAAAAAGTAAATATGAGAAGTTTACGGTAAATGTGTTGAACACTCCCCTATTAATGGCCCCAATTATTGTTAAAAAAATGTTTCAGCACTTAAACTATTTATATTTTTAATTTAAAAAACTGATCAATTTGCAATAAAAATGTTTTGGACACATAAAGGAAGGTGTGTTATAAAGTAAATGTGTATGTCACACATGTGTGTTAATACAAAGCAGATGAGTTTAAGCCAATTTAAAAAAACGGCCATTTTACTTTGAATATAAACCTATGGAAAATTTATAATCTTTGATTAATTAAATTTATACATTAATTTTTTCGGGGGTGGGGGAGGAGGATTAGGTTTAAAAACAAGCTGATTTACAAAGACGGTTTTGTATTTGATTTTGGATTCCGAAACAAAGATTCCTGAGATATTGACTGATGAGAAATGGTAGCTGAAATTTTCTAAGTGTAGTGTGGAGGACTTGGGTATTGCATTGAGACGGTGTTGTGAATGTAGCGGTAAAAAAAGAGCGTGGGGGGAGGTAAAGGTAGCTACTGAGCATCTAAACCCTCCCCACCAAGTGCGTATAAAATTATAACTAAATTCAGATAAATATGAACATATTTGTTAAAAGATATTGGGGAGGGTGCGATATGTTATTACTACTTACCATCCAGAGGCGTAGCGAGAAGCGAGAAGGGGCATAGGGTTATGTATGTCAGCCCAGATGCAGGGGCGCCAAAATCAGGCTTACATCGTTCCAATATTAAGTGAACAATGGTTAAGATATTAATTAAGTGGAGGTACGGGAGCTAATGTCATACTTTGTCCCCTACTGCAAAATATAATAGCTACGCCTCTGTTACCATGACATTTCTGTTTGACATACGACTACTACTACTTACCATCACATTCCGGGTGTGAAAGGCGACACCTCTGACTCTGCATCACCTCTGGACATGGGGTGCCGTTGGGGGAGGCGTCCTGGAGAATAGGGCGTGTTCTGTTTTGAAGCCCCCTCCTAAATCCACAGTTCTGACCGTTCCGCGTGCACTCTGACCATGCCGACCACGCCCCCGGAAGACAGTCCACTGTAATGAATACGCATGTCAAAGCATTAATCTAACTAGACTTTCGCGCATTCTAAATTGCTGAAATAAAACCGACAATTTTCTCCAAGTTTGCTACACCACATTAATCTCTAACTCCAGTTCAAATAAAAATTTATATTTTACAAATTTCCACTCGCAAATCTGTAACGCATAGATCTACTAGTCTAAAAGAAGACAGAAAAAAAAAATTCCGAATTTTGTTAATACAAATTTTGAACTATTAATGATTTTTTAAAAATAATTAGCAACATTTTAATGTATACATATTTGTTTTCAACAGCAGGCAGATTACTACCGTTGGTTTATAAAATCAAGACTTTTAAAAGACATCTAATTATTTCCAAGTCAATAAAAAAATAAGAATAAAATGACTAAATTGGAAAAATGCTCCTAACTGGTTTATTTAGAAGTTTTTTGAAACGCCCAAAGGTTGCTGAACTTCTTTTTATGACACCCATTTCAGGAAATTTAAAAAAAATAAAACATTTTAAAGATGTGTTGCTACTGGTTACCACGCATTCCCCACCTCTGTCACTGCACTGTCTTGTAAAGTTGGCGTAGAATGACCCCTCGGGACAGCGCTCGATGCACTGACCTTCATTGACCAGGAAGGGCGACTCGCACAATGTGCAGAACTGACGACTGAAGCAGCTGTAGCAATGCGGTATGTTACATTCTGTGAACAGATGGACAGATGGCCTTAGATCTTATTTGTGATTTTCCAAGTATTTGAACAATACGCTCATCAAACTGATAACATTTATATGAAAAAAAGAAGAAGGAAAAAGTTCTCGTTATTAGAATTGTAGGGATACAAAAATAAAAAATAATTGTAATAATGATATTAAAAAATTCAAAAATAAAATAATAGCTTAACTGTTTTGAATTGTCTTTTTAAAAAAAAAATGATAGCTATTAAAATTATTTCATGTTATAAGTAATACATTCACATATAGACTATTCCTTAATTTGCTGATACTAAAAAGATATTGGTATTGGTTTGAATTATCTTTTCAAGAAAATTAATTTAATTAAAACTAGGGCTGGTAACGATTAATTTAAATTTATTCGTTAACTTAAAAAAGAAAATTAACGATTAATTTCATGAATTAATCGTTAATTTCAATTAAAGCCAAACATCTCAAGGGAAGTAACAAAAACAGGTAATTGACTTTTTGTGCGTTTTATTGTCTCAAAGAGATATAAAAATTTCCGCAGGCCTAATTAAAACTATAAACGTCATCTTTATGTGATCTACTTTTTATACGAATGTGAACGAAACAAATATCGAATTTCAAATATTTCAATTGGTTCCTCTTGTAACGCCAAATTTTTTTTATAGCAATATGAATTTTATTCGTTGCTTAAAATATTCATACAACATTGTACGTTGTTTAATTTGAGATTCCCACATAAATATGGTTATATTTACACGCATCGTTTTAAAGGAGCTACGTTAAACAGAGAATTCGTTACCAATCAATTATTGCTTTTTACAAGGTGTTTTAAAGACTTTCCTAAATTTGGTTGAATCAATTTTTAACCGATTGACATTTACACCAGTAGGAAATTCAAAACGAGGCTATTAACTGTGCCAAAAACAGTTCTAGAATTAGTTCAGGTTCTCTTTTTTTTTTTAAAATGGCGGTGCTCCATTATAGGTTTAGGTTTTCTCAAAGACTTTGTTTACAAAAAGGATTCCAGAAATAACATTTTTATATATTTTGTATATGTCGTATGGGAATTATTTACTGGTAAATTTGTTGTATAGAAATAATGTTTAATATATGTGTCTTGAGATAATTATACATGTAAATTAATTTTAATGTTATTTATTTATTTCTTTGTAATGATGAAGGCATTAATCAAAACGTTTATGTCGTTTATTTATGAATGAGTCTATTAATAAAGCTTTAATTTAATGTTTTGATCACAGAATTCATTTAAGTACTTTGTATTTTAAATGAAAGCTTTATTCTATATAATATATGGACCAACAAAGGATGGCTTCGGATGGATAATAAGAACCAACCATGAACTGTACAGTCTATATCAGGATACCTCAATAGTTGCAGAAATAAAAAAAAATGGCAGACTGCGCAGGGCATGACACCTAGTAAGAATGTCAAATGATAGATGAGTAAAAAGAGGGTGCACCACCAAAACCTCAGATGAAAACGGTGCAAGGGAAAACCTAACATTAGATAGATGGGTGATGTAGAGAAAGATCTACAACAACTGGGCATCCAATGTTGGAGAAGAAAGGCGATGATAAAGACTGAGTGGAAGGTGGTCGTGAGGCAGGCCCAAGCCCTAGATGGGTTGTAGCGTCACAGGGATGGGATGGATGATTCTATATAATATGATAAATACTTACTGGTACATTTTTTGCATAGATAACTGTGTTATGCATGTCATATGACACTACTGGTACGTATGTTAACATAAATACTTTGTTGTGCATCTCGTGTGATAATGACTTACTTGTACATTTGTTGTAATACTGGTGTCGGGCACCGAAGTAGCCCACAGGGCAGGACGGAGTGCAGATGCCCACCTCACGCATGTCCTGCCGGTGGATGAAGATGAAGAGGCGTGGCTCACACGTGACACAGCCATTGATGGGAGAGCAGGAGGTACAGCCCCGGGGACACACGGGATATCGTCCGATGATCGCTGGGGGGGGGGGAAGGTCAAGCTGACATGTAAGCACTTTTATTTGAACACGTTATATATGATGGTGTTTAAAATAGGGCTGAACCGGATTCAATTTTTTTTAAATTAGGAGGAAGCCGGATTTGGCAAGATTGATGAAAGTGAAATCCGGAATTTAATCGTTAACTTTTGAAATATTACCGATTAATTAATCGATAATTTTTATTAAAGCTAAAAATAAAGATGTATGACGTCATTAAACTGAAAATTTCAAGGGAAGTAACAAAAACAGGCTATTGAAATTTTTTGTTTTATTGAGTTATTTCCCCTGTCTTAAAGACCAAGAAAAAAAAAACACACACACACACACAAAACAACAATATTCTGAACTTAATTTTGTTTTTTAAAAGCACCACAAAAACTGAAACCAAAGTTATGCATACGATGAAAAAAAACAACTGCATATTAACAATGGAAAATATTGTTAAGTCTAATTTTTCAAGGCATGTTACATAAAGGTCCAATGAGTTGTAAAAAAAAAAAATTAAATTTGAAAACTAATTACAAATACTATTATTATTTTTTAAATTATTTTTTAAAAAGAATCAGGATTTGTAATTAACAGTGGCGTCGCTAGGGGGTGCGGAAGGGGCGGGCCGCCCCGGGTGACACCATCAGGGGGGTGACACCAGACCATAAAATTCTATATATTCCCGTTATTAGGCACTGGAAAACACGGAGGAGTTCTATGGATTAAATCATGAGGGGGTGACACCATGAGCTACCGCCCCGGGTGACACCATGAACTACCGCCCCGGGTGACACCAACCCTAGTGACGCCTCTGGTAATTAACATATTACAATTTAAAGTCTAATTTAATATTTTACTATAACAATTTTGGAAAATCAGTATAAATTTTAAAAGCATAGTTTGCAATAAAAAATAAGCTAAATAACGCATTAATGTTTAGGTACTTAATCATTTCAAATTAATTTTAAAAATATAAAAGTAATACAGCTGTATAGAAATTGTTAGATGATTAACAAAAACATAAAGATCATCTACTTATCCCAAGTGGTTCAAAAGTTATGATTTTATTTTCTGAGACCTCATAATCACTTTTTTCACTGTGTTGTTTTCATTGACATTTGGTGCCCATTTTTTAAAATGCCCATAAGTTAAGTATTAAATTTTTTAAAATATATTATTTTTATATATATTTAATTATTAGTAGTTCAATATAATGTCAATGAATTTAAATGTTCTTATTGTAAATTAAGTAAAAACAATGTTTAATTTTTTAATATAAATGTTGGTATCTAAGATACGATGATTGTAAATAATGGTATCTAAGATACGATGAATGTAAATGTTGGTATCTAAGATACGATGAATGTTAATGTTGGTTTCTAAGATACAATGAATGTAAATGTTGGTTTCTAAGATACTGTTAGGTACCCCTACCCCTCCCCCCTGGCGGCACACGGGTCACCGTGATTTATTACTGTGTCCCGCCCCGCCATTCACACCTTGACAGGTCAAGGGTCCATAGCCGAAGCTCCATCCATTCAACCTTGGGTTGTTTATTTTTGTGTCCCCTAGAATGTTCTAATTCTAGAACCTGTGTGTTATGAAACAGGCTGCTTTTCTCATTAAATTTAAATCCAGAACTTTCGTTAAAATTTACTATATAAAGAGAAAGCAGATTAGAACAGGGGAAGGAAGGGAATAAGAGATCAGACAGACAGAGATTTTCATGCGAACATCACAGGAGCTATAAGCTGGCCACTGTTTGTTGTACTGTAAACGCCTACGCTATCAACCTTTTTGTGAGTGTTTACCTCTTTATTCTAGTAATTCATTTATTGTTCGTTATTGTAATAAGTTAAGATTTAATAAGTTATTATTATATTAATTAATTATTACCACAGGTATCGTGTGGTAACTTGTTACGTATTTCATTATATTAAATTACATTTTTGTAAAGTCAGTTACTGCGTTCATTCTTTTCTTTTTGTGTTACGTGCCGTGTAAACGAGCCATTTAATCATTACTCTAACATTTATTGTAAGTTAGAGAGTTAAATAACACTTGCGGACGTAACATAATTGGTGGCTTCGTCCTGGATTAGGAAATTTTTCCTATTTGAGCCATAGTGTAAACTTTTAAAATTATTTTTTATTACATTATACACGTAACTGACTAAGAACTTTATAACAGCACGATACCTATTTATTGACATATTTAGTTATAAGTAATTATTAGAGCTTTAATAACATTATTTTTAGTGTTCATTTGATTTGTAAACTTAGTGTCATAATGGAGTTTGATTTGAATGACTTTCTGTAGAGGCATTGGACAAATGTACGAGAAAAGAACTGTTTTCCATTGCTAAAAAGTTAGATATAGAAGTTCCTAATTCCGCTCTGAAGAAAACAATAAGAGACCTTATAGTGATACACTTAGTTAACGAAGATCTCTTGTCAGAAGATAACCTTGAAACAGTAGAATCACATAATGATTCTACAACTGAGCTCCAAATAAAGTTAAAACAATTAGAGTTGGAAGCTCAAAAAGAAAGAGAAAAAGAGCTTAAACTGTTAGAATTGGAGGCGAATAAGGAATTGCAGATAAGGTTAAAAGAAATGGAAATAGCAAGTAGGAAATTGGCAATGGATAATAGATCTTCGACTCCCACTTGTCAGGATTTCGATGCACTAAAATATGCACATATAATCCCAATCTTTAATGAAAAAGAAGTCGACCAATATTTTGTGCAGTTCGAGATGACTGCGACTAATTTTAAAGTACCCGAAAATCTTTGGCCGACTTTATTGCAGCGAGTTCTGACTGGTCGGGCAGTCGAGGTTTTCTCGTCACTGACAGCTGAGCAGCGTAATGATTTTAATTTGATAAAGAATATCATTTTAAAAGCTTACGAATGTGTCCCCGAGGCATATAGAAAAAAGTTTAGGGAGCTCTCGAAACGCAATGGCCAAACCCACGTAGAGTTCCTCCACGAAAAGGAAAGACTTCTGGAGAAGTGGCTGCACTCGAAGGACATCAACGCTGACTTCGGCAAGTTAAAGAACCTGATCCTCATGGAAGAGTTCAAGAACTGTGTTCCAATAGACATTCGGACACATCTTGCTGACCGTGGCGAAGATGACGTGCTTAAGGCAGCAGTGTTAGCCGATGAATACATCATCTGTCACGAATTAGCGAAAGGTCCATATGACACAAGATCTGATAAACACCATGGTGGTCGGACACTTCGACACCGGACGATTCGACGCCGGACGGTTCGACCCTGCCAGTTCGACGCCAGGACGTTTCGACGCCAGGTCGTTTCGACCCCGGTCGGTTCGACCCCGGACGGTTCTACCCCGGACGATTCGACCCCGGTCGATTCGACCCCGGACACTTCGACCCCAGGACGTTTCGACCCTAGGGTGTTTCGACCCCGGACGATTCGACCCCTTTCTCTTAATGGCGTGAAATGTTTTGGTTTTTAAAAATCCATTTTTAATGCTTTTTTTAATTAAAAACAATTAGTTTAAGATTAATATTATCTCTTTACAAATAAAAACAGTAGGAAATAGTTATTTTTAACGTTTATTTAATGATAGTATGATTGAACAAATAATATAGTTTTATATTAATATCTCTTAGAAATTAAAAATAGAAAGAGATGCTATTTTTATTTAGTAATATAAAATAGTACAATATATAAAATAAAATAGTCTAATTTATATTAATAGCTCTTAAAAATTAAAAATAGAATGAGATATTTTTAATAATTAAAAATTGTACAATATATAAAAGTCTAATATATATTTAAAAAAGTAGGAAATATTATTTTGAGCATTTATTTTCTAATAGGAAAATGGAAAAAAGTATATACACTTAGAAAAAGTTGACATACATTGTGAATTCATGATTGTGATAAATGCGCCATTCCTCTCAGGTAGGTCAAGGCGTTGATGCGTGTGTATGTTTGCAATGATCGTTCGACACGTTTCTGCAGTTCCAAGCCTATCCAACTCCACCCCTCCCCCATCCTATGTAATCGGACAATAAAGGGGCCATGTGGTCAGAAAAAGGTATGTACATTCTAATCCGCCACACTCCCTATATTTACCTTTCCCATAACTCTCGCCAGCACACAATGTCCTGTGGTCGCCACTTAGTCTGGTCTTCGCAACATACCGCTATGTGCCGGCCAACTTACAGTCCCTGGTCTCGGTAGACTTCTCTTGATCTCTCCACCCCAATCAAAGTCACGATGTAATCGGACAATAAAAATGGCTTGTGGTCAGAGGGTTCTATGTAAAGGTCACTACATTCTCTAAGCCCCTACTCCCAGTATTAATTTCCACATAACGCTCGCCAAAAAACTAGGTATAACTATAACTTATAGGTCACTACTCCCTACACTCCTATCGCAAACATCTTTTTTTTTTTTT
>MUZC01002237.1:535329-552398 GCA_002072015.1 Radix auricularia
AAAAACACGCCACATTGACATTGGCGATGAGGATGAACATTTAGACATACGTCACGTTGATGACAAATAAAGATACGTTTAATAAGACAAAATTATGAAAAACACGCCACATTGGATGGGAAGTCAGACATGTCACGTTGATGACAAAGATTAAGATAAGTAAATAACCATTGATAAATATCATAAATTTGATAAAGAAATTAAACAATGGCAAAACTTAAACAGTTTGACGAAAGTTTGGAGCCATTTACAAACTATAAAGAAAGGCTCGATGCTTACTTAATGACGAACGACACAGCTCCCGTGAAGCAAACAGCAATACTTCTCTCGTCAATAGGACCCAAAATGTACAATTTATTAAGGTCCTTGACAACACCACAACTTCCATCCACAAAATCTTACACAGATTTGTGTAAAATTCTTCAAGACCACTTGTCTCCTGCTCCACTGGAGATTGTAGAACGTTTCAAATTCTACAGACGAATTCAGCAGGAAGGGTAATCAGTTAGTTCATTCTTTGCAGAAATTAGAAAATTGCCAGAATATTGCAATTTTAAAAACAATTTGGATGAAGCCTTAAGAGATAAGTTTGTGGTGGGCATCAAAGATGACGATATTCAGAGAAGATTATTACAGGAAAGGAATCTCTCTCTGGATAAGGCAGTGGAATTGGCTTTGGCTATGGAGCAAGCTACCAAGGATGCCACGTCCATACATAAAGGATTAAATGAAGAAGAACAAGTGTCTTTCATAAATAAAAAAAAATTACTAAAGAGTGCGGCATACCCTCCTTGCCACTCTTGTGGTAAAACTAATCACAAAAGGTCTGAATGTCATTTCAAGGACGCCATATGCAGAAGCTGTTCAAAGAAAGGACACATTCAAATAATCTGTAAGAATAAACAAGCAAGTACAGTAAATAAAGGAGGAAAGATTCACCATATTAAATGGAATGAAGAATCGGATGAAGATGCTGATACCATTTTTCAAATGTACAATCTTCACAACATGGAACAAACTAAGAAATTCTGGGTTTACCCCACGATAAACAATACTAAAGTAAAAATGGAACTTGACACAGGCTGTCCGATACCTGTAATGACAAAAGCAGACTATCACTCTATTTTTAAAAAGGCACCAGTGACCAGTCCAGTGAGAATGAAGTTGAAAACCTATACAGGAGAGGTAATCACTCCTATAGGGACAACGAAAGAAAAAGTGACCATAAATAACAACACTAAATACCTTACCTTAGTGATTGTGAAAAATGGCGCACATCCACTCCTAGGCAGAGAATGGATTCATAAGTTAAAAATAACATTGCCTCAGTCGATTAACTACACCTCAGTCTCAGGTGACAAGGAACAAGTAAAACTCGACCGAATTTTGAAAACACACTCAAAAGTATTCCAAAGAGGTATTGGAAAAATTAATGACATCAAAGCATCATTCCATTTGAAAAATGGATGCAAACCAAAATTTATGAAGGCAAGACCTGTACCATACGCCTTAAAAGAAAAGGTGGAAGGAGAATTAAAGAGACTAGAGAAGGAAGGAATCATCAGATAGATTAAAAATAGTGAATGGGCTACACCTATAGTCCCAGTTATTAAATCTTCTGGAGATGTTCGCATCTGCGGTGATTATAAAACCACCATAAATCCAGCCTTAGTCTCAGAATCTTATACACTTCCAAGAATTGAAGATATTTTCACAAACCTGGGTAGAGGACAGAAATTTACTAAAATTGATCTCACTCAAGCTTATCTACAGTGTGAACTAGATGAGGAATCTAAAAAGCTCACTACAATTAACACCCATCAAGGACTTTATGAATATAACAGATTGGTTTTTGGAATCACATCAAGTCCTGCTATATTTCAACGTATCATGGATACAGTGCTGTCAGGATCGGAGAATGTCCAATGTAATCAGGATGATATAATCATCACTGGGGAAACTAATGAAACACACTTAAAGAACATTGACATTGTTCTGAATAGATTGAACAAATTTGGCCTAAGAGCAAATTTTAAAAAGTGCAATTTCTTCCAAGATGAAATAATTTTCTGTGGCCATAAGATAAATAAAAATGGACTACATAAAACTGTTGACAAAGTGGAAGCAATTATCAATGCTCCCAGACCTACAAATGTAAAACAATTAAGATCATTTCTTGGAATGTTAAATTACTACCATACATTTCTAAATAATATTGCTACTATCATTAATCCACTAAATGAACTTCTTCAAAAGAATATAAAATGGCAATGGTCTAAAAAACAAGAAGAAGCATTTACAAAGACCAAAGAACTCATAGCATCAGACAAAGTTTTAATGTGCTATGACCCTAAATTACCATTGAGACTTGCCTGTGATGCAAGCCCATATGGACTTGGAGCAGTCTTATCACATATTACTAATGAAGGGAAGGAAAGGCCCATAGCTTATGCATCAAGATCTTTAAACAAGGCTGAGAAGAACTACTCCCAAATTGATAAAGAATCATTAGCAATCATTTATGCAGTCAAGAAATTCTTTTCATATGTATGTTCTAGGAAGTTCACAATTGTTACTGATCATAAGCCTTTACAGTTTATATTCGGACCAGCGAAAGGAATTCCGCAAATGATATCCTCAAGAATGCAACGCTATGCTGTATTCCTATCTGGATTGGATTACACAATTGAGCATAGATCCACAGAGAAACATAGTAATGCTGATTGTCTATCAAGATTGCCATTAGCAGACACTGTTAAAGAAACAATAGACATTGATGATCTATATTACTCAGAGATCCTTGACTATGCTCCAATAAGTGCTACAAGTATCAGGAAAGAGACAGCTAGAGATACAATATTATCTCAGATCTCTAGATACATAAATGAATCTGCTTGGCCAGAAAATGTTAATACATGTATTGATGGATTAAATTCATTTTATACAAGAAAGCATGAATTATCAATGCAACAAGGTTGCATTATGTGGGGTAACAGGGTAATCATCCCTAAGAAACTACAAACCCAAGCATTAAACCTACTCCATGAAGGACATCTTGGAATAGTAAAAATGAAATCAGTTGCAAGACAAACCATGTGGTGGCCTAATATGGACAAAGACATAGAAGGAATCACAAAGAAATGTTCAGGTTGTGCAAAACAACTATCAAATCCAGCACAAGCTACACTTTATCCGTGGGAATGGCCTCACAAACCATGGCAAAGAGTGCATGTGGACTATGCAGGACCATTTCTTAACACTATGTTTTTAGTGGTGATAGATGCACACACGAAGTGGGCTGAGATAATTCCTACAAGTTCTACTACATCGTCTACTACGATTGATATACTTAGAACTATATTCGCCAGATTTGAATTACCCAATCAAATTGTTAGTGACAATGGACCACAATTTGTAGCTGAAGAATTCAAAAGATTCTTCACTAATAATGGTATTAAACATATTACCAGCTCACCATACAAACCTTCCACAAATGGACTTGCTGAAAGATTAGTACAAAGCTTCAAACACGCAATGAAAGCCTCTACAAGTGACTCCGGAAATATTGTCACAAAATTAGCAAGATTCTTACTTGCATATCGTAATGCTCAGCACAATACGACTGGCGAATCACCCGCACAATTAATGTTTGGCAGACAACTTCGTACCAGAACTTCATTAGTCAAACCAAGTATTGACGAAACCGTATTCAAGCAACAAGCTGAGCAACATAGAGTCCACAAAGGACAATTCCATGAATTCAGTCCAGGACGAACAGTCCTCATCAGGAATTACAGGAATCCAGACAAATGGATTAGTGGAACAATTGTAGAGAGATCTGGTCCGCTCTCCTACATTGTTGAAACGTATCCAGGGATAACATGTCGCAGACATGTCGATCAAATTAGATCATCATCGGCACACATCCCTCCAACCATTCAAAGGGAAGATTTACCGAGATGGTTCCCTCCTCTTCAGGTCGCAGAACCAACTTCAACAAACAAAGACAGTATGCCGAATTCATCTATTCCTGAAACCTCAGTGGTAAAGGAACCAACAACAATTCAAACCATATCAGAGTCGATGAATACTTCTGAAAATGTTTTGAGAAGATCGTCGAGACAATCGAAACCCACAAAAAGACTCATAAATAAACTTTAAGTTAATATGTGTGTGTTTGAATTGCATGTACATAATGACATTTTTTTTCAAGGGGAGATGATATAGTGTATTACGGAATGTAATTATGCGAATGAAGAGTCGCACTTCCGGTATTACAGCAAAAAACAATAAAAGATGGCGTTCAAGGTTAAAAGCTAACGTCTTGCTTGTATTCTAAATATCTGATATATCAACTATAATGATTAAATAAGTTACTGAACCCACTCAGTACACCACAATAAATTAATACAACCCTCAGATAGGCATAAAGATAACTTAATACAACCCTCAGATAGACATAAAGATAAATTAATACAACCTCAGATAGACATAAAGATAAATTAATACAACCCTCGAATAGACATAAATATAACTTAATACAACCCTCAGATAGACATAAAGATAAAAACACCTTTCTTATCCCGGATGCAAGAACAAACACATACAAGTTTTCTTTCTTCCCGTCCAGTATTCGGGCGTGGAATGGGTTGCCTGAAAAAACCAGGAAAGCCAACACTTTATCATCATTTAAAACTCTAATAAGAATACAGGACTAAACACAAATCATAGATATGTGTATGATGCAATAATCTTCTGTACAGAAGGAGCGTCTGTAACATATAAGATAAGACATAAAGTAAACAAATGAGTTTAGTCCTATTTTATTTCTGGTAGATCCACATCAAAGTGTCATCCAATGTCGAGATATGATCAAATGTCACCAAGTAAATTCATGTCCCCTGTAATCCCATATCACCGTGAAATCCCATGTCAACATATAATCACATATAACAGAGTAATCCCACGTGACCATGAAAGACCTTGCCCTCACATTCGTAAGGCCATGTCGACATAATATAAACACATGGCACTGTGCAAGCCCATGTCACCATGAGGCCCGTGCCATTGTATGGCCCGTGTCAATGCAAAGTGTCACAAACATTCTTAAAGCACCCTTCTCGTCCCAGCCAAGCGGTGGGTCGCCCCTGGGCCCACGACCCATTCAAACACAGGATGGTTTGTGCTGGCCAAATTGACTTTTTCAAAACTGACATAAAGGAATTTCCACAAACTCAAGACGGTTTTAATAGACGAAAAATTTACAGCGCCGCGTTTTTTTTTTTGAATCAGTACAACGCTGCCTTATCGGTATAATTTGATACGGTCTTCATAAGGCAGTTAGATCAGTGTAGATTTGTGGGGCGCCCTGACAATGCCCGGGCCGCGGGGGGGGGGGGGGGGGGGNGGGCAGACGCTGATGAAACGCGAGAGACTGCAGGCGAGACCTCGACAAAGTTTGAAAATGGTGAATAAATATTTGTATAGTACAATAACAGTTGGAATAAAGGGTTAGGTGAATGGCCGCGACATGTGTGAAAGACATGAATTGCTTCATATTAATCCTTACCCTCCCCCACTCTCAAATCTTTTCCTTCTACAGCTCATCCCCACCCCCTTGCGCCCCGAGCAGAAGACTGCGGTTAGTTTAACAGATACATTTTTAGTTTAAATGTCATTTTGTCTCTTCCTCTTCCCCCCCCCCTACATTCATGCTGTAGAGCGGACAAGATCTCAATTGGTAAGACATGAGAACATTAAAATAAGAGAGTGGTGGGGTGAGGCTGGTGATAATGTTTCTAATAATAGCTACATCAATCTGTGGTTATGCTCCAATCTTTTATGGTCATACTTTAAAAAAAAAAAATTAAAAACTGTGGCGAGTTTGAGAAAAGATAAATAAACTCTTCTCTCCTTTAAAAAAAAAAAATATTTTAGTTGGTTTGCCGCCGGGGGTGGGGGTGTAAGGAAGTGTTTATAACATTGCAGCAAACAAAAATTTAATAAATAAACAAAATAAAGCTTATGTCCAATTTAGTAGAGTAAATTTCCTTAATATAAATGTTGATAAGCCAAGTTTAGTTTCACTGTCCACACAAAAAATGTATTAACAAGAAATATTGAGTAGATTGCTTTGAACACGTCGGCGTCTTGTCAACTACGATGTACAACTAAAACTACAGGAAGTAAACTAATTGATGTTTGTCAACACATAAACAAAATCGGTTCTTTTCCTTTATCTTACCCCCAAAATATTTTTTGGAAAAAAATCATATTTGCACGACGTGACAACACGTGATAACCCTAACCCTAACCCAACCCTAACCCTAACCCTAGCATTGTCAATGATATTGTGACTGTATTTTACTAAACGAAATTTTTGGGGTAAGATAAAGGAAAAGTACCACAAAATCAAGTATTATATATCTGTCCAATGTCTCCATGTGGTCTACTGAAGACCAGGAGCGGCGTTTGTGGGTGGCAACTGGGGCTACTGCCCCAGGCCCCGCGCTTAGGTAGGCCCCGCGTTTCGGTCCTGAACATGTCTCGTCCTGGTTAATAGCCTATACATGTAGAACCAAAGAGTGGATGGTAGAACGTATGCTGGAAACGATTGTAAAGAAACGAAAGAGGCACTCTTTTAATCCTTTTTGAAGGTCAAATTCCGTAGCGTAGCTCTAGACGTCTTTGAAAGCATTACACCGTTAGCGGAAAATAGGTCAGATGTACCATTCAGCCAATCCCCTTTGTGTCCACGTCATTCACAATAGATTTACTAAAATAGTTATTTTTAGAAAATAATGAACTTGTAATAATTTAATTAAAAAGGTGACACGCGGTATTAAAATTACACAATAATCAAGATATTTCATATTTTTAAATACCATAGCATACTGGTGCTTAGCGATCTTTACTAGTACTCTGGCCCCGCGGGGTCATTGCTGGCACTAGGCCCCGCGCTTACCTAACGCCGCCACTGCTGAAGACACAAACATATGGGTCAAGAATTATTATGGTCATTATTATTATTATTATCATTATTATTATTATTACTAGTATTAGTATAATTAGTATTAGTATTATTCAATTTATTTTTTTATTTGGGGTGCGGTGATCTTTTTTTAAATTCGGCTAAATAAATATACTGTCATGCCATATTCCACCTAGGTTTCGTTGTGCAAAGTAAAAAAAAAAAGCAACAACAACTAGTGCATAAAGTTGCACAGCATCAATTTTGTGCATTATTTTACAGAGTTTTATGCGCGGTAATTCTAAAACGCTGCGCGGCGCTGGTCAGATATCTGCGCGCCGCGCAGCTTTATTGGAAAATTGATATTGAAAAAAAATAACAACATTGGATCTTGACAAACAAATTAGACTTAAGGAAGAAGCTGAAGATGCGATGTATGGGAATGAGTGAAATTATTCCATGTAGCATCGTCACGTACTGATGACGTGTCATTTAGTTACCTTAACACGGGTGTTACGTCGTTGTTAGTCATTCTGTTTCCCAAACAACTAACTACAGCTGGTAGTTAGTTTCCTTGTTGTCAAACATTAAAGGTTGCTTCTCTGCGTTTATCAGTTCTAAATGTAACACGTGCAAATGTTGTGGGTAGGAATGTGAAAATGTAGACGCATTAATAAATGTATTTACCTAAATGTGTTTTTATTAATTTTATCCCGTCTACGGAAGGGTGTGACCATCTGAAAGTGTAACTTCATTATTTTAAAATCCTTTATATTTACTTGTGGTGTCTGAGCCCGTGCGACTGTGCTTGCTTGCTTTCCGGACAAACTTTGGATCGATTTTTAACCCACTTTCTCGTAAGCTAGCGAGCTGAAATTTTGCAGGCAGACTTAAGCCAATGATCAAAATAATGTATAAAAATTTCAGATCGATCGAATGGACAGTAATTGAATTATTAAAATTTTAAATTATTATATTTATCTCTATGTACCATGCTAGTTTTTTTTTTTAGATAGTGTTGTGGTGCGTATTAATAGTATAATGTTCAACAACTTTTCGTGTCGCGCAATAATGTGCACATTACATTGACAATACTTTTTAAAATTATATTCACGATCGCTGAGCATTATATTAAACACGTTTTACGAGACATAACTAGTATTTTATATTTTCGGATTGTTTTGCCCTGCGTATTATAATGAACATCCTTATAGATATGTCTCGTATATAAAGGCTTTAGAGTAAAAAAAACTTGGTGTTTTACGTTTTTTGTTTTTAAAATTCTAATTTACGATGAACATAAGCCGCTATCTGGTTAAGAAGTTTGTGTTACATGCGTGTATTTCGTTTAAGTTACTCTCATATTGGAGAGCAACCTGTCGTCTGATAAATGTCAATTACTCAATAAGATAATAATCCCCCATTCACAAATGCAGATTATTAAGGCCAGTAAAAGGCAACTTACGTCAATTATTTGACGGGATTTTATTTTTGGCTTTATTATTATTTTATCATTAATTTTTTGTTTAATTCTTGTAAAAAAATATGAAATAGTTTGTCGATAATGCGTCAAAGATCATTAATGAAACACTTCTCGATAAGTATCCAACATTAGCCAGTGATTTTTAAAATTGTTTGTATTCTTAATTATATTTCATTGAACTGATATTTTTAGCGCATTTTCGAGAAGTCGAATGCGCTATTGCACCCGTTTTGTCCGTCCGTCCGTCCGTCCGTCTGTCATCACCTTTGATCTCAGCATCCATAAGTCCTAGACCCATGAGGTATATATGTATTTTGTATGTCCTGACCTGCCATTTGTGCATCAACACTCAGTTACTCGATCCGTTAAAAAACCCCGTTAAAACTACCAAAAAATATTTCGAATCGAGAGGTAACACTAGCGCAGGGAACGGCCGCCATTGCCGGAAGTCGAATACATAGTATTTCAAGCATTCAAGAGTGGTGCGAAGGCGTGCAAAAGAATTAGTTTTTTTTTTTTTTTTTTTTTTTTTTTGACGTCATTAGAATGTGTGTAAAAGTTTAGAGAGTTTTACGTCATCATTTGTGGTGACTTGTAGTTAGATTAAAGAGAAAATATTTTTTTTTTAAATGTAAAGAAATGACTTTTAAATAAAAAAAATGTCAGGTATATTCATTACACAAGAAAATTCATAAAAATATATCTAAAATCTAAACACAATTACTGATAACTACATAATGCTGATATCTAACATAAGTACTGATACATAATACGAAAATGCGCTAACACGCCCTGAGTTCCAAAAGGGACCAGGCTTAACATGATTTTTTTAGGTTATGGTGCAGTCATGTTACACCGTGAAATATGTAATCATAACATTATGGGTGTTTCTCTTCTTTCCCATAACTAATGGCAGGCAAAGAGTTAAAACCGAAATTGGCTCCGGGCCAGTCCATTAATTCGGTGATGAACCCTAAAAGAATTCCTAAAATGGGCGAAGTGAGAGTGGTGGCTCCGACAGTGGAAGTTAAAGGTTGAAATCTTTCAGTTATTTCGGCTGCAATCACCCAAATGGAATGCAGCCGCCCCCCTCGTCCCCCTCCCATTTTCCCCACATTGTTTTGGTTCACCGTTTGGTGAAAACTGTTTTTATTGAAAGATGTATTTCCAGCGGAGCGTTCACCCATCAAAGCTCGTCCATTAGAGACATCACGCCCACGGCGGTTACCGTCCTGCCCATGTCACGTGTCAGCTGGGTGGAATCGAATACTTTCAGGGTGTTTGTCAAAACACACGAACGTGGCACAATGAACAAACAAAAATGACTTAACTTTGATTTAAGTAATTCAACAGGATTTCAGACCAAGCTCCTGGATATGGATGGTCAAGTCATGCAGCTTAATTTATTTTATGTTAATAGTATTGTTGTTAAAGTCTAGTTTGAGTCGAATTTACATCACGTGCCATGTACAGGCGACTAACGGACACACACAATGAAATAGCCCGAGGAAAGCAGACCAAGTCAAATACAAACGTTTTGTTTCTGGGAAGGTTTTATAGGATCCTACTACATACCGTTATAGAACTTACGTTTTTTTTTCCAGTCGAATCGAATTTTTCATAAATTGTAAAAAATGTTGTTGCAGATAATAAATAATTCATGTTAGCTTTTTAAGAAGAAAAATTAATTACTAAATAATTTACTTTCTAAAATAGATAGAAATATGTTGAAACTTTTTAAAAAATGTTTTTTTTTAAAGCAACAACTGATTATGGATGTTAATGTGATGTAAATAAAAATGTATTGAAGCTTTTCAAAATTTGCTTCATTGTGCCACATTAAATTAATGTTTTAAAATATTTGTCCAAATCTCTTAATTAAGTTTCAAATGTTACTGGTAGATGTGCGGGCTGATTGTCTCGTCTTGGGAATATCATGTAGGCGGGAGAACTCGGTGATTTCTCTCTGGTACAGAGAGAGAGTAAAATTCGAATATATTTTTTAAAGTGCCATTAAATCGATACTCTAACATGCAGGTATCGCCCGGGGCTGAAATCTTAAGTTTATGACCATGACATAGATCTCGGCGATATCGTGTCGAAGCGGACATGATGATTACTCCCGATAGGACAATGCCTTGATGTCGCCTTGTGCTTTCAAGGGATCTGCTTGCGGGATGTCTGCCTCTATTGGCCTCACAGTAAGATGGCGGCCAACTCCGCGTTAATTTATTCGATTGTTTAGACTGGCGAAAGTGACGTCTGATAGTCGTGGTTCTGTGAGTCAGGTTAGTGGCGTCTGATAGTCGTGGTTCTGTGGGTCAGGTTAGTGGCGTCTGATAGTCGTGGTTCTGTGAGTCAGGCTAGTGACGTCTGATAGTCGTGGTTCTGTGAGTCAGGTTAGTGACGTCTGATAGTCGTGGTTCTGTGAGTCAGGTTAGTGACGTCTGATAGTCGTGGTTCTGTGAGTCAGGCTAGAAGTCACAGTTTCTGACAGTGGCTTAGCTAAGGGAATGGGAGTCAAAATTCGAAAGTCCCCCGGGGGGCCCCCAAAGGAGACTCCGAATATTTTTTACATTTAATATTACGCCTCCGACATGTCTGCAGGGCCCCCAAAGAGGCTAAACCCACCCCCAAATACTTACAAATTCATCGCTCCTCCACCGGTTTCTTGTGAGATTCGAGTTGACCCTCACCTTTTCGCAATGCATGTAACACAAAAAACACAAATTGATGTGCCTAACGTTACTAGCTAGTTTCTAATATCAACACGAGACGCGAACTACGTCATTGCAATTAAACATCAGACAGCGCTATAGTGATGTAAAACGTCGAGAAAAAAATAATGTCCACTTAGATGTTTTATAAGACAGACCCCAATCTTGGATATGTTTTGATCTTTTTAACATCGAACTAAAACCCGCGTTGACTTTTATACAGTCTGCCCCAAGATCACAAGCCCAGGACACAACAGACTCCTAATTCTCACATTACCAATACAGCTCCCTTGTTTACCACCACCGAGCCCTCCCCTCCCCGTACATAGAAGGGTACAAAGCTCACATCAAGTATCTTTGTTGTACCACTGTCTGACGTACCCGAAGACCCCGGATGAAAGATGTGCAAATCCTTTGTTGTCGTGCATGTTTTTAAAAGCTACCGACATCGTGGGAGGAAGGCATCACTTCAAAGTCAGGCTATGTGTTTAACTACAAGATGTTACAGCCAAACACAAAACATGCATTCGGTGTTCTGTTTATTTCTAAATACTTTTCAAATCTGTAATCAGACAAGATAGTTGTGAATGTTTTTAAATGGTATACATGTGTAGTAAGACATGGTATTTTTTTTTATTTTTCATGCTATATGGGTCTTCTGACTTCGTATTTGTGAATGTTAATTATGGTTTGTTGAATTATAGTATGTGGAAAGTCTTGATCACATATTCCACAATGTATGATGGAGTTTTGTTATCATAAAAGAATGTTTTGGATTAGTCTACATGGTTTATGTGTTTGGTTTGTCAGATCATTGAGTGGTTTGATCAGGGTTAAGGAATAGTTCAGTTTGTCAGATCATTGAGTGGTTTGATCAGGGTTAAGGAATAGTTCAGTTTGTCAGATCATTGAGTGGTTTGATCAGGGTTAAGGAATAGAGTAAGAACGCCCATGAGACTGAAATAAATTGAATATAATCAATTTTTAAAAAAATTGTAATAGCTTCTTTAAGAGAAGAGACGAAAATCGTGATATTGTGATATCAATGAAATAAGTGAAGATGTATGCGATAAGTAGTGTTGATAGGGATAAAATAAATGCCCGTGAGGATTCAGGTTGATGGATCAAGGGACACTGTATAAATAATTTAATTGATCTATAATATAAAAGTAAAATTTAATGATGATTCAATTGATTATTAAAATAAAATTTATAAGACATTTCAATTGGATTGGCATAAATATACATGTTATTGTATGTAGTAGTGTATATAAGTAAATAAGAAAAGTAGAGGAGAGGTTTTAAATGCATTTTTAGGGAACAAGACAAAAATTTTTTTTTTAATGTCTAAGGTTTAAAATTCTGTAAAGTCTGCTTAAGATGTGTGTGGGTGTGACTGAAATCATTTATGCTATTCAGTTTTCATGTTATTATTAAGGCTGCTGATATTAACTTTTAATTTCTTGATAAATCGGTAATATCGCTATCCCTGTATAAAGTCATCATTGATAAAATAGCAATTAAAATTAAAGAAAATGTATTAAACAGTTTGTTGTTGTTTTTATATTTATGAATAAATAATTGATTATTAATAATCAAAAATAGTTTGCTTTTTTATGTACAAATTTCTCCATTGTAAAAAGAAAGATTTTTAAGTGTAAACTTAAAATAAGGAAAATGATATAAAAAAATTTAACGCTGTTTTTAATGAATTAACAATAACGAAATTTAAATTCATTGACATTATAATTGAACTACTTATATTTAAATTAAAAAATGTCAATTGCCTGTTTTTGTTACGTCCCTTGAAATTTTCAGTTTGGTGACGCCATACATGTTTTTTTTAGCTTTATTAAAAAGTTATCGATTATTGATTCGGTAATTTTTCAAAAGTTAACGATTAAATTTACAATAATCGATAACAGCCTTAGTTATTATTATTATTATGTTTTTATTTGTTGTATAATGTGTTCTTTAATCCTACTTTGTTTTTCTATAGTTTACCATGACATTTTCCATTTTAGTGCTGTTTCTGTGTGTCTTGGAACGGATTAGGTATTTTACATGTAAATCTTTGTTCGAGATACGAAATATGCAAGATACGAAAGCCAATCGGAACGAATTATTTTCGTATCTCAAGGTACCACTGTACTATTATATGTAATTATTTTTAAATACACGTATACGATTTCTGTATACGATTTCTGTATTTTAGAATTACTACTCGATTTTTTCTAAATCATACATAAAACGGTGCATGTATCCAGCATGGTGGTCGAGTGGCAGTGCGCTCGACTGGCGTACCGATGGTCACGGGTTCCAATCTATGTGAAGGCAAGGATTTGATCCCGGGGCCTAGGATGTCCCTAGTTAGGCGATTGGGTTATGCGTGGAACCCTCAAAGCCGTGGCCTGTGACTGCTGCATCACTTGCAAACAGATCATCCGTCATGGCATGTGGACGCAATTATCTTCTGCAAAGAAGGTGCGTCTGTAGAGATAAAATAAGATAAGATAAGATAGTGACTATGATTCAGATCCCGTGAAAGATTTCATCCACAGCTTAAGGAATAAATCCTATCAACACGGCTTAGAACAAGGGAGGCAACAGTTTTTTGCAAAGAGGGTCGTATTCTATGAGGTGAAACTATGTGAGATCTGTGGTAAGATAATAAACAAACATTACATACGTTGAGACTGAGTTACGTGCTTTTCAATTTAAACGTTTTGTTTGTATATGAGTAACATTGAAATTGGTAAGAATTATATTTTGTGGGGACTATAAGGAATATATACTATGGCGAATTTAGAGACATAATAGCTATTTTATTCCATCATTGTAGGATTACAACTATAATGCATACCTTAAAAAAACAATCATAAAACGTGTTGAAATACAATTAGACCCTAAAATATATTATGTAAAAATTGGCTTAAGATATTCACCGCACAGATTCTAAATTCTTCATTAATTTCCTTTTCGAGATGTCAAAATAAACAATATTACGGAAATAATTTATTTTGAATTATATACTCTTCGACCCCCGGACAGTTCGACCCCTTTGTATCCACACCGAGCCATAGAAAACGGTTTTTTTTAGCGCATTTTCGAGAAGTCGAATGCGCTATTGCACCCGTTTTGTCCGTCCGTCTGTCATCACCCTAGATCTCAGCATCCATAAGTCCTAGACCCATGATGTATATATGTTTTTTGTATGTCCTGACCTGCCATTTGTGCATCAACACTCAGTTACTCGATCCGTTAAAAAAACATGTTAAAACTACCAAAAAACATTGCGAATCGAGAGATAACACTGGCGCAGGCAACGGCCGCCATTGCCGGAAGTCTTAGTATTATCAAAAGTATTAGTTGTTTTTTTTGTTGACGTCATTAGAATATGTGTAAAAGTTTAGAGAGTTTTACGTCATCATTTGTGGTGACTTCAATCAAGATCTTAGCGGCCCAGGGGCAGAAATTGAAAACTTTTTCGAAACAAGCTTCAACATTCAACTACTTTCACCAAGATTGGCAACTACGATCTATCAAACAACAATTGACGGAGTATTTGGGCGATTAGCTGATTACAATTTAGAATGTTTCATTTATGAGTCCTATTTCAGTGACCACAAACCACTTGTAGTTAGATTAAAGAGAAAATAAAAAAATTTAAAATGTAAAGAAATGACTTTTAAATAAAAAAATTTCAGGTATATTCATTACACAAGAAAATTCATAAAAATATGTCTAAAATCTAAACACAATTACTGATAACTACATAATGCTGATATCTAACATAAGTACTGATACATAATACGAAAATGCGCTTACACGTCCTGGGTTCCAAAAGGGACCAGGCTTAACATGATTTTTTTTTCAATAATTTTTTTTTACTTTTTAAAATTCATTGTTTTTTATATAAATTTGGGGGATAAAGATAAGTGGCTTAATATTATTATGACTTAAAAATTAAATACAGTTTGAAATAGTTATTTGTAACATTTAATTTACGACGAGTAAAACAGAGTATATACACGTACAACCAGTCAACATTCAGAGCAAACGTCTTATTAAAATCAGTATTTCTGCGAGGGAGGTCTTTGGGTGTTAAGGAACACAAGAAACAGATGTTAATGGAAGGGCGCGTGTTTGGAATAGTTTCAGCGCCTGCAAGATGCGTTGTTAAGCATGTCGGCACCTTTAAGGTAAACCCCCCCCCCCCACCAACTTTCGTTTATTTTTGTTATCACTGAATATCACAGTGTAAATCTTTGAACGACTAAAATATGTACATTTTTAAAAGCCTATAATAAATTAGGTCTTTTTAAGAGTGTTTGGGATAGGAGTGGAGATTCTGTTTTTATTTTTTAATTCATAATATACCAAAAATTAATTAAAAATAATAATTTTAAAAATAAACAATAATTTAAAAAAAACATTTCACGGTGTAGAAGCGAAAGGGTCGAAACGTCCTGGGTCGAAACATCCTGTGGTCGAACTGTCCGGGGTCGAACAGCCGGGGTCAAACCCTCCGTGGTCGAACGGACCGGGGTCGAAACGTCCTGTCATCGAACTGGCAGGGTCGAACCGTCCGGGGTCGAATCGTCCGGGGTTAAAGTGTCCGACCACCGATTTTTGCCATTGGATATCAGTGAAATTCCAAAAAAGTAACAGAAAGTTTTTTAAATAATTTTTTAAAACTCAATTAGGGCTGTCAATTTTGTTGAAAAATGCTGCCCGGATACCCGTCCTAATGTCGAACGGGTACCCGGGTTACCCGTTTGAAACATCGCATAATTTTCCCCGTCATGACCTCTATACAATGCTGCCTAGCCACCTTCCATGCACCTCAGGGGCGGATTAAGACTGCACGGGGCCCCTGGCTGCAATCAAACGGGGGCCCTATCCAGCCAGCATACCTTACAATATGATTGCTAACAGCTAATATAAGACTGTAACTAAATCTTAATAATGAAAAAAGAAACGAACACGAAGAAATAACTGTTTAAAATGTTCGCCGGTGTGTTAAAAATTGAGTGTGAAAAGAAAAACTTTTACATTCCACCGCTGGAAATCGAACCCGACACCATTTGCATCACAAGCCTATGCCCTTTCCACACGACCAGTGAAGCTTGTCTAAATTGAGAAATTTTAAAAATATAAACTATATTTTATACTATATTCTCTAAGTGAGCCAAGTTTTATAGATTATTAAGACTGTTAGGTCTGAATCGCGCAGTGTTAAGAAGTCGTAAGAAATTTCCCGAATCGTGTTTTTTTTTTAGCCAAGCTTTTTAAAATGGGAATTTAGGAATTTATAAGGATTTTGCCTAACACATGGGAATTTTTTAGATTGACAATTTAAAAGAAAATATTACATTCTTGGATGAAAATAAAATGAAATAATTTCAAACATGCTCATTTTCAAATAAGAAATACTTTTTTTGTGTTGGTGCGAGGCTCTTTGACGTCATATTTGTTTATTTTTAGCGTGTCTAGGTTTTTTTATTTCGGATCTAGGTTTTTTTCCTGACGTTTTTGCTAGGTTTTTCCCAACATTGTCACTGACAGTAGACTGCAGACAGTTTACAGTCAGATTGTGTAAATGTATTACTATTAAATAATATAATTAATTAGTCTGAGCCCGAATCATCATAAAATGTTTGTTACATATAAAGGACCAAATCATTAATAATATGTAAACATATAACAATCTATGTAACCATGTATGATTGATTCATTATTAATAAATTTCAAAACATTCATTTTTAAAAATATATTTTTATCAATCACAGACAAATTTAAATTACAAGAGTATCCAAATAACTTTTTTAAACTTCATGATGTTAAAATTTAAAAGTATAATCTATATTTTGGCTTTGTAGCCAAGTTGTTAAAAAAA
>MUZC01002237.1:552685-564090 GCA_002072015.1 Radix auricularia
GGTCACAAAAACTTGCCCCCCCCTACAATATGACGTCACAAAGATTTGCGGGCCCTTCACCATAAAAGCCGCACTTCCTTTCTGAAATTGAGCAAGTGTGAACTATTTTTATTGTCACTCAAGTATGCATTTAATGGGAAGTTGAACTCTAAAATCGATACACGCGTAAATCCGTGTAAAACGTTATTAAATAAATTGTAAGCAATCAAATATTTAAGTGGAACTTTTATTTTAAGTTGCACGTTTTGATGTGACGTCACATTTCTTAAATATACACCCCTCGTCACAAATGTGTGATACCCTCCTCCCCTTGCTTGCAAAACGTCATTTATCGACGGCCCCTTACAAATCAAACACTGTTAGCAACTATTTAACTAATTTATTTACTTGAAACTGACAAATTTGGGTGTATTATTAAAACAAGTTTTTGGGCAAGGCACACGTTGTAACGAACACACAAAACACAATCGAATGTGGGAGGAGAGGGAGTTAAATAAACAACATCTACAATTGGAAACCCAATGTCCGCGTATTTCAAAGCAAAGTTAGTGTAACAGTTGGAGTGTTGTTTTTTTATTAACAAACAAAGCCGCTTTCATCTCTAAGCAGTCCATCCTTACTTTTGGCGGTGACCTTTTGTTTTCCTTATATGATTCTTTTAAGAGCCAAAACCTGTTTGTGTTTGCGATTACTGCTTCACGTTGAGAGAAAAAAGATGTATCTAAATACATTGTATTGATTAGATGTACTTCACAGCACATGTTTCGAACAAACATTTTCATTTGATAAACTGTTTCGTGAGCCACAATGTAAATACATACACACACACACACATACAAAGCCGAATTGGAGCCAAAGTTTTGCCTTCGTTAATATAGACATTGAAGCTACATTTTCACGGGTACCCGGTTGAATTTTTACTATTTGGGTAATCACATGGCAACGGGTACCCGGGTCCCTAAACTCAATATCCACGTTTCTAAACAATGAACCACCATTTAATATTTTAAAAATCATTATTTGACGCCATCTTATTTTATACTCAAAACAAATAATTTCTACTTCAATGACGTCATTAAAGAAAAAATTCCACGAGTGAATTATAAAAATGATGCTTCAGCCCAACAAAAATTTAATCGTAGTTCTCATTTTGCCCGCGGGCCGGGCTTTTGACACCCGTGGTGTAGAATCTAAGACACAAGTGTGGTTTTGTTTACTGAAACAATGAGCATGTGTCGAAGGCTATTTGTATGCTGACATGGAATTCGAGATGGGGGTGGGGGTCGCAGGAAGATTGGTTTATGAACTAACGTAGAGTCACAGGACTGAAAGTATGGGGTTTGTGGGGGGGGGGTCATACAGGTAAGTTACACGAGAGACTTGCTGTGCATCGTTAGATTAGTCAAGAAGATGGTAAAATACGAGGAACATTAACGAGGGTGAGCAGATAAGTTCATCGCTGATACTCAAGTCTAGACGCTCGTGCCACTACAGGGACCGGGATCATTAGGGGGTCGTCATGATCCGGAAGAGAAAAGGGTTTTAAGAAGTGTGTCATTATGTGCCACAGAGGCCTCGTGCTAAATGTCACGTGGGTTCTTCATAACATTGTCGGGGGGGGGATATCTAATATCTGTGACAGATTGCATCAGGGGGAAAAGTACAATAACAGAATGAGGTAATTTATGGACGGCCAAGTAAAACAGAGTTCAATGGACGGCCACGTGATACCGAGTTCTATGGAACTTGGCAACAGAGATCTATAAATGGCCAAGCTAAACAGAGATCTATGGACGGCCCAGTGAAACATAGATCAAATCAGTTTAATTGAAGTCATCAATTCAAAATCCGCAGCAGTTAGTTATGTTTACTGTTGTTATTATTATCATCTAAAATCTGTTTAAATTTTTTTGTCTCTGTTGATTTATAGAGCATGACAAACACATTATCTAAACACGACTTTAAATTATTTATATTATTTAAATATATGCAAAAAATGAATAAGTTAAATTATTGCCTTAGTAAAAAGAAACATTCCTCCGATAATAAATGACAGAGTTAAAAGAGATTGCAAACTCTGAAAGAAAAAAATTATTTAAACATAGATATGAAATTAACATTTGGAGATTATTGTGCTGCTGCTGTAGATCTATGTAATCAAATAGAAAGTGACGTAAACAAATGAAAGCTACCAGACGTGTATCCCACTTTATAGTAGTATCCCCGCTAACACCCTTGCATTAAGCACCGGTTACAGTAAACCCATGGCAGATTAATTACAATAAACACCCCCTCCCTAAACACGTCACGACTTCTTGTGTACTCACTTCTTCTGACGCGTCCCCCGGCCTTGACCGTCCTGAGGAGGAACTCACAAACAATCAGATGGTACAACACGAGGGTCAGCCACAGCATGTTAGGCTGTCATGTCGCGTGCATGAATACGTCACCTCGATCTCGGTCTCCGATACTTGTGCACACTCAAATCTTTTGTGGAAATCGCCATGCTCGGAAAAACAAGAAATCGATTATCAAGCGTCAGTAATGTTGACATGTTGAACATTGGAAACCATATTGGTATTTTCTTGGTCCACAAACTTCACAATAAATGATATTTTTTTCGCGATTAAAACGATGAATTATTTTCTTAACTTCACAGCATCAACCATGAAAACTTTGAAGAGAAGAATCAGATGGATCCGTCAAGAAGCTTGTTATAAATTTTAATCCAGGCTAGAATTATAACCTCAACTCTTAGCAACTGGTCAAAGAAACAAAGTCACAAAAGAATTTTTAGCATATCGAATTCCCTGCAGCTGGTTGTGAGATTGTTAGATGTACCACCGCGACTAATTTAACTAATTAATAAGCTTCAAATTTTTCCTTTGGTGTCTTCATATTTATCACCCTTATTTCTGACTGACTGATTCACTCAGTCACTAAGAAAACCCTGTAGTAATGTTTATTTAATAAGCGCGTTGGGTTTAATCTGTAATCTTAGCTAATATCAACGCACTGTAATAGGAAAAGATAATATCAGCAATGTCTAACAAAAATATTATTATAAATAACAAACTGTTATATACTTTTTTATCAAGTTTTGTTGATTTGGTTTGTTTTGTTTCTTTTCCTTGTCGGAAATTTCATTTAGTGCCTTATATATTGAAAAATATAATATCTAATTAAAAAATATATAATATCTAATAAAAAAAATATACTATCTGATAATAAAAATATAATATCTAATAATAAAAATATAATATCTAATAATAAAATTATAACATCTAACAATAGAAGTAAGTGTTTTGAAAGGTTGTGAGGGCATTCAGCGATCAACAAATGTCAAGTGCGCGAAAAACGTGCTCAGTGGCGTACCTTGAGGGGAGGGGGGTATCGTTCTTTGGATCCTTATAAATTTCATTACTTGAATGCACCCTATTCAAAATAACTTTTGTGATGAAAAGTACTCGCCTTATGTAGATCTACACAATCTCCATAGGGAATCACGCGCTTTTAGTAGACGATAAGATTACACAGATGGGCAATACCACCTTTTGATTTTAGTCGATACTTCAGGTCAAGGGGGTTTTCCCTTAACTCTACACTCTCTGTCAAGAGAGAGATAGGCCACCACCCATTGTTACCATCTTAGTAGAAACTCTCTAATATAGAATCTCTAATATCAGATTCAGGAACGCGATCCACTTGGTCTGCAATTAAACTTAAGGGTCGTGCGATACAAACGAATTTTCGTCAGGTTTTAAATATACATAAAGTTAAACTTAAACTAAAAAATACAAGTTGATATTGTCATAGGACTAAAGGGGTAAGTTAGTTGTTTGAAGCAGACGACGGTATTTATTACATTATATTAGGCGACTTGTCACCTCTTCCGTTCTAACAAATACAGATGCGTAGAGTAGTTCTCCCTACTCCCTCTCTCCTCTATCTATCTGTCTAACAACCGACACAACCTCTCTGTATTCCTTATCTCTCAACCTCTTTCTCATTCTCTCCTTTCTTTCATCTCGCTTCTCTCCCACGCTCTCTCTCTCTCTTCTCGCTCTCTCTCTCTCTCTCTCTCTCTCTCGCTCGCACACACACTCACACACCTAGTCACACACAGAGAGAGAGAGAGAGAGAGAGAGAGAGAGAGAGAGAGAGAGAGAGAGAGAGATGACGCAGGGGTATTCACTCGTCTATCCCAATTAATTACTTTCGTCCACAACAAAATAATAATAATAACATGACTTAAAGTTCTTATGATATGATAAAATTATAAAGGGAATTCTATATGATGGTGACAATGTCTCTTGATGGAATAATAAATTAAAAGTGGGATTACAGTTGGATTGGATGTCTAGGAGTTTGAATTATATCTTTAATTTTAAAAAAATTCGACAACGACTTTCGTGTTTGAAGAGTTTGACGTTTCTTGGGTTAAAAACAACAACTAAAATCTGGTCTTAATAATGAAACAAAGCAGCTTTTGGAAGACATTATTTTATACTGCTGGACTCTGAAAATGGAATTAATTTTATATTCACATTAAACCCGCGATGTAAGAATTTTAAGTAATATTCGAGGATAAATTGCATGGCTACAATTCATGGTAGGAAAAATTGATTACATTGCATTTGATAACGCGAAGGAAAACTTCAAAATTTCTAATGATCTCAAAATAGAAATATATGGGATCTGGAACTATGTTAAATTTTAAAAGTTTTTTTTTTTAAATATCAATGTTCTAAAGACAAATAAACGAGATAATTAAGATTAAAGGTCTCGAAAATAAATTTGTAACTGATTAATGATAGATGACAACTTCAAACATCACAAAAATATCTAGAAGTAAAATACCTATTTGACATTGTTCAATATAGGATCAATTTTAGCAATACGTGTTCTATTTTTTTTTATAGGCGCTCTATGTAAATTGTGACGTGGTGGCCCACGTATCAAAAAGTTCAGTCAAGAAAACATTTGAGACATCCTATTTGTACTGACGAAGGCATTAGCCGAAAATTATACTTTTGTATTTGTTAATTAATAAGGCTTTCATTTATTGTTTATATTATGCAATTTGTTTATGAAATATATCTATTGTAATATATATCGAACTTATGCGATTTTGCGGGGAGGGGGCATACTAGAGATTAATTAATCATTCGTTGTTAATTTATTTCTAAAAATAGTCTCACTTTGCCTTGTCAAGAGTTAACCCTTTAATTAACAACAAACCCACACACACATCACTATGGGCTCTGAAGTCTACGGAAAACTATATACCGACCTTGAAAACGCGTCGTTAAAACACGTGTCTGCGATATTTATGAGAATATCACTGTATCACATTGTCTTGAATCTTACAAGACCATACTTAAAGACAATTTTCCTAATATTTTCATAAACTTTAACAATGTCTTCTATTCTCTAATGTCCCTTTTTTCAGAATGAAAAGAATCGAACCACAACATGAGACAGGTCCGTTGAACTGGACACAAACGATGTCATCCCTATGAATGTCCAGTGCCTTGACGAATCAAAGAGAAAACCACTTCCACTGAAAGTTATCCCAAGATAAAAAGTAAGCACTGACTTACTGCATATCGCAAGGTAAGACTGGGAGACAAGGTAACAGACAGACCCCGCAATGTAAGACTGGGAGACAAGGTAACAGACAGACCCCGCACGGCCAACGATCAGGCGGACCTGGTGGAGTGGAGGTGGGCGACTTGCAACATTGGGTCGTGCATACTTCCTGTACCGGGCTGGTGGGGCGGGGACGGGGGGCGGCAATCTAAGAGTTAAAGAAACTATCAAACAATTGATGTCAAGGAATCAAACACAGGATTTTTTTAAGCCCCGTAGTTTGTCCGGGGCGGGAACGTAATGGCGTGTCCACCCCGGGTGGTAATTTTTTTGTTTCTTATAAGTTTGGGGGGGGGGCGGTATTTTTTGGTCGAATGCTGAGTTTTTCATTTAGGGGGCTGCACTGAAGCTTCGCCCGCCCTTAACTTTTTTGTTTACGTAAAATTCGACAAGTAGCCCCCTTGGGTTAGACATGCTAAAGAAGCTTGACGGCAGTTATAAATGGCTGTTAAAGAGAGTCCTCATAGCCACATTTTATAGTCAGATTTTTTAGGTTAAACGCTATAGTTAAATGTTAGTCAGGTGTTTCGGTTAAAATTTATAGTCAAATCTCATAGTGAGGCTTAATGGTCGACTGTCATGGTTAATGTTACAGTCGGAGATTATCAAGCTCGTATCGTCTTACCTCGATCAAACCGAAAGTGAGGAGGCAGGCCACGGCAGGTTATGTCAGTGATATAAAGTTCACGCACAGGATCCTTGGAGGGAAGGTGTTAGAAGACCACACCCCCTGGAGTTAGAGTTTCTGTCAGGTGATAGATGGGGGCGTGCATTGACCTGGTGTTCGTCATTGCCATTCAAATAAACGTTGGTAGTTAGTTGCTGGATATTTTATTTCGCTGTTTATTAAAGTGGCTCAGAAGGGAACAGAGATTTTGAATTGTAAAACTGACAACAGCTTATTAAACGACCGAAATAATGTTTTTGAAAGTTTTGGCTTATTTCTTATGTTGAGGCACAGTTCAGATTACTCAAATAAGGATCTGTAAAAGAAGATTAGCTAAAGAAATTTCGTTTGTCTTTTTATTCTTGCCTTTCATTATGAAAAAATAATCTCATTGATAAAAATAAAATATAAAATTTTTTTGATGAAACCGAACGGAAGAACAGCTTTTATTTCTAAAATGTTCTAATAGTAAATATAGTTAATTGACGCTCATAAAGATTATTCTCCACAAAATCATGTCTTCCATATTCAACGTGAAGTACAGCAGGGATTCAGCGAAACTTTCTGAACTGCTGCAGAGTCAGGATACATGAGAACTGCAAGTGATTTAGGGCACATCAGAACTGTAACTGAGTTAGGGCACAGCAGAGCTGTTACTGAGTTAGGGCACATCCGAACTGTTACTGAGTGAGGGCACATCAGAACTGTTACTGAGTTAGGGCACATCAGAACGGTTACTGAGTTAGGGCACATCCGAACTGTGACTGAGTTAGGGCACATCAGAACGGTTACTGAGTTAGGGCACATCAGAACTGTTACTGAGTTAGGGCACATCAGAACTGTTACTGAATTAGGGCACATCAGAACTGTTACTGAGTTAGGGCACATCCGAACTGTTACTGAGTTAGGGCACATCATAACTGTTACTGAATTAGGGCACATCCGAACTGTTACTGAGTGAGGGCACATCAGAACTGTTACTGAGTTAGGGCACATCATAACTGTTACTGAATTAGGGCACATCCGAACTGTTACTGAGTTAGGGCACATCATAACTGTTACTGAGTTAGGGCACATCAGAACTGTTACTGAGTTAGGGCACATCCGAACTGTTACTGAGTTAGGGCACATCCGAACTGTTACTGAGTTAGGGCACATCATAACTAGTTATTATGCCAATGTCGAGAAACAAAGCTTACAGCCGTGTTGCTCGGTCTCGATGACCCCCACCCTCTGCACTAACTTTTCTTGCAAGCTGATTGGTCGGTGGTGCAGGAAGACAGCTCGGTGTCCGGCATGGTTGAACCATGAAGAGAATTATATATATATATATATATNAGATAGATAGATAGATAGATAGATAGATAGATAGATAGATAGATAGATAGATAGATAGATAGATAGATATGATGTCTCAAGTTGTATTTACTTTTAGCTGCTACCAACTGATGTGCGGGATTTTATTTAATCAACAGTCCTTCCCGACCGACACAAGGTTCTTCATGCGCATTATTTCAGCAATCAATAATTGTGTGAAATTGAAATGTTCCGTCAGCAACCAATAGCATAGATTTCATAATCAAATTTTAAGTGTTAAAAACACGTGAAGAAGGAAAGAAACTTGTTGAAAGAATTCAGCAGTAAAATATGCACTAACTATCATGTTCCATGAAGTTCTAATCCCTTAACGAATTGAACTCGTTCGTCCGCGGAGGGATGTGTTTGAGAGGCAATCAAATTCGTAGCTGCTTTTAATTCAAGTTTGAGGACGTCTTGTTTGTTGGAGTTACCTTTTCTTTGTTAAACAGATGACATCATTATGACTGAGAAAGTTGACCATCTCCTTCTTCTTGTTGTATGTTCAGGGCAAACAATAATATTCTGATCACTCTGGTTCGTTTTTTATTTTTCCTTGAATAATATCAGGTCCCCAACAGAGTTCGGTTGACTCAGGGACACCATTAAGCCACGGGAAGTCTGCTTTCACAAAGACTCGAAACGCGACTCGGGGTCTTACAATCCAGCCGAACACCACGCCGTCGTCAGCATTTTGTTGATCAGGAGACAAGGTAGTATACGTCAGAAACTCGGTGTACCTAAAACACAGAGGGAGCTTGGTCAGAGGGAGCTTGGTCAGAGGGACCTTGGTCAGAGGGACCTTGGTCAGAGGGACCTTGGTCAGAGGGACCTTGGTCAGAGGGACCTTGGTCAGAGGGACCTTTGTCAGAGTGACCTTGGTCAGAGGGACCTTGGTCAGAGGGACCTTGGGCAGAGGGACCTTGGGCAGAGGGACCTTTGTCAGAATGACCTTGTTCAAAGGGACATCAAAATATGGCATCTAGATTACTCGCAAAATTTGACCTGAATTGCATGTTAACCCCGCTCGTTGATGAGATGTTGTTTTTATTGTCTTGACAGTGAAAGCTAACACTCTACAATTTCAACTCAAAGCTAGTATTACTTTATAATATATTTCAGGTTATTTCATAAAAGACGTACCTGGATAAGATGTAACTATAATAGACGACAGACTTTACTATGAAACGGAGTGGCATAATATACTGTGACAGGTCAGTGGGGCATAATGAGACCGATGGTTGCATCACGTAATATGTCCAACAGCAGGATCGTATGGTGGAAATTAATTTAATAGGGATGTTCATAATATGGCGGAAATCTATTAATAGAAATATTATATTTAAATTTATCTTTTTTAAGGACAAAATTCATAAAAAAAATAATAAAAGATACGAGTCAATACGTGAATGTAGGTATATTGAGAATGATTGATCTTATCAGTTAATTTTTAATTCTTCGTTAATTTAAGACAGCTAATTGGCTTTGCAAAATAAAAAACAATTTAGTAATTTTACTAAGCTAACAATTTTGAGATCATAGTGATTTGACTGTATTTATGCCTCAAAACATTGTTCCGCTGAAATGTAATCAAAAAATAGAACATTACGAAATGAACTATGACGTTTTCCGGTTTTAGAAATGAAGAACCCTATAGACGATCGTCAGTAATACTTTCAGTCAAGGCTGT
The DNA here is from genome assembly GCA_002072015.1 of Radix auricularia. Lineage (NCBI taxonomy): Eukaryota > Metazoa > Mollusca > Gastropoda > Lymnaeidae > Radix > Radix auricularia. The sequence continues at coordinate 562,051 of MUZC01002237.1, forward strand.
AGCGGTTGGGTAGGCACGTAAGTAAGGAGAGAGGCCAGACAGTCGGCATCAGACTGACTTAAGGCCGTCGTTTAAATAAGATCTCGGGAACACTCATAGCTATTGACAGGCGCCCCAGACAGCAGGCATCAGACTGCCTTAAGGCCGTCGTTTAAATAAGATCTCGGGAACACTCATAGCTATTGACAGGCGCCCCAGACAGTCGGCATCAGACTGCCTTAAGGCCGTCGTTTAAATAAGATCTCGGGAACACTCATAGCTATTGACAGGCGCCCCAGACAGCAGGCATCAGACTGCCTTAAGGATGTCTTGTAAATAAGATCTCGGGAACACTCATAGCTATTGACAGGCGCCCCAGACAGTCGGCATCAGACTGACTTTAGGCCGTCGTTTAAATAAGATCTCGGGAACACTCATAGCTATTGACAGACGCCGTTGTTCCCCAGTGAAAGTAACACGACTCGGTTTCGTCTCACTCGCTTCTCGCCGTCTTCCCCCACCTGAAAATGGCTTCCAATGACAAACTGAGATAACACAAGAGTTTCGTCATGTTCTCGCGCGATAACGTCAACTGCATGGAGTTCTCGTGATCGGAAAGGGTTAATTACCGTCATTTACCCGCGCGATCGTCACCCTTTAACAAAAGATGGCGCTCATAAATTTTCGCACAAGCTCGTCTCGTCGCGCCGGTAAAAGGGGGAATAATCTGGATGAAAATAATAACAAGCGGGGAGTACAACGGTCTGTTTGTTTCGAGGCTATTGCGAAGGCAACAATGGCAGGGCGTTGGAAGTTCTAATTACACGTCATTAAACATCGGAGATGTCAAGTGATAGATGCTGACATAGGATACCAGTCTACGTATTTAAGGAATTCCTCTCTATAAAAAAAAGTAGAAAGGGCATGTTGTTGATTTTTTAAACTCTTAACTTGTGAGAGTGTTATGTTAAGCGTATGTGGGGCGTCCGCTTCAGGTAGGCAAATGGGACAAAAGAAATTCTGTTCACAAATCTGATACCACGTCCTTGACATTTTGAGGTCATGCATGTCACCCATTTACTGGACACTATTCCTTGCAGAGATTGACGCCTCCGTGTAACAAAAAATATTTATATTTCTTAAAAAGTAAATTGAAAAAAAAAAAACGTAAACAGGGTAAAGGTTAGCCTGACAGGACGTGACAAAACAGTGAACGTTTCGGAAAAGAGCCTTCCTCGACAAACAAACAGACAATACACAAATAAAACGAATATAAAATATAAAACATAAAAACTTAGCTGCGATGAAATGACTTTTATTGACTCTTTGGAATTTACCCCTGCTAAGTCTTTATGTTTTATTTTTATATTCGTTTTGTTTGTGTATTCTTTGTTCGTCGAGGAAGGCTCTTTTCCGAATCGTTCGCTGTTTTGTTACGTCCTGTCAGGCTAATCCTTACACTATTTAAGTCTTTTACATTTACTTTTTTATAAGCCTGATTGCAGTCTCACCCCCCTTCCCCATTTTGTTCATTATGTTTTTAACTCTGTTTCCCTTGGGGCACATTGTGGTTATATATTTGAAATGCCAGGCCTGTCTGTTCGTGCTTTGAACAGCAACTCCTCCTGAACCATACCACATAGAGGGTTCGGGTTTTTGCATATATGTTAAGGGGGTCCCAAGGTTGTGTGAGGGCCAAAAAAAATTAACAAAAAGGTTTTACTGGATTTCTTAGAAAATAAAATAATAAAAATAACAGTATTTTTTCAATTTCTCGCCAACCACAACACCTATCGGGATGAAACAAACGCCAAACGATAGCTAATAATATTTAGAGTAATGTTGGAGAAGAAATTTTTGACAAATCTCTTTTCCTTCCACTCCCGTAATTTTAGCAACACTTTGTAGAGCGCATTAAAATCTATATTGAGACATTTTTGGTGTGACCTATAGAATGATTTCACTTGAATAAAAAAAAACTGGAAATTCTTTGTTGAAAATTGCGTTTAAATACTCATTTGAGTTTTTAAATCCTTATTATCAGGGGTGGGCAATTGTTTT
>MUZC01002237.1:566755-606193 GCA_002072015.1 Radix auricularia
TTTCAACTAAACTAACTGCTGTAGACTGTCGTACATCGCTCCTCAGCGTTTCAACTAAACTAACTGCTGTAGACTGTCGTACATCGCTCCTCAGCGTTACGTTACAAACATACAGAACCACACCACTGGGTGTTTATATATATTAATCGTCGTGTCTGTTTGAGCCCTTGCTTGCTTGCCGAAAAAACTTTGAATCCAATTTTAACCCACTTCCTCGTAAGCTAGCGAGCTGAAATTTTGCAGGCAGACGCGTGGCGATGATAAAAATGATTTTTCAAAATTTCAGATAGATCAAATGTATGGTAATTATATTATTGAATTTTTAGATTATTTTATTTATCTCTATGTATCATGTTAATTTTTGAGATAAAGTGTCGTGGTGCATATTATGTTCAACAACTTTCCTGTCGCCCCATAAGGTGCGTATTATATTGGCATTACTTTTTAGTTTTACAAATATATTCACGATCGGTGCGCATAATGTTTAACATATTTTACGAGACATAACTCAAATTTTGTATTTTTGGATTGTTTTGCGCTGTGTATTATAAAAAAAGCATCCTTATAGTTATGCCTCGTATATAGTCAAAAACTCACCTTGCGAACACGATTTCTAAGAAAGTTTTAGAATGGTTAGACTAGGCTACAGTAGCGTCACTAGAGTTGGTGTCTCCCGGGGCGGTAGCTAATGATGGCACCCCCTCACGACTTAACCTATTGAACTCCTCCGAGATTTCCAGTGTAGAATAACGGGAAAATAAAGAATTTTACATTTTGATGTCACCCCCTGATAGCGTCAACCCCTGATGGTGTCACTCGGGGCGGCCCACCCCACCGCTCCCGCATAGCGACGCTACTGCTAGGCTATATTTTCCCAACCTTTTTCGGGTGGTGAGTTTCGATCCTTTTTTAAAATAAAAGCCATGTGACCGCAGATATCTGACCAACACTGCTCAGCAGTTTTGAATTAATGTGCAGAAAAATAGGTAAAATATTGCACAAAAAATGAATGCTGTGCAACTTTGCACATGAGATATTGTTTTTTTTAATTATGCAAAATGACCAAAAAACCTTATAAGGAATATTGCATGTGACCCACGACCCCATGTTATTGAAACAAGGAAATTTTCAATAAGATTTTAAAAAATAGTTTTTAAAATAACATTTAATTTTAAATTATGTTTAAAGATTTATTAGATGTCATGGTGAAAATTGCACGTCATTAACCAGTTTCCGAATTCTGCGGTAATTTATAATTAACGCCAACCTCATGGCATTCTCAAAATTTAATTTATGGTAGTGATTATAGCCTCGTCAGGACGACCCAATATGCGGCTGCATACGCGCTCGTTCACTTCCGGTTATTGCTATTCTTGGTAACATTTTTTTATAAAATTAAAAATTTCAAAGGTGAATGTGGCTGTGTGGTCGTATTGATAGTAAGATAGTACGCTACAACGTAGGTCCTGGGATCGATTCCTTATTGATGCCTTTTTTTTTTCAAACAATACTACATGAATTGATAATGAATAAGATTTAAAATAAAAAAAATCTTGTTAAGCCTGGTCCCTATTGGAATTCAGGACGTGTTAGCGCATTTTCGTATTATGTATCAGTACTTATGTTAGATATCAGCATTATGTAATTATCAGTAATTGTGTTTAGATTTTAGACATATTTTTATGAATTTTCTTGTGTAATGAATATACCTGACATTTTTTTAATTCAAAAGTCATTTCTTTACATTTTAAAAATTTTTATTTTCTCTTTAATCTAACTACAAGTCACCACAAATGATGACGTAAAACTCTCTAAACTTTTACACATATTCTAATGACGTCAACTAAAAAAAAACTAATTCTTTTGCACGCTTTCGCACCACTCTTCAATGCTTGAAAAACTATGTATTCGACTTCCGGCAATGGCGGCCGTTCACTGCGCTAGTGTTACCTCTCGATTCAAAATATTTTTTGGTAGTTTTAACGGGGTTTTTTAACGGATCGAGTAACTGAGTGTTGATGCACAAATGGCAGGTCAGGACATACAAAAAACATATATACCTCATGGGTCTAGGACTTATGGATGCTGAGATCAAGGATGATGACGGAAGGACGGACGGACAAAACGGGTGCAATAGCGCATTCGACTTCTCGAAAATGCGCTAAAAATAGGTTTGTTTTGATGTTAGGTTTAGTGATAGACTTTAGGTAAGTAAGTGATAGTTATTAGGGTTTGGGTTAGGTTTAGTGATAGTTTTTAGGGTTTTGGGTTAGGTTTAGTGATATATTTTAGAGATTGTTTGAATGCTCATATAGAATTGGAGGTTCAATGAAAGGCGCAGTGAATACTTGAAACTCTTCAATTTTATAAACATCATTTTATAACAATGTTACCAAGAATAGCAATAACCGGAAGTGGACGAGCGCGTATGCAGCCGCATATTGGGTCGTCCTGACGAGGCTATAATCACTACCTTAATTTATTGGTAGTGAGTATCGCCTCGTCAAGACGACCCAATTTGCGACTGCATACGCGCTCGTTCACTTCCGGTTATTGCTATTCTTAGTAATATTTTTTTATAAAGTTAAAAATTTCATCGGTGAATGTGTGGCTGTGTGGTCATATTGATAGTACGATAGTAAGCTGCATCGCAGGTCCGGGGTTCAATTTCTTATTGATGCCTTTTTTTTTTTTTTTNTTGGGTTAGGTTTAGTGATAGTTTTTAGGGTTTTGGGTTAGGTTTAGTGATAGATTTTAGAGATTGTTTGAATGCACATATAGAATCGGAGGTTCAATGAAAGGCGCAGTGAATACTTGTAACTCTTCAATTTTATAAACATCATTTTATAAACAATGTTACTAAGAATAGCAATAACCGGAAGTGGACGAGCGCGTATGCAGTCGCAAATTGGGTCGTCTTGACGAGGCGATACTCACTACCTAATTTATTTCTATCTTTTGTTTTTCAATAAAGAAGAGTTGAAAATCCACTCTCACGGAGATCTGCAGACACAAATGGAATTAAAACTTGAAAGGCAAGCACCGTCAACTTAGGGTATGAATGATACATACCACACCAAAATTGTGTGTGCAGCTTTTTAATAAAGGAATAATTTTGCAAATCGAAGAATTCATCTTGTTGTAATTCATCGGAAATGCCGACTATGAAGCATGCAGAATATGTATTGTCAATGTAGTTTTCCTTTTTCTACAGCACATGGAACTAATGCTGCAGTTCGTTTTCAAGGGATTCGAGATGCCCAGGAATCCCATCCATCAAATGTTCATTTATTTCACATACATATGCATCAACGACACTGGAGAGTTTCTCAAACATGGCGATGTTTCGCAGACTGACTTCTTCGCCAATTTCGCAGCTAGCATAAAAATGCCTCGAGATGATCGTGAAATGTGATAATATCCTTTTGCTTTCTCTAAAGACTAAAGTTTCATATGTTTAGCCTATTTTGCCGTTCTTATACATCCGCTATAAATTTTACTCTTTTCAATCAATGCTCGTCGTTAAAAGATACCAAATGGTCATGCTTCCTTTGCGCTTCCAGGAACAAGATGGTTTCATCCTTCAATGCAAAGACACGATTCACAACATTTCCTTTCGACAATCAGACAATCAGCCTAATGCAGTGTAAAAAAGTAGAACCTCGTGATCAGAATCATTGTCTTTGCACGATTCTTTAAACAGACAAGCGTTTAGAGCTGCAATTTTCACTTAATTTACGATTTTATCAGCGAACTATGTACATCTTGCACAGGAGTTGGGGGAGTCTTACTGGTAAGGACAAAAATGTGCATCATGCAATGGATTCCCTTGCTTAGGGAGCTAGTTCTTTTACTTTTTTTTCTGAAATCCTGATTTTGAACTAAGCACAAATGGTGCACCATCCTTAAAAACTACACAGAAGTTTTTCCACTTTAATCTTCCAGGGGCAATTTAAAAAAATTAAAAATTTAAAAATATTTTTTTTTTAAACCTACAAAAAACAACACCAAAAACAAACAAACAAACAAACAACAACAAACAAACAAACAAAAACAACAAATAAACACACACACACACACACACACAAAAACAATAATATGAGGTGAGTAAGGGATAATGTTGTATGGCAGATTAAATTGCTCATAATAACTGATGATCGACGCCATGATTTAAATGTTAATTCCATATTTTATCTTCAACATGATTTTACGTAGATCACATTCACACCAGACATTGTCTAACGGTTAGACTCTAACCAGTGCTACTGTCCTTGTGGATGTTTAGCCAATACAGGAAATGCTCACACCTGCTACAGACAACCATGGGCGTCGCTAGAACTTTCAGGGGGCGCACAGAAACACGTTTTTTTAAATTAAAAATTTAACTGACAATGAAGATGCAAGCAATTTTGTTGCATTATTGGAAGCTAAGGCACTTTCTATAGATGAGCAGTTGGACTCATCATTGAGAAGACAAATTCAAGAAAAACGAAAAAAAAAAATGGCTCCCATCCAGGGTTGCCAACTCAATCAAATAAAATTTACGGACAAATATAAGAATTTAAACAAAATTTACGGACACAAAAATTTTTTAACGGACACATTTAACATACAATGTTGACCTTGAAACGAACGAATATGAAGCATAATCAAAGCGTTGTAGGTAAAAATGTAAAGTATCCATATGAGCACGTCTCTATTACCATGTTCATATTTTAAAACGTTAGTTTATTGTATGGCATTCATCATCTGTTTAATTCCTCCTGCTTATGATCATACATAGAAACATTTACACTGTCGATCATCGTGGAAGTAATTTTTGTTCACTTTAGCTTTTTTAACAATAATTTTATCCACGTTTTCGTTTATTTCACAGTTTTCTAGGCTATTGTCTTCGCTTATATCCATCTTATCCACCATTTTTTAAAATGCAATTTTTCTATTATGTCGTCATACATTGTGCGTTATTGTGACGTACAACTAACAATCTATCTAAAAAAATATATCTTGCCGCGATGCGTCTCGCCGCGCGAGCCTAGATGTCCAGAAAGCGCTAACAGTTATTAATACAGTGCGGAATGCCACTAAAACAATTTAAAAATTAAAATTTGAATTAAGAAAATAGATTTCACAAACATAATTTACTGATTTTTTTAAAAACGTTGAGATTGTCATATATTTTTTTAACGGATTTATTATTTTTTTACGGAATTTTACGGACTGGCAATTTTACGACAAATCTTTACGGACTGTCCGTAAATTTACGAATGGTTGGCAAGCCTGCTCCCATCATTTCTACAATCCTATTTTGCGCCATGCATGGTTTGAGCACTTCGGGGACAGAATCAAATTCAGGTAATTTTTATGACTTAGAGCAGGAGTGCGCAACCTTTGGGCTATTGCCGGGTGCATAAAAAAATTACTTTTGCTAAGGCCACCAAAAAAAATTTCACTGAAAAACGAAACAGTCACTATACAAAATTTACCGTTTGTTATAGTCAACGCGAGATAATAATGATATCATCATAATGCAGTGGCGTCGCTAGGGGGTGCGGTGGGGGCGGGCCGCCCCGGGTGAAATCATCAGGGGGGTGACACCAGACTGTAAAATTCTCTATATTCCTGTTATTTGGCACTGGAAAACTCTGAGAAGTTCTATGGGTTAAATGGTGAGGGATGACACCACGAGCTACCGCCCCGGGTGACACCATGAGCTACCGCCCCGGGTGACACCAACCCTAGTGACGCCTCTGTCATAATGTAATGTAGGCAAACACAGTGATTAATTACAAACAAAAATATTTCCATTGATATTCTCTTATATTTCTATACTTTATTGAACATTATCATGTAAACCTAGCATCATCTCACAGACGTACAGCGTGAATATATTTTTAAGTGGCATTTGTACACTGAGAACAGAATAACTGAATCAGTGATAAGCTGCTTCACTAACACTGTCCATGTAACTTAGCAGTCAAGAAATTAGTGGCTGCCTTACTCTTGGATGTCTGCCGAGAATCGCGCAAAGTCCGGGCACTCGCTGGAGATCATCAGTCGTATTCCTGACGTCAGATAGGTGTCCACCAGTCGGGTTTGATATTTATTCTTGAGATATTCTCTTCGTGAAAAAGACGCTTCACACATGTAAGTGCTTCAAAAACAGCAGTCGGGTTTTCTTGCTATTTCGCGAAGCTTGGGATACTCTACGGCTACTCTCATGTCTCCAGTTGATCGTTGATCGTTTTTTGTCCTCAAATTTCGTCACAAACTGCGCGTTATTTTTTATTTCTGAAACATGTGAAGTAACAATTCTTACACATTGAGTTCAGATAACTTAGAAATTTCTTTTACCGTACATCACAGTGTTCCCTTGGTCGTATATCTGAGCTGCCGCACCGCTTAATATGAAGAACTATCATACATTCCACTCCGAAGCAAAAGGTCACCCCACTATAACAACGTTTAAGAAAAACTAAGATTTTTGCAAACATTCATCAGTAAATGAATTTTTACCCTGCCTTGAGTTGTGCATGTGTCACAAGTCACAACCAAAGTTCACTCTGAGCTACACAGCTGCGCAGATATTTGAATGACGCCGCGCAGCAGTTAATTGGTAAAATATTGCATAAAAATGGATGCTGTGCAACTTTGCACACGAGTTGGGTTTTTTTCTTAGAGGGATCATTGGTCACACCAGTCTTTAACTCTGTATCCTCCCTGTAATGGTCAGATATCGTGTGCTGTGGTGGTCAATAATTGTGTGCTGTGATGGTCAATAATTGTGTGCTGTGATGGTCAATAATTGTGTGCTGTGATGGTCAATAATTGTGTGCTATGATGGTCAATAATCGTGTGCTGTGATGGTCAATAATCGTGTGCTGTGATGGTCAGATATCCTGTGCTGTGATGGTCATATATCGTGTGCTGTGATGCTCAGATATCGTGTGCTGTGTTGGTCAATAATCGTGTGCTGTGATGGTCAGATATCGTGTGCTGTGATGGTCAAAAATCGTGTGCTGTGATGGTCACATATTGTGTGCTGTGATGGTCAATAATCGTGTGCTGTGATGGTCAGATATCGTGTGCTGTGATGGTCAATAATCGTGTGCTGTGAAGGTCAGATATCGTGTGCTGTGATGGTCAGCTATCGCGTGCTGTGATGGTCAATAATCGTGTGCTGTGAAGGTCAAATATCGTGTGCTGTGATGGTCATTAATCGTGTGCTGTGAAGGTCAGATATCGTGTGCTGTGATGGTCAGCTATCGTGTGCTGCGATGGTCAATAATCGTGTGCTTTGATGGTCAATAATCGTGTGCTGTGAAGGTCAAATATCGTGTGCTGTGATGGTCAATAAACGTGTGCTGTGTTGGTCAGATATCGTGTGCTAGGATGGTCAGATATGGTGTGCTGTGATGGTCAATAATCGTGTGCTGTGATGGTCAATAATCGTGTGCTGTGATAGTCAGATATCGTGTGCTGTGATGGTCAAATATCGTGTGCTGTGATGGTCAATAATCGTGTGCTGTGATAGTCAGATATCGTGTGCTTTGATGGTCAATAATCGTGTGCTGTGATGGTCAATAATCGTGTGCTGTGATAGTCAGATATCGTGTGCTGTGATGGTCAATAATTGTGTGCTGTGATGGTAAATAATCGTGTGGTGTGATGGTAAATAATCGTGTGCTGTGATGGTCAATAATCGTGTGCTGTGATGGTGAATAATCGTGTGCTGTGATGGTCACATATCGTGTGCTGTGATGGTCAATAATCGTGTGCTATGATGGTCAGATATCGTGTGCTGTGATGGTCAAATATCGTGTGTTGTGATGGTCAATAATCGTGGGCTGTGATGGTCAGATATCGTGTGCTGTGATGGTCAGATATCGTGTTCTGTGATGGTCAACACACGTGTGCTGTGATGGTCAATAATTGTGTGCTGTGATGGTCAGATATCGTGTGCTGTGATGGTCATATATCGTGTGCTGTGATGGTCAATAATCGTGTGCTATGAAGGTCAGATATCGTGTGCTGTGATGGTCAGATATCGTGTGCTGTGATGGTCAACAAACGTGTGCTGTGATGGTCAATAATCGTGTGCTGTGATGGTCAGATATCGTGTATATTTTATAGTGAGACTGAGGCGAGATGCAGTGAGTGAGATCACTTGATGTTACAGAGCTTAGCAGCGTGTTGACATACATTCATCCATGGGAGATAAGCATTTATGTTTATTTAAAAAAGAGTAGAATAATAATTTACCTGGCTTTATTTAGAAATTTCAAATGTGCTTTGAGAAGGTTATATAGCTTCATACCCAATACTACTCTATCGGAGGGAGAATCTATGGCTCGTAGGCCACCTTCTCCATAGACCGCCATTTAATGCGTGCCTAAAGGAAGAAGTAACCAGATTCGAAACAGGCGAGTGAAGAAAACCTGGATCTGATCTGATAAATGACGTCAGCCAGGGGGGGGGGAGGGGAGGTCCCCACTATAAAGAATCGTGACGTCACGTCAAAACACGCTACTTAACATCAAAGTTCCAGTGAAATATTTCATTTTTTACTATTTTTTACGACGTTTTACATGGATTCAATCGTGTTACGATATTAGAATGTGACCTTATACAATATACATGCTAAAATGACCATAAAGTCTTTTGAAACATGCACATTTTGAAATAGAAATAAAAGCTTTTTTTTTTTTTTGATGGGCGGGGGGGGGTTCCATAGTTCTGTATGCCATATTGGAGGAAAGGGGGGTCTAAGTTTTTGTGACGAAGTGACAAGGGGGGAGAGGGGGGTAAAAATCGGCCAAAATCGCGTGACGTCAATTATGGACGGCCCCTATGCAGGTGAACTATAGCTTGTGATTCAAGTTCAAGTTAATTAAAACTAAACGTACCTTCATAAAACCGCAAGTAAAGGTTTATTTTTTTAACGAGAGTACTTTGTGCAAGAAAACACATGTCGTCAACTTTATTCATTTTACCAATCCTGCAATAAAAAAAAACACATACTTTAACTATAAGTAGAGTGGGTGGGGGAATAATTTTTTAAAATGTTTAATCCTTGACTTGCACTCACTGGCAGACTCCCAACTGGCGGCGACAAGTGGCCAGGGAACACATCACTTCAAAGACCAAGGTGGAAAGAAGAAAGATTTCAATAAGCAATTGGTAAATTTTTATTTGCGAAAGTGTAAACAAAGATAGCGCTGTTGAGGCCGAATGGGGGTTCTGGATGTCTGCTCTGATACCGCAGCTCCCCTCCCTCCAATTTCTTAAGCATGGCGAATCAGGGCTAAGCGCTAATACAAAGCTCCGATGCAATAAATTGTTTAAAAAAAATTAAAAAATCAGTCCTTATGCTGGACCTTTTTTTAAAATAAAAATATATACTGCTAATGCTAATTTTAGCTTGAAAAAAATACTTTTTACTTTTTGTAGGACATTTTTTACAACAACCCTAGAAGAAGTGATAGTAATCATTTTAAATATAGATTATATAAAACTTTAAAAATTCCATAATTTACACTTTCAGTTCAACACGAGTAATTCACAGCACTTTTAATAATTTGTAATCACGTAATCATTACAAATAAATTATTGATTGTATTTTTCCTTTAATGTTAACTTTTGACTGGAAAATGTAATTCAACTCTTATTACTTAAATCATTTCGTTAAGTATTAAATTTCCATTTGAAACAATGTTTCTTGTTTTTGACCAGGGCCGCGGAATTTAATGATTTTTAAAATTTAATCATTTAATAAATTTTAACTGATTAAAATTTATTTGATCGATTTAATTTAAGGAAAAATGTTCTTAATTTTTTTCTTTATTATTTCAGATTTATATTTTTTGTTACTTTCTTACCTCTCGTTTTATTATTATTTATTTAGATATACACAAGTAAATGAATTAGCGGTTACCTCAAAAAATTTGGGAGCCTTGGAATAACCTCAACTTAACCAATGTCACAAAAACAATGAATCAATGAATCACAACTGAACAGGATCTATATTATTATACTATGCGTTATAAAAATATAATTAATCTTTATTCCCCCCCACCCATTAATCCAACTATTTTAAAAAATCAGTAAGAGTAAGAGCCCTATTTTTAACATAATATATCAATATTCTTATTATAAAAGAAAGATGTTTCTTTTTATATTTGAAACAAACCTCTTTTGAAAATAAACTCAACACTAAATTTTTCTATTGGTCTGATGTTTAATTGCTTTGTTTTTTTAACTATCTGAACTTAAATAATTAACTTACTTTTAAATAATTGTGGATCACCCAGACCTGAAAGTACTTTTTGCCATTTGTTTATAATTTATCTCATGTACAAGACCTTGGTTAGAATGAGAGAAAGAAATAACTTGCATCAAAATATTTCCCAGCTGCGTCATAGTCATAAGAAATTTTTATGCAAGAATTAAATTCTAAACATTTTCAATGAATAAAATAAAACACATATTGTCCATGAAAATTTTTATTTTGAAAGTACGTGAAGAAATTGTTCAAGCTATGGACAAAGACATGAAATGTGATGTCTTGAAAGTGAATATTATTATATCTCTTTACAAGTCTTACATGACAATCTGTCATGGGAGTATTTACACAAGCTAAATACATGATTTTGAAGAAAATATAATGCAATAAATACAAATAGTTTTTTTTACTCCAACACCTTATAACAAAGTCCATACTGTAATTTACTATTAATAAAAATGACTTTTTTTGGATAAACTTTTTATTTTGATAGAGAAGGAAAACAAAGGCAGTTAACTGTAGAACCGTGACGTGGGATTGCCTTTACAGCTGTTGTGATGCTTGCAAGTTAAATCAGAACTGGCAATAATAAAAATCGCTAATATTGGTATTGGGACTACTCCTGACCAGCCCACTGATTCTGTGAACAAACAAAAAAACATGGTTAGAATTAGGTCACCAGCTAGAAATTAACATTGATGTATGCAAACTATTATCTTTTGTTAAAACGAGCTTGTCAGCATTTAAATCATTTTGACTTTTTACTTTAAGTTGAATGTCATAATTCATTTTTGTTTACCTACACCCTGAAAAAAGGTGATTATTAATATGGAAAGTATATCATTGTACATGTGGCAGAGTTGTTGATATATAAATGAAACATTTTATGTTATTTTAACTATCAAGTCATGAAAATGGACACAGCATGCAAACATGGAATTGGAATAACCGACAGCATCAAAGAGTGGATTGCTTCCCCTCTCCAGATCCCAAATTCAACCCCCCCCCCCCCCCCCCAAAAAAAAAGTACTATTTATTTGTTGACCCTGGCCATAATTTTTTCCTCCCCTATCTGCTTAAATAGCAGACTATTCACATTTCCCATTTGCATTACTACCAAAACCATGAATAACTCATCTCACAGCAGCCTCCTACCCAAATGAATTACCAGTTATTTCTTTGTATTTTCCCCAGGTAGACAAGTTTAAATGATCGATCCATGCTTCTTTACTAGTGCCACTAAAGCCAACCTCCCCAAATGCTAACTCATCTCTGAACAAAATCTTCATTCTACGTTCTTTAACGTTTAATGCCCCAAAGCATGGTAAGACATGCCTTGTCTGTAATGCGTGCCTCGATAGAACTCTCTTAAGAAATGAAATCACAGAAAGTAAATACTCTTCAGTGCGTGAAAGATGATGTATTGGACTTCCGGCAATGATGACCATTTCCTTCGCAAAGTTTTTAAAAAGTTTTTATGGGTTTTTTTTAAGATGCGATTTCGCAATACTTTATTATAAAAATAATAGTTCTAAACTAAACTACAGGTAAAAAATAGTTTTAAACTCAAGATAGTCTTTTAGTTATCTAAAATAACCATTCTTATTTTAAAAAATGAAGTCAGTATGACAATAATAATATATTTACGTTTTACGCAATTTTAAAAATTTCATAACCAGTTGATTGCTATACAGGAAATCCTTACAGGATTGAGGCGAAATTTTGCCAAAAACCTTTTGGGGCATTTAACGTTAAGTTCATTCCATGTGCAACTAAAAAGAGACCATTCAGGCAAGTGCCAATGTTGATAAGGACTAGTTTATTGTTATTACACAAAGACTAGGGCAAATTTTAACACATAATACATGGACAAACATCTAATAGCAATTAAAAAAATTAACAGCTTACATCCTGTCGGTTGCCAAGTTTCTTGTCAATATTAAGTGCCAACATTTGTGATCTAAAGGAGAGGTTTTTGGTTTTCTCTATCACTTGCTGGTATGGAGATACAGCTTGGGTACCCATAACTACATGACCCTGAAAATAATAAGATTTTATGAAAATTGCACAAATATTACAAGAAAAAGGTATTATTTGCATGCTTTATGGATGTTTCATGAAAATTAAGTTTAATAATAAATGTTTTTTTATCAAATGCAAGTGTCTAACCTTTAACTTTAAATGACAATTTCATCAAATACAACATTAAAAAAAAAACCCATACATTTGCTCAGGACAGGTACCACAAATGGCGCATAAAATGCATTTTATCGCGCTGAAGCCACAATTTAGCAACAATTTACTCAATTTTTCTCTAAGTCTAATAAAATTAGATCCTATGCCTATACACATAAAAATGGCACCATTAGAAAGTCCTTTAATTATATTTTGTTGATGTTGACCTAATTTTATATATTTAATTTCTTGCAGGAAACCCATAAAAAATGACTTTTCCAAGCAATTGTTTTGGCTCCCTTCCATTCAACGTCACAATCACTGCGCATGATTCATAGAATTGCATTACAAAGTAGAGTATCATGTTTAAAATAGTAACGCTTTAGTAGTATACTAAATATGAAAGCAGAAAATCATTTGAAATATAAAAAAAAATTGGAATATGTCATATTACTATGGATTTCTGACAAAATAGGACTTTTAAATAAACATCACTTTAAAAGTTTGTCCATTTTCTATAAAAATATCTAAACAATAGTTCATTTTTTATGGTGAACAATTTGGAGCACTAAGAGCTCTTATCTGGCTAGTGGAAATGGTAAAAGGCCATCAAATTTCTACTGTAACAATGTTTTTAAAGATGAAAATAACAAGTCATGGGATCAGGTAACTTGAAATAGACCTAATATTATTAATTATTACAATTCCTTTTTCATTAATATATTTAATTTCATTTATTTAGCACTCTACTCCACATATGGACAAGAAATTTAAACTGATTAATTATAATTTTTCAGCTTGAAACCTGGTTTTCACAGATAGAACAAGGTACCAGCGTTGTAATTCAGAATCATCTGGAAAAGGCTGATGAAAGTTTGAATTCAATTTTATCAGTGTCTATTACTTGGATAAGGTTTTTTAATTTGGATTCAATAAGTCCTACCCTATCATCTTTTGGAATCAAAGAGAAAATTTCTACTCCTTACTTAAGAAACATAAGTGTGCTGGTGCTTTGAGTGAGGTACCAAATCCATTGATTGTTGATTTTTTTGCATTTTCTTTCAAGCATTCAACTGACCTTACACTTTCAACTGTCGATATGATTATAAATGGGTTGGCTTGGTTAATGGCAGTGTTTTAATGTATGCTAAATTGAATACTTTATCAGTAAGTTGACTGTTCAGCTCTCAATTTCTGTATATTAATAATAATATTTGGAATTCTTTGCTTTGGATGTAGAACAACATTTTTGTAAGTTTATATGAAGAATTTAACTCGTATTTTTACATATATATATATATATATATATATATATGAATTGGGCTAATTTGCTCTTTGAATAATTAAAAGCAATTGTTAGTCTTTATTTGTAACCATACCTGTATTTTTAACATTCCTACATTTTGATATAATTATCTTGTATCCTAGTTAATTGATTTATTTCTTATTTTTTGTTTGTTTTTGTTGCAAAGTTACAAATTTTAATTTTTTTACCCCTCCCCCTCCTTTTTTTCTCCACCCCCCCAATAATCTTTTGTACAGAAGGAGCCTCTAAAATATAAGATAAGATCATGCAAAGCCTTTTTCGTGTCAATAAGTTTTAATTATTAAATTATTATGTATCCTTGAAAACTCTCAAGTTTACTGTCTATATACATTTGGATGAAATGAGTGAGTAAGAGGGTTTAAGTGAAATAATTTTACAGATACAGCCTTTCAAAAGCAGAACTTTTGATGGAGTCCAAAAATAGAAAAAACCTTATTTTGTAAATGTTCATAACTTTATTTCAATTACTTATTTAGATATATGGATAAACTAGTGTATAACCCATCGAAAATAACAGAAGGTTTCAAAATAAAAATAATGTGATACAGAACTTTTATTAACCCATTTAATATGATACGCAGCAGCCTACGTCTACGCAATTTCAGCCGTGTACGTTTAGCCACTCTTTGCATCACCAATGGTTTGTTTCATTTTATTAGTAATCTGACTTTTCCATTCAACGATTTTATTAGTATTTTATAAAACTTCTATTCAGAAGAGTTTCAACTTCCGCTGTGTATAATTTCAAAAGGATTAGACTGTGGTTAATGTATTTTGTGCTTGTTTTTTCAGTCAAAAAAGTTTGTAAACAAAAAAACAGCTGATCATTTTGGCTTCATTGAGTACTAATCCTAGTACTAATCTATTAATTTTTTGATCTATGACTGATGATCAAGCAAATAAATTGATTTGAATGGACAAATCAATTTCAAAAGACAATTAATTTGAAGACTCAGTGTCGACTGTGATTACGTAAATTTACGATTTAGTAAATATAAAGTGTAAAAATAAAATTGTGACGCGTCATGGGAAAAAATTCATAACATGATAATGTCTGGAGATATTGCAATGAAACTTTCTAGTTTCTATACTAAGACTTATTTGTTAGAAATATGAACTTGATTGGATTATTATTATCTGAATTATGAGCTGGTGAGTACAGCAAAAAAAAATTTTTTCCCTTTTTTTTAACATTAACATGCAATAATAATATCCCTAAAGGTTTTATTGGGTAATTTTGTCTCACTTTTTAATAGTAGAAACATATTCCTTTTTCATTTACCTAAATACACATCATAATATTGTTTTGATAAAAAGTAAAGCTGAAATTTTCAGTTTAAAATCATCAGGTGGAATGAATTTTTTAACCTAAAATTTTACTGTCAACCTTAAAAAATTGAATGGGTTAATTTTATTTAACTTTGTTTATTTATTTATTTCCATATTGAACAATATTATGCACACTTTCGAAAGAGTTATTTTTGGTGCAGTAAAAAGATTTTCAAGGCTTTAATTTTTTTTTAATTCTAAAATTAGTAGCATTACGACATAACTAGCAAATATGTACATTGATTTTGTATCAACAATCTGTTCTTCAAAAAGCAAAATCTAAAAAAGATCATTTTGAAATTTCAGTATGTGCTACCTACACAGTGTTTGACAGTGGCTTATTGATAATTCTTTACTAAATATTACCAAACAGAAATGTTAAATAAAATTTGAATTTATTTAATGAACTAGGTTAAACCTTAAATATAACATATAGAATGGGACTGAGTTAAAGCTTTTAAATAAAATACAAAATACACAAACATATTGTGTAATGAAAACAATAAATTTGAGCTTTATTTTTAAACTAACACAACAGTAAATGTTTCGGCTAATGCCTTCATCAGTACTGTCGTGTTAGATTAAAAATAAAGCTCAAATTTATTGTTTTCATTACACAATTTTTTTGTGTATTTTAAACCTTAAATAGACCAACACATTATCAAAAACCTTACAAGTTTGGAATCAATCTTTGCATCCAAACGGGCATTCCTAATAAGGTTTACAATCCACTTCTCTGCATCATCTGGACTCATGTTCAGTTTTTCAGCCAACATGCTGTAATAGAAATAGTTATAGTGGTCAGAAGCAACAGCTAGATATGATCTACAACTGTGTAAAAAAAAACCCCATAAACTTGGCTACTGTTGCCAAGGCTTATGTCCAACATTAACATGAAGATCAGTGACATAGTAGATTAACAAAATTTTTTAAACTGTAAATTTTTTTCATTGCATTATTTTCATTGACACAGTTTGGCATGTAATTTCCAACACAACAATGAAGAGTTTTGGAGGGATTTGTGGCAAAAAGTGGTGGCTGAAATAGGAATTTGAAAGCTAAGTGAGGATATCTCTTTAATGGCCTAGATGTCATGGATGTTGCTTAATGGCCTAGATGTCATGGATGTTGCTTTACTCTTAAAGCGCCATAAGGTTTTCGGAAAACTTCCACCTCAGTCCCATAAGAATTTCAAGAATTGCGATCAACTGGATATGAAATTTTAAAAATGAAGTAAAATCCATTTATATTATTATTGTTATACTGACTTCATCTTTTAGGATAAGAATGGTTATTTTATGTACTCAAAAGACCGTATTGAGTTTAAAACTATTTTTACCTGGTTTTTGGTACTATTATTTGTAATAAAAAAAATAAACTAGTTGAAGGAAAATGAAAATAAAAATAACTAATTACAAACCAATGGACATACATTACATCCAATGGTCTTTAAGGTGTATAATACAAGTAATGTAAGCACTAAAAAATTCCAGAAAACCCCCCTAAAAATTTTTTAAAAAATTTTTGCATGTAATTAGGTAGATCTCTCATGCGTTTGCATGTATATTAAAACTCTGCTAAAGCAGGAATTATTAGCAGACATCCTTGCACAAGTTTGAGTCCACCCCAGGCATGTTGTGAATGCCTACATTTTACTTTTATTTTTAAAATTTCAATGGAGAAAACTGGCTGCTAGCAAATTTTTAGACAATAGCAAGTCCCTGGGGCTGCGGCCCTTGGTAGTCAGCTATTTTTATCATCCAATCGGATTAAAGAAACACTTAATAGCTACTATTATAATCTTTTAAAATTCACCAATTGTGTCAAACTTCCTTGGTCTCAAGGTTTGAGAGTTGGACTAATGAATGGAATGTTTTATAACAGACAGGGGTTTGATTTTCAGTTGAGCCTATTGTTTTACTTTTCATTTCTTACAAAATTTGTTTCAATGATCAATATTTTTTTAATATGAGGTTAGGTTGAGTGTTCAGAGTATGCTAAACCTGGGATTAAAACTAATTAAATCAATTTAGCATGCTTATAATTACAATTAAATAGAGCTTTTAGTTTTCGTACTTTTAGAGTCAGGGTTAGTTGTCTATTTTTTACATTAAAATAGAAATAACAGATACATTCTTATACTTTCAATTAAATAAGAACTTTAAGTTTTAGGGTCAGTGTTAGGTTTAGTTGCCTATTTTTACATTAAAATAGAAAAAACAAATATAGCAGCCAAAAATATATTTATTGAATGCAACATTCTTTTTACTTATTAAAAGCTATAATAACTCATTAATTTTATTAATAATAACTATGTAAAATGAAATAGATTGTGGTAAAAATAAAAACAAAACCTGACCAACACCACCAGTTACAAATACTAATACGTGTTTTAGTCCGTATTTTTCAACATCAAACTCAGATTATCACCTAATAGTAGTTTTATTAACAATAAATAATAGCGGACTACCAATAGCCACATCCAATTGTTTTTTGCAGCATATTGTAGTGCAAACAAAGTTGTTTTTTTTTGTAGTAATTGTCTGGTATGACTAAGAAAAGTAATAAGATGCAATAGCATCATCAGGAAAAATTAAGTCTAGAGCCTGATTGTTTGATAAATGGGGGAAAAGATATATGCGAAAAAATTAATCGACCACTATCGGTATGATTATGAAGTCTATAGAATCATTTCCATCCTTGTCATGTTCCTATTTATTATATCCTTTTTTATCATCATTTTTATAACTATCACTCACTAGTGTTATTTAAATTAAAATCAATAATCATATTAATCACTGCTAGATTAACTGAATAAGGAAAGCCCCATTATGCCGAAGTTCCTTCAATATTTTGTCCATTGCATTGAAATCCTTTTTTTACCGTGAAAAAGTCACTTTTCAAGATATTGTTAAAAAAAAAAAAAAAAGAGCCCTTTGGCACACCACCTTCAAAATAAACATAAAAAACGAGGCTCTCTTCCAGTTCTGTAATGCACAACGGATGTGCCTCGAAGCCAGCAGGTTTGGTATTATCAGACTGTAGGCATAGGAAAAAAAATGGCGCATTTCGGACTGTAAGGGTTAATTCTCCAGTTAGAAAAAATGTAACATTCCTGAATTATTTTCCCTAGATTTCTAGGAGAAACATTTCTTTCGGGTCCTGCAAGAGTTTGGGACAAAATTTAGACCTAAGAGAAATAATCTAAAAAGTGATAAATACTAATGTAATAGCTCTAATTCTCTGATAGATTCAAACAGAGGAGTGAAGTCATCAAGAAATTGATTATATACAGGATTTTTAATGACCACAGTAAAATCCATTCTTACCTGATGCTAATACACTCATGTATTCGACAAAATGTCTCAAATATAAGAAGACGAGCATTTTCAATGAAGTCTTCTAAGCAGGCCACCAAGAAAAAATCGTTGAACAAAACCTGATTGAAAAAAAAGAGTTAATATTGTAAAGCTTTATTTGTTATATAAGTTGTATTAAATCTTGAGCAAAGGGGACAGTAATGTTTAGAAGCATTTCAAATAAAATACAAAACAATTTTGAGACAACTATACAATATTGGTAATTTATGTATGTAACGTACTGTTTCACACTCTCTTAGCTTTTTCTGGGCACCATCAAAGTCAAAATCCACATAGAGGCATTGCACAAATTCTGTGATGGGATCTTTATACGTGTATGACTCCTGTTATGATAAAGGATTTTTAAAATCATGCTCTTTCCAAGTTATGTTTCTAACTATTTAATAGATTCTTCAACATAAAATTCCAAATTATTTGGTTTTTTAAGTTGTAAAAAAAAATGTGTCAATAATGATAAACTACCTATTTATAATTCTAATCCAATAAATAATATAAATTGTTTTGGTAAAATTTAAATAAATTCACACACATAGTACTAAAAAAATAATACAAGTTGATAAGAATTTTTAAATAAAGAAATTTCAAGGAAGAAAAAAAATGGCAATGGCAGGAAGATAAGCAAGCCACTAAAAAATGTTTTAGCAATTAATTAAAAGATAGCAGTTATTAATCATAAATATTAAATTTTCACAAGTAACAATGAACATACATTTAATTGTGCTGTAATACTGTTTATACCAGTAATGATTATACCATGAAAAAGTTACTTTTGTGAAACTCTTAATTTAGGATTGACCTTTGGTTGGATCGCATGCCAAACATAGATATTAACTCTTAAAGTCGCAAAGCGTCGTAATGCGTCTCTTCCCGCTATCAGTAAAGCGTCGTAATGCGTCCCTAGATACCACACTCGTTAGAAATGAGATCTCGGAAAGTAAAAACTCTTCAATGCTTAAAAAACGATGTATTCGACTTCCGGCAATGGCGGCCGTTGCCTGCGCTAGTGTTATCACTCGGTTCGCGATGTTTTTTGGTAGTTTTAATGGATTTTTTTCGAAGATACGTTTTCGCTATACTTTATTACTAAAATAATAGTACTAAACTACAGGTAAATATTGTTTTAAACCCAGTACGGTCTTTTTAATGCATAAAATAACCATTCTTAGCCTAAAAAATGAAGTCAGTATGACAATAGTATTATAAATAGATTTTACGCAAATTTTTAAATTTCATAACCGGTTGATCGTAATACAGGAAATCCTTACAGGACTGAGGCGGAAGTTTATTGCAAACCCTGCTGAGACTTTAAGAGTTAAAAAATAAATGTTCAAAATACAGCCAGTAAGAGAAACACATATGAGTAAAAAAAATTTTAATTTAAAAAAGAATCATTCCTTAGCAGTAGCTAGTACTATTAGTTGTGAACTTCAGAGAAGTAAGGCTATAACGCGTCATGTACGCACGCTTACAGCTAGGAGACTGAAGGCTTTTAATGCCAACCTACTTGTCAGCTGGATCGTGGTATTGCTTTTACTCACTGTGACAAAGCGAGGGGGAGAGGCGCGTTACGGCTTGTGTTGTTTTTTTTCACTACTTTACCGCTAGTTTTATTTGTTTTGTTTTTTTTCAGTTGTTTTCAGATGTCAGTCTTCCTCTATGGTTGTGAGGCTTGGACGCTCACCGCAGACCTCCAAAAAAGAATTAGTGCGCTTGAGATGAGATGTTTTCGAAAGGTATTAAACATCTCCTACACGGCGCACATCACGAACAAAGCGGTCCGCGACAAAATAAGTGCTGTCATTGGCCCTTACGAGGACCTTCTCACCTCAATTAAAAAGAGGAAACTACGATGGTACGGACACGTGTCAAGATCTGGAGGTCTCTCAAAGACGATATTGCAAGGCACAGTCCAGGGAAGAAGGAAAAGAGGCAGACCAAGGAAGAGTTGGGAGGACAACATCAAAGAGTGGACCCGCCTTTCATTTAGCGATTCCCAGAAGGCAGCTCAGAACCGTGACACTTGGCATGAGTTAGTGCGCAGCTCAAAATGGTGCCCCAACGACCCAGCGTCGGGTTAAGGGATAGTTCAAGTTTTTTCAGTTACGCGGTCCTGCATAAAGATGACCGGTCCTGATCTGAGGACCGGCTAACCAATTAACCGTTAACAAGCTTAATAAATAATGACTAACCTGCTGTATGACCTTTACAAGATCTTTGAGCACAGCTCTTCTTCTTTGCTTGTTGGTAATAACAGCTGTTGTAAGATACCTCAATACATGGGGACATGTTGTCTGGATAGCATTTAGGTAGCTATTGGAGAATACTAAATGTGTAAATACTGATGATAATAAAATGAATGAAGTTTTATAAGACTGACCAAATAGAAATTCTCAAAACAAAAGCGCTTAGGGACTTGTAACAAAAAAAATCTATTGAATACTGAAGGCATTATTTTTCAATAATTAAAATGAACTGGAACAATACTGAATATTTGTAAAATGAACTTCTGGCAGTAATCTTCATTTTTTATAGTAAGAGAAATCAAACTATTGTAATATTACCAAAATTTTCAAAAGGCAAAAATAAAATTAACAATTTTTTTTAGAAATTTCTTACAATAATGAGGAGAATGTGTTCAAAATTCAATTACTTTATCTCAATCCCCTGTTTGTTTAAACAATAAGAAAATGAATTAAATTTACGATCTGGTTTACATACGTCGGTGTGTAAAGGAACTGATCTATGATTAGATCTCTGCCTTTTGGATGATTGAAGTAGACGAATAAACTCCAGTGGATCACCCATGTTCTTTGTTGCAATGTCATCAGGTCAGAGTTGAAAGACTAGTTAAAAATTTAAAAATGACAGTTTCAACACACAATGTGCAACATAACCACTTTAGCTTAAAATGTAGAGAACCTAATAAAAATAAACTAATATTTAAAACAATTTTTTTTGTTCTTCTGAAGCCAGTTTAAAGCTACTTAAGAATAAACATCTATTTTTATAAAAGAAATATTTTCCTTTACAAGATGTTTAACAGCTACTTGCATATTTTAAAAACATTGTACTCAAGAAGATTAGACTAATAATTTGAATAAATCCAAAACAATTTCACCAAGGCAATTATTTAAATGTTACTTACATTGCTGTCTATAAGATCTTTAACTTTGTTAAGATCTTCTAAAGCATATTCCCAGTTTTGCATCAGGATCTCAGAAGCCAGCTTTCCCCAGCATGCATTTAGGAAATTGCGATCATTTGGTGGGATCTGTAAATTAAGTAAAAATGAATAGTCAATCAGAACATGATTATATAAATATGTAAATGCCCATATAAATTATGATATAAGAACACTACAAATAGAAAAATACCATTTAGTGTGTTCATTCAACTCAAATGTAACTGAAAATATATTAAAGCCACATCTCCTATTTTAATGTTAAAGAACAAGAAAAAAATATATATAATTACTTACCAACACTCTCACAAAGTAGAGGAACTCAGCAGCTCCAGAGTAGTTTCCACATTCATATTGAAATTTAGCATAATCATAAAGGGTGTTGATCATATCATGCTTGAACTAGAAATAAAAACAAGTAGAACAATTTTTTCAACTGCATCAAATTGAATCCAAATTAGCATTATATCATTTTACATCAATCTTTGTACACAAAATCCAGTGACTTCAAATTTTAAAATAGCTTTGTCCATGTTGTAATTTTTACTCACCCCATAATCCTTAGAGAGGAAGTCATAAAGTTGGCGACCATCTCTGCAATTAGGAATTAGGCAATTATTTATAAAATAACAGAACAGACAATTAAAAAATTTTCAAGGTCTTCCAAGTGATTTTTTTGTCCTCAAATTGAAAAATTTGTTAGACTTTGAAAATCTTTTTTTCTTTAAAGTGTAGAAATAAAATATAAATGGTTTAAATTGTTTATAGCGTGATTACCTTGAAGCTTGAATTTGCCTCTGAACCTCTGGCTTTTCAAATATCTCTGTGATGCTGTCTGTTTTGGCCTGAAGGTTTTTCAACTGTGCAACAACTTCTTGGCGCTTATCCTTCAAGACTATTGATAAAATTATTATTAACTTTACATAAATGGTTTCTTCTATGAGTAGCATCATAAAACTGGAAATGTAAATGCATAGCTTAAAAAGGCCTAAAAATAACCTTCAAATTAGACAAATTTTATTTTATTCAACAATCTTAAGCAGAATATTAACTCCCGGTTAAAGAGTCACACTTTGACATACCTAGGGGCACTGATTGATCTGGATACAGGTTGCGATGAACATCCATAGCAAAGTCAACCATGTTGGTGTTGCTAAGGAGATCCAACTTGCCCATAAGCATTTCTTTTTCATCATATAGCTTAAAGGAAAGATTAATCAAATTATTTCAAATGAAAAATTTATTAAAAAACGTAACAAAACAAAATTTTGGTCTATAAATCCTTAATATAGTAGACATAACTAAAAGAATATTCAGTATTATATTCGTCGCACGACAATCCAAAAATAAATTTTTTAAGTTATGTCTCAAATATATAAAGGATTTATAGTAAAACATTTTCTACAGTCTGCCTGCTAAATATCAGCTCGTTTTGATAAGGGAAAAGGGTTATAAACATTTTCTTTAACTTAGAGCGCACGCAAGACAGATTAGAAATTAATAGAATTTACATTTATAGATCAGGAATATATTTCACAAAAGTAATGTCAATATAATACGCTCAACACTGCGCAACAGGAAAGTTTTAAAAAAGGTTGTTCAATAAAATACGCCCTGTAAAACTCTTGCACAAAAATTAACATGCTACATAGATATAAAGAGAAATAATCTAAAAAAAATATTTAATTTAATTAACTAAAGAACATTTGATCGATATGAAATTTTGATAAATCATTTTTATTATCGGCTCAAGTCTGCCTGCAAAATTTCAGCTTGCTAGCTTACTAGGAAGCGGGTTAAAAATTGATCAAAAGTTTTTTCAGCAAACAAGCAAGCAGAAGACTCAAGTTAATATAAAGGATTTAATAAGCAATAACCTAGTGAACTACTACAAATTTTTCCTAGCTTTGAAGCTTATAGGATAGACTTGTTTATTTTTAATCTGCAACTCCCTCTATGGTACAAAAACATTTCTTTAAATATCTGCACTGTTTGTCTGTATTATAAACTTTAAATGTTAGGAGTTGCTACTGAAGTCCTCGCATTTTCAAAATGGGAAGAAAGTTGGGTTTATAAGAGTTTTTTCGGGGTTCTAGAAATGCCCCCAAAATTTTTTAACTTGCATTTTCCGAACAATTTAGTAAAGGCATTTGCTTTACAACTAGATTAGTAGAAGGTGGGGGAAGGGGGACCTATAGCTTAACATTTTTTGTTAATTATATGCATACGAACAAAGATTTTTCTGTATAGAAAAAGCAGCTGCAAAAAAGAGGAGGGGAGATCCCCTCCCTTTTTTTTTCATTTTTATTTGACTTAATGTAAGTAAACTTAATTAAACTGCTTGCTGTAGTTGTCACTATGGGTGCAAGAACACAACCCATAAATCACTCAGTAATTGTAGTGTCTGGGGTGGTAAGGGGAGACAACAAATTCCTTAAGGGAACTGGGCAGCAACACAACAGTGTTGAAGTGACTTCACTATTGTCAGCAGCTATCTTGGTTGCTATAACGATAACCAGCCAGGGTTATGTTCAGTTGAGTAATTCAGATGCAGAAACTGTGAGTACCATTTTTTGCTGTTTTTACAAAATTGGCATGTTGCTAAATAAGCTAAAATTAAAGAAACTCCAACCCCCACCCCCAATTTCAAAATCACTGCATCGCTAAAAAACCAACACATTTGAGAAATCTCTTCCCACACCACTTTTTTATTCTTCACATTTTCACTAATAACATGAAAATTTGTTAATCTCCATCCCCCCTCCCCAAATTGTCGCGTTTGGTACTACTTTCCCCACGGTCACGTACCTTAGCGACAAAAATGGCGCCCTGATGCCTGAAAAAAAACTATTTTGCGCCTGTCTGTCATAACACTAATTTACCACAGGGCTTGGAAAGTGTTCACCAAACACTGCAGGGATCGGATCTAGTAGATTTTGATACGGTAGCCAGTAGTGTTTTGTGACTCTGTGTCCTGAAAAGTGAGAAGTGTACCACCCATTTTTGTTGACGACATCTTAGTCTTAGATGACGTGGGTAAGCTCGAAAGACTCAGGGGTAAGGTGATAGTGCAGTGATCCCAAGCCATGTGAATGCTGACGGCAAAGAAAAAAAAGACCGCCTGGCAAAAACCAGGGCAGCCCAGCCCCTACCATATTTCCAAGTCACTTAACTCAAGGCAAAGACCTGGCTAATGGACCACTTCAGGAACAAGTGGTACCAGGAGTGGGCTGACAATACAACTGCCAGGGGGGTATTCGCTAACATGCCCAGGCCATGCCGATCAAACTTCAAACAATTGATGGAGTTTGAGGCCAAAAGAACATGTAACATGTAGAAGAAGCTTAAAACTTTAAAAAACATGATTCAATAATAAATTTCCTGATACATTTGCGTAGTTTTGAAGCAGAAAATCACACAGGTCTTGTTTTTTTTGTAAAAGGGGTTTTCAGTGTGTTAGAAGTTAGAACACTGTTCACTGTACTATGTACTGTTAGTGTTACAGTGTTATTGTTACTATTGTTACTTTAGTGTCTTTAGTTTAACTTTTAAGGTCCTGGCACCGGCAACTGTTCTTGAAGTTTAACATTATAAATAACTAAGTATTATATTTTAAGATTAAGAAATATGTACTAAATAAAATAGTATTTAGTGCTATGTACCCCTTTTACTGTTAAGAATTCCAGCAAAGGAAACACCAGATGGCGATCTAAATATTGCCCAAGCGTGGTGGTGAGATCAAACTCTGCCATTTTCTTACATGTATCACCCGGTAAAACCAGGTTTCAAACTAATCTTAGCCAAAATGAACTATGCAATAAATTGTATGAGAAGTAAACAAATACATTACTTCATTTTAATTGCTTATAGTTTTAAAAAGAGAGTTTAAGTAATTAAAAAGTTATAACTTTAAATAAAATAAATTTTTAAGACTTGAGAAAAATTGGCGCTTCCTAAATTATAATAATAGATAATAATAAATAATCTTATCTAATATATAATATTCGATCTACCTTTTAAAATAGAAACAAGTAATCATTCTCCTTGATTAAATTTCATATTACGTTTTAATTGTATAATTTAGCACTGATTATGATGAAGTCTATGTAATTAAATCAATTAGAATTTTTAAAAAAGTAAAAATGTCCTCAATATTCCTAAAAATCCATTTATATATTCACCTTTACTGATTTTTAGTTATAATTAATTTAATACAAATTTGAAATTAACTATTAAGATATAAAAATGAAACGCTTTAAAAATAGTTTTTTTTTTTTTTTTTAAATTGTACCAGAAATCGCAAAAATAATTCGTTTTCAAAGTGTACTTTTTTTCAAAGGACAACTCGGCAGCTAACCTGACACTTATCACTTCTCAAAATGGCTGTTGATATGTGAGAATTTGCTATACTATAAACAAAGAACGTGCTGGTGCTTGAGAAACATGGAAAACGAATTAGCTTTAGAAGATACAGAAAATCGTGACGACTGTAATGCTGTTGATAAATTGGACGTAGATGAAAAATTAAAAGGAGGCCTGAAAGATACTCATGCAACTAATAATAACGATGTTGATGAAGCAAGACCAGACGGTCAGTTCAGTGCTCTTACTCTTGCTCATTGAGTCATCGCTAGTCTTACTCTTACTTTACTCACTTTAATAAATACTAATACTCACTTACTGATACTGTCTTACTCTTCTTGTCAAGATCAATAACTAAAAATAAAATATGTTGGCCCATAGCCTTTACCATTTGAGCGTTCTTAAGTAAAATTAAGTTTTTGGAGTTGGAGCATTGGAGTGCATTTTTCATTTTAATTTAATGAATTAGAATTTTAGAATTTTTGAATTTTATTTGCTATTCTTCCCATTCTATACTAAATAATACTATACCGACTATACCCAATTTTATAATCCAGGTCCACATACACTCATTATACCCATAGGCTTGGTAAATATAGAATATAGGACTTGAAATTGATTGACATCATCAATGATTATCAATGTCATCATGATGATTAATGACAGTGACTGTGACATCAATCACTGATTCAATGATAATGATTGTCTTTGACAATTGAATTGACTGAAACTGAATGATAATGTCATTGGCATGGCATGGCATTATTGGCATTATCATTTAGTATTTAGTCAATTATCAATGATGATTTATGAACATGATGATGTCAAGTCCTATATCTTCTAATCTTAATCCGCGTCCAAGGCCAAAATAAAAATAGTAACATTTTATTTCTCACATGACATTTTACATTTTTATTATTAGTAATATTAGTATTAGGTATCTTTTTTCATTTTAATCCACATTCACTTATAATTTAAATATACAATTTAAATTTAACTCTTAAAGCCCCAGAAGGTTTTCAATAAACTTCCGCCTCAGTCCCATTAGGATTTCCCGTATTACGATCAACCGGTTATGAAATTAAAAAATTTGCGTAAAATCCATTTATAATATTATTGTCATACTGACTTCATTTTTAAGGCTAAGAATGGTTATTTTACGCATCCAAAAGACCGTACAGAGTTTGAAACAATATTTACCTGTAGTTTAGTACTATTATTCTAGTAATAAAGTATAACGAAAACGTATCTTCGAAAAAAAACCAGTTAAAACTACCAAAAAACATCGCGAATTGAGCGATAACACTAGTGCCGGCAACGGCCGCCATTGCCGGAAGTCGAATACATCGTTTTTCAAGCATTGAAGAGTTTTTACTTTCCGAGATCTCCTTTCTAACGAGATTTGTATCTAGCGACGCATTACGACGCTTTAGGGATAGCGAGAAGAGGTGCATTACGACGCTTTGCGACTTTAAGAGTTAAAGAAAGTTGATGTGCCTAACTGGTACTAATTCATTTCACAATAATCACGCATCCAATGCCATACTTATACTTTAAGTTGGTGCCCTGTTGACACAGTGTTGAAAGAGTGCAGGCTTAGAAATAAAGATGCAACTAAAAAGATAACTGACCTGCAACTCATTTTGTGACTTTTCAGTTTAGGTCTAACATGTAGAATCTTTTTCAGTATTGAAAAATGGAACTTCAGGTGATCTCTATTGACTGTATCTTGTGATTTGTTGCTTTATATTAATGGTAATTTAATAGTAATGGCATCTGATTTGAGTGTTGTTGTTTTTTTTGTTTTTATTCATTTTTAAAAAATTATGTTTAGGTTGCGCTTTTGATGGGATGTCCTTCAAGTCATGTTCTCCATTTTCTGTATGGACCTCCGACAAGTGACTGACATATGGACTATTTGAAAATTATTGACTGTTGGCCATTAAGAATGAATAGCAGTAAAAAAAAAATTTGGTCTAAGAACCACAACTGAGTGTTGGTATTAGAGATTAGATTAGTTTGTGACATATATTTCTCTCTATGGACCTGCATCCTTTTGGTCTTGGCTCTTCAATTCAACAATATTTATATTACAGCATCAACTCTCTTTTGTAGCCAACTAATTCTCAAAATGAATATATTATTAAATAACAATAAATTTTTGATTGCCATAATATTATCAAACCTGTCGAATTATACAGCATTTTTTTTACCTCTCATCAAGAAATTCTGGCTAAACCCTTAAAATTCAGATTTGCCAACTATCATCATTTTCACTGGTTAAAAAAATGGGGAAAAAAACAACAAAATTTCATCCATCAAATTAACAGATTGCAAATTATTTTTTTATTTTGCAACAAATTCATTTGTGATGTGATGTGGATCTTCTGTGTTATCAAAATCTTTTTGAAGGAGGATTTAGACCACAAGCCCTATATCTGTGATGAGCTGCGCTGCGGCTGTCAATTGATTCAGTCCACCATACAGTTTATCGTTGAGGGTAGCTTAAAATGTTCAATTTCACAGTCATATTAAAGAGACATTTTTTTTCCTCAAATATTTAACAACTTAGTCTTATTTTGCGGTAACAACATTTATTTAAATGTATGTACTATGTACAGCAGAGAGGTTAATAATACAGTTAATTTATTTAAAGGATAAGTAACTTAAGATTCGCTGCTTTCATTGGGGTAGTTAAAAGCTTTTATAATAATTCTGTTGTAAACACAAATAAAAAAAGTTTAAAATTATCACACTAATATTATTTTACCTTATACTCCAGATGGGACAGCAGAGGTCCTGGAATGCCCTGTGTGCCTTCAGACATGCATTTATCCTGTGCAGTTGCCTTGTCGTCATATTTTCTGCTTCCTGTGTGTCAAAGGAGTTGCCAGTAGAAGTAAACGATGTGCTTTGTGCAGACAGCAAATTCCACCCGACTTTTTCTGCCGCCCAAATCTAGTGAGGCGTGATGATCTTGAACAACCTTTGACATTTGATGATGGATACAGCTGGTTCTATGAAGGTGTTAATGGTTGGTGGCAATATGATGATCGCACTTCTCGAGAACTAGAGATTTATCACAAAGCTGGACATTCTTCATGTGAGTTACTTATCGCTGGCTATGTTTACATAATCGACCTTATGAATATGTTTCAGTCAAGAAGAAACGACAGAACCAAGAAAAGAAGGATCAAGCGTGATCTCATCAACCTTGCTGGCCGTAAAGGTGTCGCAGGTTTAAAAATTTCAAGTGAATCTGCTGGTATTGATTCTGATCGGCCAGGTGCAGATGGACATGAAAACAGTGGTGGACAGAGTACAGTCGCACGCCACTCTATTCCAATACAGCAGGCTGATCGATCTGGAGACCACCAGTCATTATCTCCTCCAACACCTCATAATACCCCTCAAACGCCAATGACACCATCAGAAAGTCCTCCTAATTCTGCCACCACAGAACGAGATTTGTCAGTTCACCTTGAACGCCTGAGGCTTATTGATAGCTCATCCCTCTCAATCAGCCCACAAGGAGGTTCTAATGGCTCCAGCCGAGGCTATGACACACCTGAACAGCTAAGTACATCCATGGAAGATGCAACTAGGCTTGAGAATGTCAGAGCAAGCCTGCAACAGCTGCAGTCTCAAAGCACAATAAGAAATAGACCTACTGCTGACTTGGATGATGGTGAAGGTGGCTCAGATTGTGATACAAGCATTGTGCAAGTTTGAATGTTTGTCGTATTGTTGGCACATCTTGATTTCACTATTTGTTTTTTGCAATCAATTTAAGTAAAGTATAAATTTTAATGAAATTATATAATTTAATTATGATTTGACAAATGTGTTTTATTCGTTATGGTTTTTTTTTCATTATTTTTACCCAACCCCATATGAGCTTGAAAAGTATTAAGTAAATTTAAATTTTAGAGTATTGCAGTTTACAAACATAATGTGTGGTGTTTCATATAGCATAGGCTACTGATTGCAATCATATTTGTCTTTAATGTATATTTTCTTAACATGTTTAACCTCCAGTAGAGAAAATTATTCTTTCATAAGTTCCTGTTCTAACATTAATTTGGAATATTAATTACACTTTTATTACTAAACTTTCTTTTTATTTCATCATATTCAAGCTGAAGATCTTTGCTGTGCTTAGTGTTGGAGGAAATTATATTTTTTTTAAACTGCTTTGTTATTTGGATCTTGCAGGTGGTGTTGATGAAGGAACCATTTTCTCCACTGCAGAACATAATATTATAGGAAGTTCTTGTAAGCACTATGAGTTCTGCTGATACAAAATGAACTTGGTGTCTCTGCTGTGAAGAATCCCATAATTTCTCTTTTCAAATTTCTGCCCCACAATCACCAAAGCTAACTCACTTGGTGAGGTATATAAACCCTATACTTGGCTGCACAATTCCTGTTTGCTGGAATCACAATTACGCTCGTATAACTATTCTTAAGGAATGCGTTTTACTGTGGTTTTAAAATATTTTATGTATGAATTTTAATTGTGCAGAATTTTTTTTCAAGTTGAAGATCTAATCAGGACTTACTTACCACAGAGAGGTTAGACCTAGTTTCTGCCTGTTTTCCTTGGAATTTCTTATCTTAAAAAGATAAGGATTTTGTTGAGATGATGCCAATACACTTCCCACTCTGTGATTAACATGCTCTTAAACCTTAAAAGTGAGCATAAGGTTAACCTTATAGTCCTCTTGAGCTCTGAAGAACATAAAATGAAGATAGCTATTAATATTTTTTGTGATGTTTGTTGTTAAAAACAGTCATTTATTAAATCAATTTCAATTGCTTTAAAATTCTGCTCTTGTTCTTTGTTTCCTGGCATACTGAAGCAGACTTGACAGGAATCATCAGCCATTAAACTGAATGTGCCG
Source organism: Radix auricularia (assembly GCA_002072015.1). Taxonomy (NCBI): domain Eukaryota; kingdom Metazoa; phylum Mollusca; class Gastropoda; family Lymnaeidae; genus Radix; species Radix auricularia. The sequence goes on from MUZC01002237.1 coordinate 597,696, forward strand.
GTTGGTGGGAATCATGGAATTTTGGGAATTAAAACTATTTGCTGATGTTTCCTTTAATGTCATTTCAAGGTATTTAAGTTTTTAACTCTAAAGTGCAGCCTGGTGCTGCTTCAAAATTGAGGAAAATATTTAAAATCACAACAGAATCATAGAGTACCAACTGAAAGAAATAACTGTGAAATCAATTATTTAAAAAATGTATCAGCTATATCCTCAACCCATCAAAAAATCCTCTGACATGTCAGTTGGAGGTGAATCCAATATTTTCCCTATGCTACTATGTTGTTTTTTAGTAATTTTTTTTTTATTGGAGTGTTGAAATAGTTCTTTTCTTATAAAGAAAAAATTGAGTCAGTCTTTCCACTCATGTATTTTAAAATCTGAAATCTTTAAAAGATTATCTATGTTTCCCAATTCTTGTCTTTAAATTAACAATTTCTATTCAATGGATATGAATTATGAATCCTCACTTACTTATACTATACTTAAGGTGGAACAAACAACATTAGAAATATTTGACATGAGAATGTCTTCCCAGTTGGGCAGTGTCTGCCTATTATCACTATTAGCTTCATTTTAGACTAATGATACTTTAATAAATGAAAGCCTAAAGCTTCAGCTTCCCTGTTAACCATAATGGAAATATATAAAAGTCAAATATAATGTAATTAATACACATACACAATTTACTTGATAAAACTTTCATACATGAATTTGTATATTTTATTACTTTGATTAAGAACCTTTCAATTTTAGTGTTAATCATTGTGCAAGAGTGAGATTATTTTTTTATTATCATTAAATTTAAATTCAACTGAATTCTGAACTCTGCGGTGACACTGTTTTCTATTATTCTGTTTATTATTTAACTAAAATAAATATTCCATTTTTGTAAAATGTTTGCAAATACATATTTTGATATATTACTATGGGAAAATGTGCATATTAAAAGAGAACTGTAATGAAATCTGTCATGTCTAATTTCATTTATTTATAAAGAATGCAATTTAATGGCTGACATTTTTTTACATTTAAACAAATATAATTTTTTAGTTTCTCGACATTAAAAATTCACATTCTATTGTTGTTTACTATGTACATTGCTTTTCCCTAACCATAACAATAAAATAGCTAAGAAATGTATTTGTTGCAAAATTTATTTTAAAATGCAGATCAGGTTTTTAAAGAGATCAGTACTTTTTCGCTTAGTCCGCTAATTGTTATAAGCAAAAATGAAATTATTTAGTTTTCAGCAAATCCAGGTTCATTTATTTGGTTATGTTGCCTGGTAATGAATTACAAATAAACTAATTATTAAAGAGAAATTAGAGATACATTTTTTTAAAATAAAAAAAGTTTGCTTGCTCAATGGGTTAGAAACATAAAGTATAAAATCATTTCAATTATCTAGGGTATTATGTAATTTAAACTTTGGACTTAACATGTTTGCATAGAGTTGTTCTTTAAGCCTGTTCATCCCTGTTGCACAAATAATTTTTTGACACCCCTTGTGCCCTAAGTGGGAACAATGAAATTTACCCACCCCCCTTTTTCCACGCAGCCCACTCTCCAAAACATTTTGCTTCTAATTTTAAAAACAATGCTGCTTTGCCTGCTCCAAGAATCATATTTTCATATTTTTTTCATTTGGCATTTACAAAGATTTCTTGAGCATCATTCGCTTAGAAATTACAGTTAAAAATATAAATAGCATGAATCTTTAATTGTGTATTAGGTTGTTGAGGCTTGCAGCATCCCAATTTTATGCATCTGAGCCATGATAAATCGTATGCTTGTTATTACTTCTTTTGTTTCAGCACAGCATTGTCTTGGGCGGGGTCTGTTTTATTTTCAGCTTGGAGATGCTTTGTTTGTGTTTGTATTATTGTATGGTCAGATAGCAAGCTCGGATTAAAGTTCATGTTGTTCAGTTTTAATCAGGTTGTGTGAACCAACTTGAAATATATGAAACACTATCATTAATGATGTGACGCCACAGTGCGCAAAGCTAATTTTACCCACTTTCTCTGCTGACAGCACTTTTTGTGAATTTTACCAAGCAGTTTCATAATATCCAGGTTTTACTGTAGCACTCAAGTACACAATAATTTGCTTTTAAATGTTTAATATTTATTCTTAGTTTGCTTGTGGGCTGTAAATGTGTCAATTTTATTTTCCTTTGTTAAAGTTAAAGAGTGAAAACTTGATGGTAATAGCACTGTTACTATAATTAACTGATTCTTTAAACATTTTCACATGCTGTTATTTTGGAATTGAAAAGTTTGTTGGATTTTTTTTTAAAGCTAAATTAACTGTTATCACAGCTCAGTTGTAAAGATTGATTTAATTTTATGAGTTTCTTTTACAATTGAAAAAAAAGCAATACTTTAAGGAGTTCAACTGAAATTAATCATATTTTTGCTTTGAAAAAACATAACAAACCTGCTTCCATTCAAGAAAAGGATTCGTTAAGAACAATAACAAATTATGAGATTGGTTTCCAAGTAGATTATACACAACATTTTTGGGGGGATCTTATCTACTTTCCCTAATATATTCTTTCTGTGATAACATTTGTGTTGTCTTTATAAATTTAAAGAAGTAATTTTAAAAATATAAAAATCTCCTGTTGTAAATCCTTTTTTTTTTTTTGATAATTCAACATAATTTTAGTAAGATGTATTATTTTTACACGATATTCCCTCTTTATGCAGTGAATTCTGGTTGTAAATTTTTTTTTTTTACATTTCTTAAGCTAATTACTTTTGAATCACAATACACAAATCGTCATGGCTGTCTGGGCCAAATCATCTTCATGTGCTGTCCAAAGCTCTAGATAGGGGCTTTTTGTGTGTTAACACCAGGTATCTGATGGTTTGTAAAATGGACCATGTTGTAAAGATTATTGCTCTTCTAAATTAGTTGTAAATCAACACTTAGTTCTTTAATCTTAAAAGCATTTGAAAAATAACCAGAGTATAAATAAACTTTTGGATTACAAGATGTAACTAGGTTGGATTGCAGAGAAGAAACTAAATTATACCTTATATAGACCAGTTATTTATTTTTGAATATACCCAATTTTAGGATTTTAACTTAGAGCTTTACTATTACAAGAATATAATGAGAATTGATCTTTAAAACTTGTTCCAGTCACTGATGGTGATATCAATTCTAATATTAATATCTAGAGCACATCATCAAACATTTGATCCATTTACTTATCCATAAAAGTTGATATTTCTTCTCTCTACTTTATGATAAAAATGAAGTAGGCCCATATTCATATACCCCATTCTGGTAAGACCATTGAAAACATTTTTGGTTTGATAACTGTTTCCAAGCTTACTTTATGCATTGCTTCAATGGAAGCTAATGGAACTAATAACTCTCCATGCAGTATTTTTAAAAACTGTTTTTATTGTCCATGATAGAACTCTTTCTAACCTTTGAGTTACCCAGAGTTCAACACAGTGTGCTAGTACCATGATAATATGCATGACCTAAGGAACCAATAAAGTTATTCTCTCAAATTACAAGTTGTTGAACAATATGTTTGATCTTAGAAATTTTGTGTGTTTATTATTGATAAAATTAATTTCTTTTGGATGGGGTGGATCTTTTTTCTTTAAAAAACTGATTTATTTTATGCATTTAAATTTAAGCTTTTTAATCTTGGAATTCAGATATCAAAATTATTTATCCTATATGATAAATAGACACAGAAAATGTTATTCCTTTAGCTTTCAGATTTTTCAGGGTCTGTTCCCAACAGACCGAGAGATCAAAACTTGGTTTTACATGTAAGTGAAAATGATGGTGAAGGGACTCCTGCTCGACTCACACTCATTTACCAGTGCTGGATTTACCTATTTGTTCAAGCTATAACTTAGGGCCCCCCCCCCAGAATTATTTTCCATGTTTGGCATTGACATAGATTATCTGGACTTCAAAGGGGCCCCCGTATCTCAGCTTAGGGCCCCATCAAATCTAAATCCGGCCCTGACTAATTGCGCCCATGAATAGTGCATTCATCATTATCATTTGTCCTTTGGGTTCCTTGTGGAACATAGGGCTTCTGTCAAAGCTCGCCACTGTGCACGGTCCCTTGCCAGTCGCTTCAATTCTTCCCAGTTCTTCCAGCCTCATCTAACATGCTCACTTCTCCATGTACGTTTGGGTCTTCCTCGCTGGCGTTTGCCCTGGGGGTTCCAATCTAAGGCCTGCCTCACCCTACTGTTATCTTTCCGAAGTGTGTGTCCAATCCATCTCCATGAATTGTGCATTAGTCTGACAATTTACAACCAAGTTCCTACGTAGTACTTGTCTTATAGGTATGAGTTGTTTCAGAAAAAAAAAACTTAAGGAAAATTTGACAATAACAAATTGTTACTTAATAAGACAAACAAAAAGTGTATTTTAGATAACCATCGAATTTAACTACCTACCTAGCGTATGACTTTACAGATTCCTCTCACTATACATAGCAATGTTTAACAGTCGCCTCTAAAAATTCGATGGGAGTTGCACATAATAATCCACACATAGAATTAAAAATCTATTTGAAATCGTGTCCTAAATTCAAACTCCGCTTGGTGGAGGTTTAACGTCATTAACTCAACTTGCCAGTCTCGTATACACTTTCAATCAATCAGATTGGTATCAATTTCTTACTGTAATGGTATAAAACTAAATTTGTTTGATTACCGGTACAGCATTGAGTGTCAAAATGTGAGCCTTGCACAATGACGCGACATTGTGTGGCTATGTATTAGTACCATCGTCACGTTTAAATATGAAACCACCAACATCCAGCCCCCCCCCCCCAAAAAAAAAAAAAGTGGCGGATAGGGTGGAGTCAAAACGAACCACGCCTTAAAGCAGGGTTTACGCTATTTTAATAATAAATATAATAAAAAAAAACTCCGCCCCCCCTCGTGGAAAAGAGGGTGGGGATTCGCGGTTCATCAATTCTATTACTATAATACTATTAATTAAGCCATTTATTAGTCCGTCTGTCTTGGGCATACACAGTCTATTAAAATATATTTTATTTTACTTTTTAATTGTTATCATGTGTTAACCTTTAAGGCCTACAGCCTATGCCATACGTTGAGAATGCTAATACTTAAAACATTTATCAACTCGCTTTTCTGATCTCATTGTATGCTTTGGCTTTGGGGCCATCCATATAGTACGTCACGCTCCAGAGGGGGTGTAAGAAAGTGTGACAGGGGGCAGGGGGTTCTGGCCATGTGTGACGTCACGGTGTTTTATGTTACATTTTAATTATTTTTTACGCAAGTGTGACGTACTTTAGGGGGGGTCTGAGATTTGTGACAGAGGGGGGAGGGAGAGTTAAAAATTGTCAAAAATAGCGTGACGTACTTTATGGGACGGGCCCTTTGGTGTTCCTCTTTTCCCGTGGTCAACCGACTATGGTAGTCCCGGTAGATCACAACATTTTACTTTTCTGAGGTAGCCTATTTCTTATTGTTTAAGTTTAATTACTATTTTTAAGGGGCCGTCCATAATGTACGTCACGCTATTTTTTGAAAATTTTTAACTCCCCCTGTCACAAATCTTGGACCCAGTAAAAGTACCTCACACTTTCGGAAAAAAAAATATTTATTATTAACAAAATCATTACAATTTTTTTTTAACTGTGACGTCACACATGGCCGGAAAACTCCCATTCTCCCTATGGGTCTGGAGCGTGACGAACTTTGTGGACGGCCCATTACATACCCCCAGTAGATTATGTCAAAATATTTGTTGATTCTATTGTAAAAATGTTCTTTCCAATAATTAGATGATCACATACGATTCGTTTTTCAGTTTAAGAAGCATGGTGGTGGGCGTTGACTGTGACACATTCACATGATATGACGTTTATTGATATATATTTATAAATAATTTGTTATTACCAAATTTTGAATGGCTGCCAATCACAGAAGGAGTATTAATTAGTAGCTAAGTAATTACCGTATTTAAAAAGGAGGGAATTCTAATACATTTAACTTGATTAACCACAGTTAATTATTTACGACAATAAAGGCAAAATTGAAATATTGATATTATTTTACTAATTAATTATTAATGCTCTATTTTATACTATTACTGTTATTATTTAATACACAAATACTATTACCATTACTATTACTATTTTTATTTAATTATATTAATTTATTTGGGCATGCGGCGAGTGTAAATTTTGTAGTCTTAAATATGACACTTCTTACTTTTTTCTTATTCTTAATTAAATAATGTTTTTCACTTCTAAAGTAAAATGATATTCAATATAAAAGACTAGAAGAAACTACAATTTTTTTTATAATTAATGTGATGCTAAAATCTTACAGAGTAGGTAGTATAGTACGAAGTGTTTACTTATGATATTTTATTCCGTTTGCAATACATAGTACAGACTGGGATTAAACTTTTTATTTTTCAAAATCGTGGGTCTTCCGTTTTCAATATGGAGTCTATAAACAAGGAAGAGACAAAAGTTGCAGGTCTTTCATTTGGATTTTCTAAGAAACAAGAAGTTAGAAAACTTTCAAAATCGGTTGTAAGCGAACCTTCAGAAAAAGAAGATGAAGTAAAAGACTATGTGTTATCTCTCGAGGGTAAAGAAGTAAAATCAACACTAAAATCCCAAAAAGTTCAAGAAAATGAGTATATCATTCCTCTCATCAAATGTAACAAATGGCGTATTGGAAAAGAAGATGTCTCAAAACCAAATTCCATTCGTGATGAAATCACTAGTTCAGAAAACCTCGATGCCCTTGCAGCTAAAGAAATTTTGCAAGAATCTGCCAAATATAATGAAACTTGGGAAGACAGGGGTACCACAGACACCACCATAGCAATTCCTCTTTTAATGCAAAATAAAATACCAGATGGATTTGAATCAGATGAAAAATTAGATGTGGCTTTACGTCCAGAGGAGCCAGATGAAGCTGATTATGAAATGATACCTATAGAACAATATGGCATGGCCATGCTTAGAGGAATGGGATGGAATCAATCTCGTGGTATTGGTAAAAATGGCAAAGTTGTGGCACCTATTGAGGCACAACTGAGACCTAAAGGTCTAGGCCTAGGTGCAGATAAAAGCAACCTGGGATCAGATAAGAAGCCATTAGGTTCAGAGAAATTAAATAATACTCCAGATGAAATTCTGGAACTTAAAAAGAATTCCTATTGTGTTGTAACTCAAGGTATAAATAAAGGCTTGTACGGGATGGTAGAAGGATTTGATGAAGATAATGCTCGCATTATGTTAAAATTAACACTGAGTGGCAAAGTTATAAATATAATTCAAAGTTATGTGCGTGTTGTTGGGAAAATAGAATATGATAAATATTCCAAATACTTAAATAAAGAAAAAGTTGACAAATACAAAGAAGAGGAGATAAAATCAACTAATGGCAAATCTAATGCTGCTGATTTTGATGATAAGGGTGAAAAATCTCACAAGAAAAAGAGTAAAAAAAGAGACAACTCATACTATGAATGTGATTCATCTCATCACAAAAGTAAAAAGCAAAAGAAAGACAAAGAAAAACACAAAAACAAGACCAAACACAGCAGTTTTGATCAACATTCATCCAACTATTCTAGTGATGGTTCATCTGATGAACAATTAACTTCAAACAAGAATACACCACCATGGCTACGCAATGATTTAAGAGTTCGCATTATTGACAAAAATGTTAAAAGAGGCAAATATTATAATGAAAAAGTTGTCATTATTGATGTTCCTTCATCTGGTATTTGCATGTGTAAAACAGAAGATGGTAAAGTTATTGAAAACTTGCATCAAACACAGTTGGAAACCGTTATACCAAAGAATGACAGGGCATATGTTGCTGTAGTGTCAGGATTACATAAAGGGCAAATAGGTCAGATAATTAAACGACAGAAAAATGATTGTACAGCTGTTCTTCAGTTACTTTCAGATCGAGACAACTTGTTGACACTACACTATGATAACATTTGTGAATATGTGGGAAACGTTCACCATCATGATGATTACTAAAGAAACATTTTTATACATGTGCAGAAAATTACCTTCCGGAGATGAAAAGGATATTAGATATCGGTATTTTAGTGTTACAGACAAGGAAATAGTTTTAAAGATTAACTATCACTTCATATTGTGATTACATTGTACATCACTTTAGAACTTTGTAAGTAAATGTTGGTTGAAAATGTATATAAATATGAAGTCTAGCATAACATAAGATGTCAATGTTTTAATATTTTGAATTTTAATTGCTGAAAATGTCAGTATTTTTCTGAAATTTTAAGGTTCTATCTAATGAAATTTTCAAAATTAACTTACATTGAAGTAAATTTCATTCACTTTCAAGTTTCAACCTCTTTGTAACACTTGCTTTGGGGCCCTCCATAAAATATGTCACGCTAGTTTTGACCATTTTTAAATCCCCCCTTGTCACAAGCTGTCATAAATCATGGAACTCTCCCCCCCC
>MUZC01002237.1:620638-644613 GCA_002072015.1 Radix auricularia
TAAAAAATAAGCCAAATTGACTTGATATATTTACCTCTAATGTACAGGACACGTGGATACTTTTCACAATAATATCACTGCCGACATTTGAAAGGTTTGTGCGGTAGGCATTAAAGTACGAATATTATTTTTTTAAAAATTGTTATTGACTGGCGTCACCTTAAATTACGTCAAAACTAGGGCTGTCATTAGGGGCTGTCAATATGGACTGTCAATATTGCTGAAAAAAGCTGCCCAAAATGTGAGTGAGTACCGGAGTTGCCCGTTCAAAATGCCTCAAAATTTTCGCTTAATGCCCGCTATTACCCATATACTTTTTTGTTTATTATGGATATGCGCATTTTGATGTAATGAATCAGCGATGTAAAAATGATGACCTTGAAATACTAGTCTAGTATAGTGGTAAAAACAATGAGCAGATGGGTGCTGAAGTGATTTGTGTGTGTGGGTGGGTGGGGAGTAGGGGAGATAAACAAAGTCTTATAAAGATAAAGGGTGGCCATCGTATGATGACATGGCGGGTTATAGCTAGTTCATAGCTGACAACTGTTGTAATTAACAAAACATCCGGGACTTGCCACTACTGGGTGGATCCTTCTCCCAGCACTTACTTTTGTTATTATAGTGAAAATCACACAACGATTGAAATACTATTTTGTTTAAAAAATCTAAGAATAATATACCAGGTTTTTTTTTTTAAAGGTATGGTCAGAATATGATTTGAGAATTGAGAAAGGAGTGAGTGTGTGTGGGGGGGGGGATTAGATAAACATTTTGGTTTAGACTAATTGGTTCGTCTCGATCATTAACAAAGATGTACGGCGTATCTCAAAGCCATACCATAGATCATTTCTCCCACTTCCTGCATTTTCTTATTATAGCGCTGTGTTTTATTTTCCTGATTAGAACAATTCAAGGAACCTAAACCGTTTTTGTTTGAAATGATTTTGTTTCATATTCAGGGGGAAAAAATTTATCAAAATAAACGTGTTTATTTCCGTTTGACAGTTATTGCTTTTTAAGCGTATTCATGTGAAACGTATTTCCCAGTATAAATTTCTAATGAAAAATATTAATTTGATAAATTTTTCCGCGAGCCGAAATATGAACACAGAAGAGCCGCAGCTCAACCACCGTTGGTATAGACTATAGACATTGCAGTGACATTTTCAGGGCTACCCGGGATCAATTTTACTACCCGGGTAATTGCTCAGCTACCCCGGTTACTCGCTGACAGGCCTAGTCAAAACAGACGCACACCAGACACTTATTATATTTATTTTCTACATTGTTACATTTTCTTATTTTTTAAAAAAAAATTATTATTTTTTTTTTTTAAAGAATCACCTCTAACAAACATAGGTTTTCATTTTTGCTCAAAACATTTTATTTTTAATTCTTCAATTAAAATACTGAAATGAGTAGATCTACATGTCAACAAAAATATTATTTACTACATTTCTTATTTATCTGCCCTATTTTCTCTGAAAAAGAACACAAAACTAACCCTCATTGGGCACTCTACCTAAATAAATCTAATGACTCTACCTTCTATCGATCAAATCGTGTGATAACACTGTGGTATTTTTAGGTACGATTTTGGAAACGTAATAATATTACTAATATTAGTAACACACATTTCTTGGAACGAAGTCAGTTCTCGGTACAGTTAGAGATCAACTTAGGTCACCAATTTTTATGGGCCAAGTTTTTTATGTAATGCCAGAAGTAGTTGATTTGCCTCGTCATACCTACTGGAAGTTATTGATTATTTATCCTAAAGTTTGTTTGTATTGCGAATTGCGAATTAGATTTTAAAACAGCTCATAAAAAAAAAAAAAAAAAAAAAAAAAAGGGGGGGGGGGTAATAAATTTTTTATTATTAAATTTTAAAAAGATCCAAAGGAATAAGAATCTGTGATTTATAAAAGATATTCTAAAATGTTTTTTTTAAATAGTTTATGTACGGGACAATAAATCCGGATCCAGGCCCCAAGAGGACTGTATTTAGCAATTCAATTCTATATTGTGTTTTGATGTTGGTCATCAAGGTTTTGTGTACCATGTTTGCTTTTTGTCGTTTCATCCACCCGGTAGCAAAAATAAAAAAATAATACTGATTTATGTATCACTTATATAACGACAAAATAGACTACCCGGGCCTAACGGTGCATTGCATAATGGTTCGTCCATAAATGACGGCACGCATCTAGTAGGGGGGGGGGGGATGGAGTTCACACATTTGTGACGATGTGTGACTAAAAAGAGGGGGGTTTGTTAAGAATTGTGACGTCAGTCAAAACACGCAACTTTAAATAAAGTTCCACTTAAATATTTGTTATTACTAATACTTTATTTCATGACGTTTACATGACCTCATGCGTGTTACGATATTAGAATGCAGGCCTACACTAAATAAATATTTAAATGATAAAAAGTGCTTTGAAACATGCTCAATTTCATATTTTTTTTAAAAGTTGGTTTTCTTATTGGGGCGGAAAAGCTTTGTGACGTAATATTGGAGACGGGGTCTAACGTTTTGTGGCGACATGTGACAAGTAGGGAGAGGGTATTTTTAAGAATCGGCCAAAATTGTGTGACGTCATTTCTGGACGGCCCCTAAAGTGAAATCTCCCCCCCCCCCCCAACCAAACCCGGTAAAATGTTTATGATAGTTGTAATTGTTCACATTTACGGGCAATTTAATTAATCCACAGTTCAGTCAGTCCCATTTAAATATTTGAATATCTAATGACATTTTTTCATATTTAACGCATTAAATGAAACGTAACTGTTTTAAACTTTATGACTATTCAAAGAAATTTAAAGTTGAGGGATATTTGATTAAACCTTTATTCATGAGTGAATAAATTAAAAAAAACAAAACAAATTACATTTCAAAATTAATTGTTAAAAGCTATAATAAAAGTTTTCTTTCTTTCATCAAATCATAATTGTTAACTGCAAACATGGCTTTAATAATACACTGAATCCTAAATAATAATAAAAAAAGTCGATTCCACTTTTTGTAGCTTTATAGGTTAAAAGTTAATTCCTATCAACATACAATTTTGCATTTAACCATAGGCTAATTATTTGCACATCATTAATTATTGTAGTTACATAATGTCATAATCAACTTTCATCAAAGAACATCAACTTTAATAGTTACACAAACTTATTACATCATCTCAAACATAAAGCAATGATCATTATACCCCAACTAAGTACAAAATTAATAGAAATCATCTGAATTCTCTGAAATAATATTAAACCAAACATCCACAATGCAACGTGTAACTCATGTTAACACATTCACAGTTTGTTTCAAAATGTCAAATACACTTTCGCTATTAATGTATCATTTTCGGTGTATCAAATTATCCCAAAACGCCATGAAGCTATAATAGCTATTCAACAAATAAACTTTATTTTATTTTGTGTTCCACGGCTCTTGGTGATTGTTTCATACTCATACACCCTGTGGTTTATGGTTGACATAAAACCTGCAACATCGAAAAAGAAAATGCTAATAACAATTCATATTTCTGTCCATCAATCTAATGAAAGTAAACGACGTCACTCAAGTACACGGGGTTGGCTCAATAGCAGAATCTATGACAGTACCACTTTTTGAAGTTACAGTTTTGACCTTACGCTCACATCAAAGTACATAAGATCAGTTTAAAAAATTACATTCACAACATTTCAGTGCAAAGATCTTATTTATTATTAATACAGAGTTTTTTTTTTTCCATTCATTTTTTTTCACCCACTCTTGCCTTACGTAAATATGATCACGTTTCATTCTTGAATTATTAAATCCTTGATGTCTTCTAACCACCCCTAAGACGTCCAGTTAGAAAGACAGTCGAATGCTCCTTTATACCGTAGTGCTCCAGGGTCATTCCCGCCACCAAATTCTTGCCAGCAAAGGTCAAATGTTGTTGATCTCTGGGAATGCGTAGTTTGTCATAAATCATTTCCATCAACTTTTCGACACGATAACTTTTCTCCACTTCAAACGTATAATTTTTACTGTCCGTAAAATTGTTGACAAGTATTTGAAAAAAGCAATGTTCTTGGTGGTGTCGGACTGGTTGATTAACCTCATTTTTGCCATAGTGCGCCATTTTTTTCTATAGAAATTAAATCAATATATTTTGTCAATATAAATCTAACATTTCTTTTGAACATCTTCCAATTACTGTATACAAATATTTCAGGAAATGTCTGTCAACCAAACTCTTCTCCGGATTTTATTTTTTTAAAAATGACCGATATCTTTAAAAATAAGTTTCATTAAAATTTGACTTTTAAAAAAAACTAAAAAATAATTAAACACCCACACACAAAATATACTGGAAAAAAACAACACTTTTTATTATTATTATTTATGAAATTTAAATTATGACTTACCTATTAAGTCAGTGGCTGCTTTGAATTTCAAACTTTGATTGACTTAGGTATTCGACTCAATAACAAGACTGAACTGTAGTCAGTTATTGGTTGTATTTATACGCAATACGTTTAAATCGAAAGTACATTATGTAAACATTAATTTTAAAATTAATAATTTTAATTTTGATATTGAAAACTGGGAATTCCCAAGACGAAATAAATTATTTTTACTATGACCTTATACTGAACACGGAATAGTACCGATACTAAACCGGCGTTACTGATTACTAGTCAGCAATTCAGCTGACAGGTGAACACGTCAACACAAACAAGTGATCTAAGAGACAACTGAAACTATAGGGACAAACGGCCGTACATACAACCAATAGCATAGATAACTGAACCCAGAAACAAGTGAACCCAGATACAAGTGAACCCAGAAACAAGTAAACCCACTGACAACTGAACTCATGAACAAATAAGGGGCCGTCCAGAAATGACGTCATGCGATTTTGGCCGATATTTTTACTCCCCTCCCACATGTCACGCGTCGTAACAATTTTCAGCGTCGTAACAATTTTCTATTTGAAAAAGAGTATGTTTCAAATCATATTTTTGTCATTTAAGTATGTATTTAATGTAAAGTTGCACTCTAAAATTACAACACGCGTGATACCATGTAAAGCGTCATAAGATAAATTATAAGAAATCAAATATGTAAGTTGAACTTTTATTTAAAATTGCGAGTTTTGATGTGAAGTTACATTTCTCAAACACCCCCATCCCCCTCGTCAAAAATGTGTGGACCCCCCTCTCTCTAGGTGCAGGACGTCATGTATGGGCAGCCCCTAAACCGATAAGCAACTGAACTCACAGACAACTATGTATATATTTTATAAACTCATTACCTGAAGCTGAACTTACGACATTTTTCTATGTTCAAAATTTTAATTTTGCCAAGATCCAGAATCGTCTCCTATAAACACGGATGGCTCTGAGGCTCTGGATTTAGTCGAAAGCTTAAAGACCTTACAAAGAAACACAATAGCGCCACGACCGGCTGCATTATTGTAGCAATGATTGGTGGCAGCACAAGGGGAGGATACAAGATTCAATAAGTGAAATATAACATGACATATTCCTTCTATTTGGGTGTAGGTGCGAAGAGTTTTGAATTAGGTTGTTTTTTCTCTTCTGCATCTTGTATTAGTAGAGGACAACACTGAGATGATTAGTGGTCAAAGAAAGAATATTTTCCTCGTGCTTACAACTTTTTACTCGTTAACTTAAACCCCGTTTGCTGCTACCTCCAGGGGGCGCCACAGTAACCATGGCCAAAGGGTCAATATTTTTGGTTGTTGTTGTTGCTTTTTTAAAAATTTAAAAAAAAATCTTTAGAATTTTCACTGTTCAATAAATCTGGTTCTGCCTAACCCCATTGCAGTCTCCATCTACACTCTATATTATCATTTCCTGCTGACAAAAAACATAACTGACCAATGTCATGAAAGAAATGCAAACTTTTTTCTGACCACAGAAAGAAAATGGGTCTAATGATCATGAAAAATAAGAAGAATCCTCTTAAACTCCCCCGCCCCCCTCCTTTTAAATCCATTTTTGCTAAATATAAATTTTAAGATACCTTAAAATATTTCATGATAAGAAAATGAAAGAGAATGAGGTGACAGGTAGGTTGAGATATAGAAAGGGTGAGACTACAGTTAGTGCTGATATCACTGTTATTACTCGGCTTGCTTTCTAGCAAATGAATCTATTTATAACAATAACTGTGAATCTGAAACCGCGTATCTTTCAATGAAATTTCCTCTTAAGAAATTGATGCTGATATCGTTGTGCGAATACCCGTTAGTTTATTACTGGCATCGGCGACTTTTAGGTACCATACTTTAAGCCCTCTAAATGATGGCAGGCAACGATTTGAATACGAAATCTAATCAAAGTAATTGATAATCTTTAAACAATTTTAGTTTTGAAATTAGATTAATCATTTGAAAAGACTTCTAACACTTGTATCCCATTAGTCATGTGCGACATGCTGATTATAATATTGGTTGATGGGTACCATGACACCATCTTGTAGTACAGCTTACACGGAACGTTAAGAGCTACAAAATGTAATGGTGATTCCATGGCGAAGTTTTACAGCTTTCTCCATGGGCCATTTAAAGTTTTAGTTTATAAATATACATTTTAGATTAATTCATTAATTCCAAGTGGGAGATTATTTTTCTGTGAGGGTTGTGGTCAATACCTTACCGTATGTATTGTTAACTTAATTTCTTTGATATATGTTGAATGTCATGTGACAGAGCCTTCGGTAATTTTCTAGTTTAAAAGTATCGAAATCGTTATTGACACTAAAATGGCAATCATAAGATCCTTTCAAAAACAAAATTAAAACATTTTTTTCTTCATTTAACTTGTTGAGTTGCGTGAGCCAGGGGCTTGGGATAAGTCAGCCACGGGACCCGTAGAAACTTCTCGCGGGAAAGGGTGGTCTCCCTTGTGTGGGTGGTCTCCCTTGTGTGGGTGGTCTCCCTCAAATGGGTGGTCTCCCTTGTGTGGGTGGTCTCCCTTGTATGGTCGGTCTCCCTTGTGTGGGTGGTCTCCCTTGTGTGGTTGGTCTCCCTCGTGTGGGTGGTCTCCCTTGTGTGGGTGGTCTCCCTTGTGTGGGTGGTCTCCCTTGTGTGGTCGGTCTCCCTTGTATGGTCGGTCTCCCTTGTGTGGGTGGTCTCCCTTGTGTGGGTGGTCTCCCTTGTGTGGGTGGTCTCCCTTGTGTGGGTGGTCTCCCTTGTGTGGGTGGTCTGCCTTGTGTGGTCGGTCTCTCTTGTGTGGGTGGTCTCCCTTGTGTGGGTGGTCTCCCTTGTGTGGGTGGTCTCCCGTGTGTGGGTGGTCTCCACTAACACAAGAGTAGAGGAATTATGTCCTACCGGGTCTGGAGAAGTCAGAGCTCTGTGGCAAAGTCTTCTACATACAAACAACTTTTTTTACTGTTGGAATCTTATACAACCCTAAGCTATATGTTTATGTGGACTCTATATTTTATATAGGGTAATATAACGTGATATTAAAGGAGAAATATAATATTTTATATTTTAAAAGTTATTGAATAGGATATGGATCAGTCTGAGAAAAATACATCTATACGAACGAACGTATTGGCAAAAAGCCTCCCTTGGCGAACAAACATAAACAAAAAGATGTACTAAGTATAAAAAAAGAAATTATCTGCAGTGCGTAGTCCAAGAAGAAATCAACCAGAAAGAGACGGACAAGAGTGACACATAGTTTTATACAGGCGAAAGGTAGAAGTAATGGGTACGGATGTCAGTGTAAATAAGATGTTCATGCCATTGGCATGTGATTTAAGTGTCCCATTATTCTGAACAAATTTACTCCTTCGGGTCTATTATTAGTGAAACAGAAAATAACTGCCAAAGACATGGTCATGACTGTTTAAAGTGTCTGGAGTCAAGACATTGTTTATATTGTGTAAGGCATTCAGCGACATGGTCCAAAACGGCTCGCTCCGACTCGCCAATATAGAAAATAATTTATTATTGATATTTATATAGGAATATAAATAAATATATCTTATCTTATGTTATATGTAACAGACGCTATTTCTGTACAGAAGATTATTGCGTCCTACGTATTTCTATGGGTTGTGTTTAGTCCTTTATTCTTAGTAGAGTTTTAAATGATGATAAAGTGTTGGCTTTCCTGGTTTCTTCAGGCAACCCATTCCACGCCCGAATACCGGACGGAAAGAAAGAAAACTTGTCTGTGTTTGTTCTTGCATACGGAATAAGAAAGGTGTTTTTATCGTTATGTCTATCTGAGGGTTGTATTAAGTTATCTTTGTGTTGTATTTCTAAATTAGAATCAATTGCCTTATGTATAATTACTAATTTACTCTTGGTTCTTCTATCCTCTAGTGTTTCAAGGTTTAATGATTTAACTAACGGTGTTACTCTTGTCAGTTTTGAATATTATCCAGTAATGAACCTGGCAGCTCTTTTTTGCATTTGTTCTAACTTATCAATATTTTCTTTGGTGGATGGGTCCCATACAGAAAATGCATATTCTAGTATAGGTCTCACCAGGGTGAGGTAGCATTTTAGTTTTACATGTTTGTTACATTTGTAAAAGTTTCTTTTTATAAAGCCTAAGGTTTTGTTTGATTTTTTAATAACTTAATTGACATGGGGATTCCAAAATAGTTTCTAATTTATTATGACTCCTAAGTATTTTGCATCTTTAGTTTGGGTTAGTTCTTTTCCATGAATGAAGTATTTTGAATTTATTTGTTTCTTTTTCTTTGTTACTCTTTGCAGTTGACAATTTTCTGGGTGGAAGGACATACTCCAGTTAGTTTCCCATTTTATTAATTCATCTAAGTCTTTTTATAAAAATTTGCTATCTTGTTCTGAATTGATTGTTCTATAGATTATACAATCATCAGCAAATAACCTAACTTTAGTTCCTGTTGAGATATTGTTAGGTAAATCATTTATATAAATTAAAAATAGTAAGGGACCTAGGACAGTTCCTTGTGGAATTCCTGAGTTAACATTTATTGGTGTAGATTTAGATCCATTAATTATTACAGTTTGATCCCTACGTAATAGGAAGTGTTGGATCCAGTGATGTAAGGAACCTGAGACTATAAAGTATTTAAGTTTTTTAAGTAAACTAAGGTGGTGAACTTAGTCAAATGCTTTTGAGAAGTCTAGTAATATTGTATCTATTTGATCGTTATTATTTAAGCCATTTGATAGTTCATCTATTAGACCTATTATTTGTGTTTCACATAATCTGTTTTTTCTAAAGCCATGTTGGTGTGGGCATAGGGCATTATATTTGTCAAGGTGGTTAACTATATGATATGTATTTAGGTTATTGTTTTCAAATACCGTAGGTAGTATGTCTTCTTTAAAAAGTTCATGTCTTAATTCCGCTCGATGCAAGGGTTGTTGATAACGTCAGGCACAACCTTAATTCTTAACACTCAAAACTCAATGGCAAAATGTTATCTTCACCTGTTTAATCTTCTCAAATGACTTTCTCTAAACTTTATTTTTTTAAATGTGTAAGTGTATTATTTCCTCAACAAAAAGATCACGATGTTTGTTTTAAGGTTGAGTGGCAGTAAATATTCACGTTTTTATACTATCGCCACGACTTGACGGTTGACTGGTAGCAACTACAAAACCGTTAGAAAGAGAGTAAAACGACAGAACATGTCTCTGTCTTATCGTAAGAAAGCTTAGAATGTTCTATGGGAATACCTTTAGTGACTATAGATACGGGTAGTCCCAATATGACATACACACGAACACTAAAATGACAACACTAGAAAAAAATCCCCCATTTATATATTTAGAAACCTCATCATGATCCTTTCGGTTTCATTAACAAATGCTTTTAAAAGGCTTGCATTAATCTTCGTCCCACTGTGTAAGACTCGCCTCTCACAAGTATCTACCAAGTGCATCTATTAAATTTAATTTCTTAAATTGTTTTTCAAAGGAGTGAAATTGAAATATAATACAAGTAAGTTGCTTTTATTTTTTAATGTTTAAATGATAAATTTTCATTTTTTACCCACTCCAAAGAATAGGTAAAAGTAAAATGCTTTAAAAAAATAATTGTATTAAAAAAAAAAATTAAGCTGTTCTGTTTTTTAATGCCCGCTTAAAAGTAAAAGAAAATTGCTTGAGATTAAAAGCAGTACATGCACTACCCCAAATATTAAGTCACTCATTCAATCATGCAGATAAATAGCTCATTTTAAAGAATCCCATTAAGTGCCACCCCCTTATCACCCGTCCGCTCTCACACATGCACATGCTACAATACACATTATATACGCCCTTTATGTTTAACTGCTCCCTGTCACCAAAACAAATATATTATTAATTTATTCTTCTTATTATTATTTTCATCAGCTTATTTCTAGCTACACATATTTAAATATAGATTTATAGTATCCGTGAACGTTAGAGAGTAGTTTAGAATTACCGCACAGCAAATTTTGATGACGACAAAAATATATCTGTGCTTTTTAGGGTGTAAAAATTTGCTGCACGTAAAAATGGATGCAGTGGAACTTTGCACAATGTTATTATTTTATTTTAAAAAAATACAATTTCTATTTTGTACACTGATTACCGAATCTTAAAGGGAACATTAAAAAAAATATTTTGTCAATACTCCGAATCCCGGTCCCAAATTATTTTATTCTATAAGCGGGCCTATGGTAGATTAAAGTAAATCATTTATTTATAGAACAAATCGCACTTGTTATTTATTATCCGATAACCAATAATAAAATACTAAATACAGCATTAACAAATAGTTGCCGAAAACTGAGTTAATTTAAATCCATCTAGTTGCGCTGCAGGTAAAACAGGAGTTGATTAGAGTTTGATCTGCCTACCGTAATTGTTTTAACGCATTAATAATACGCTGGAGTATGTACTGATTAACAAAATGGCTTCAATAATGACTAATTGTTTATAACTAATACGCTTCCGTAAGTTACTAAGCATATTCATGTGATAACACAAAAACACAATAATTTGGGACTGGGATTCGGGGATTGCCAATATCTGTATCTCTGAAGTAAATTTTTTCTAACTTTGAAATATTTTTATAATGACACGTTTCTAAACTGTCTTTCATACGAAGAGAATTATAATGATTGATATTTATTCATAACGTATCATATATTGTCTGTGTTGTAAATAGTTTGTTTTATAACAACAATCACAGCCAATAAAAATATATTATAATATTGAATGTCAACAGGACAATGCCACCCACGAACCATCCTTACCAGCCAGCCGTTCAAGGTAGCAGGGATTCCCCTGTACCCAACGGTCGTCCGACGCCCATGGAAGTAGAAAACGGTAACGGACTGACCATCACTGCGTCACTATGTGAATCTCCACGCTTTGCGAGAAGGAACCAACCGGTCAGTTCAAGTGAGTCCGTCACCGTGTGCCCAAAGCCTGGAGACCAACCGACAACTTTCACGGTTCTCAAACAAGACACCGGGGAGCTGCAAGTTGTACGAGATGCGGTAGACAGTCATGCCGATGTCCTTGGGACCATCACCATTGGTGACGCAAACGTTACAAAAGTTAGACGCACCTTCCAAATATTTGTTATGAACTTATTAAAGGACAGTAGAACTTCTACGTATGATGTGGAATCAAGTTATCTTGTTGAACAGTTGAAGGAAATGATTTTTGTCAAACTAGACATTCCTAGAGACCAGCAACATTTGACGTATGCTGGCAAAAATTTGGTGACGGGAACGACCCTGGAGCACTACGGTATAAAGGAGAACTCGACTATCACTTTAACGGGGCGGCTTAGAGGTGGTTAGAAAAAATTAGTACATTCAATACTATAAAAACTTAACACAACAACAATACCGATCAGTCTCAAGACTGAAATATTGTGAGGGTTAAAAACATGAAATTATAGGGGGGGGGATATTTTTAACATTTTATATTTCAACGATGTACACAGATTTGTTTTAGAAGACATGCACAACGAGTCGAGCGTGCAACTTCTAATGTAAACATGTCGTAACTATATTGTGAAATAATTATGTACAAGAAAACTGGCCATTCTTTAAAGTAGTAACAGGCAGCATTATCAAACACTGCATTGAGGTCAGATTCTGGGGCCAAACTGTGCTCTGTCGGTAATAATTTGACTGATTTGAATTAAGTCCACTTATTGAAATTATTATATGAATCGCTGAATACTGACGTTCTTAATTTTTATACATGATGAAGTGAAATCATTTATAAGAAACGTTAAAGAAGATCATAAATGTCAAATGGCATAAGGAAATACATGGAATCACGACAAACAAAATTATGTTTTGTTACATTATATTTTAAAATATATTCTAGACATAATAAAATATGTGTATTTACCCTTCTCTGTCTTCTAAACACTTCAATGAATTCATTATGAAACAAGGACATTTTTTTGAAATTTAAGCACACATACATATATATTCTTCTTGTAATTTACCAAAATAGGTACAAAATGAAAAAACGGCTATTAAATTTAATATTAAAATAATAATATCATGTCAGATTAATTTCATATTTCAGATGTTTATTTATTGTGTCTAGGCCACCAATTCTCTTATATGAGCTAATAAATTATTCAAATTATTTAAATCAAGGTGTTTTGCTTTTGTTTCGTATTTCTTTTATCGCTTCTAAGGCTTGTTTTCTATTGCATGTGTGTGTATTCATTAGCTTATGCATCATTTTTTTACGAAATGAGGGGTAGGAATCAGTGGCGGATTTAGCTTTGTCTGCGTGGGGGGGGGGGGGCGAGGAGAATTTCAGGGGGCGCCGAAAATTTTACTAAAAACAGATTTTTGGGTAAATACTAGGGCTGTTAACGATTAATTAATCGTTAATTTCGATTAAAGCCAAAAAATTTAATTTATGATGTCATAAGTAACACTTGTTTAACGTTCTGATAAAAATCTAAATAACACTGGAATGTCTTCTTTATATATCAACTTTTCACCAACTACGCAAAAGTGTGTTGACATTGTTTGGTTCAAGATTGGTTCAAGTGATGTGCGGGTCTAATTGACAGTATAACCAGCAGAACTGAACAATATCGACATGGAACTGATGTAACTGTTATGCTCAAAACGGTCTTGGCAAGGAATGACATTATCAGATATTGGTGTTCATTAACTTTCCACCATTGTACTGGATTAATGGATTCAAGAACGTTCATCTCCATTTTTATAACTCAGTAATTCATCAGAAGAGCTGTCGTCATTTCTGTCTCAAAGTCAAACGCCATTACTACCATTAGCTTAATACGCTTTTAATTTGGTTTGATAAGTAGGCAAACTTTATCAACATTTTGAACATTCCCGTCAGTCAATATTTTAAAACCAAAATGTACATGTCATCTTCAGGAAATTCATTATTTATCAGGCACAATTTTTAAAAATAGTTTATATATACTTTTTTTTACTTCCAATTATTTGTAAGTGATGTGTCAATTAATCGGTAAAAAATAATTTAATCTTTAAACATTTTTAATTATTACTCGAGAAATTAATTATTAATTTTGAAAGCCCTAGAAATAATAATTATGAGCCTACTAATTTAGTAAATTTTCCAAATCATCGAACAAGACAAATAGAAGAAACAATATAAACAGATATGTTTTCAAAATAGTGACGTATATTTATTTCATAGTATATATTTTTTTTATCTAAGAAAGAAACTTAGTTTATGCGAATTTGTATAGAGCCCTGAGCCTTATTTAAATTCCTTTCTACGTGAACCTAAACGATTTATCGTTGACTCAAAGTCAAAGTTCTCATGTTCATTTGAAATTATTGCCAATCCAGACAGGCGTTCGTTTTTCATTTTTGAGCGCAAATAATTTTGATGATTTTCAATCATTGCTACCAAGAAGATTCAAGTAAATTTGTTTAGAGCATTGACAAATTAGGGAGTCCTGATGCCATTTAATTTTCAAACAAGAATGGTAGAAAGTCTTTAAGTTGTAGCTCACTAGTTGTAGATAATGATTGACGTTGTGATGGATGTTAAGATGGACGCTTTGATGGACGTTATGATGCATACAAATCTTTGAAGGTATATTATTCAACGATTGCTTCTTCAGAGTTAATATTAATATGTTTGTAAATTTTGCATCAACTTCAAAGAGAATCTTTATTTACTTCCAACATTTTTGATGGATCAATACAATAGAAATAAATAGCTGTGTCCCTAAAGTCATTAAATCGATCATCTATTTATTTTAGTAGTGTATCAAAGATAGTGAAGTATGTTTCAGATTTAAAACTAGTAGTTGGATCATCAGCCCTTTCATCTCTACTAAGTTCACCTCCCATACTTTTATTTTTTGCAAATTTGAGTTTCTTTAAATTTTGTTTTTAACATCTAGTTTGGAACAATTTTCGTTAATAGATGATTAGACATCTACTTTCAGAATTTTAAAAAGCTTGATCGCTTCTCTTTTCAACAAACTTATTTCTTCCAACTCGATCAATCGTTTTGCAATTGCAATGTCAATACTCTTGCGCTACAAGTGGTTTGATAACACGAAAATATCAACCAGCTTTTGTACAAATAGCATCAGAAAAAACAAAAGAATATTTGTTATTAAAACAGATAGTACCACAGCTTCTGCTCTGACTTCCGACACTTCCTCCATGTTATGTTGATTTCCCTGAATTTATATCTCCTGGAGTGGCTAGAATAGCAGAGAATGATTCAACAACTGCATCGACTGCATGCTTATGGCTTGACTATCTGGTATCAGAAATTCGTTTCTGAGTTTTTACTGTTAATTCATATTAACATTCATTATGATCTTTTTTAAGAGTATGTAGACGTGGTAAACTAGACGTAAAGAATGCATACAACCTTTCAGCTGAGCCAAAAAACAACAACTGTACATTACTGTGTACAGAAATAGCTTCGATAGTGACCAAATTCAAAACATGGGGACAACATTGGGTGAAAGTTAGTCCACTCTTAATTCCAGACATCACAGATGCGCCATCGTATCTTATCTTAGATATACAGACGCTCCTTCTATGCAGAAGGATAATTGCGTCCATAGTACATGAGAGATGATCTGTTGGCAAGTGATGCAGCGGTCACAGGCCACGGCTATAGGGGTTCCACGCATTACCCCAGCCGCCTAACTATTGTCTAGTTAGGTACCCATTCGGAGCTGGGTGACTCGGGGACTCCTCAGGCCCCGAGAACAAATCCTCACCTTCGTGTGGATTCGAACTCGTGACCATCGGTATGACAGTCGAGAGCGCTACCTCTCGACCACCACGCCCCACGTCGTATGCCTTTTCTCCACAGATTGTGATGTCAATGTTTCGCTTTTGTAATGTGTAGTTCCGTTAGAATCTTCTAAGCAAATGCAGGTTTGCAGCATTTCTATTTACCAAAGTATACAAGCCTATAAATCTTTCCTCAACATTTCTTAATTTTAAAACTGAACGTAAAGTGACATCTGATGAATTTTAGATATATTAATGGTTGAATCAATAATTAGAGAAAAGAAATGTGAAGACTTAGCTTTGTTATCAATTGCTGCTGATAATTCAGGGGCAAATGATTGAATTAAATGCATTTGCACATCATTACTTAAATAAATTTCATTTTTCTTTTAAAACTTTAGATAACTGTTTAAAGTGGAATCATAGTTGGCTAATAAACTTAACATTTAACGAAAATTTCGAGTATTTCTACAACTACCATCAATAAAGTAAGATTGTTCCCTGTGTCCTCTGTTTTGCTAAAACAATGTCACGCCTAACATTCGTTCCAATGCTTCTCTATTCTTTTCCACTTAGCGACGCTCCTGACTGACCAAACAAGATATTGCAGTTTTGAAATACGATATTTAGCAAGCCAATATTGTCGTACTGCAGTTTAGTGATTGATTAAAGTTTCGTGTTTAACAATCTTTTTTTCTGCTCTAGTTACACCTTTTTAATGTTCATTAAGGGCGTCTTAAGGGGGGCGCCATTTTAGACCGAACAGGGGCGCGGGGGGGGGGCGCGACCCGCCCCCCCTGCCCTATAGCTAAATCCGCCACTGGTAGGACTGCAATCAGTCGTAATTTTTTGCGACCAAGCAGTAACATTGTGAATAAAAAACTGATTACACTGCCTCGCAATTCATCATGCCATTATTTTTAAAGTTAAAGAGCATTTTCTTAGCCTAGGTAAAGTTTTAAGAATAAAATTCCATCTTTGCAATTTTATTATATTGTTTCAGTGTTTCTCTTTGATTTATATAAATAGCTATTTATTAAAATGGTAGGATAGGATAATCTATATGCTTGTTTTAAATATATGGGCACGGATCTTAATTTTCCAAGTCTCAATGATGGATATCAAGGGTTTCGTCCAGTAGCGTCATTATTTATTGCTGGTGTGCTGACCAATATCAGGAGTGACCCTATTTGGAAAATTGCAATTTGAGTCGATTCTAAGAGGAGGCAATAAGAATAACAAGCTTATAGCACTAGAAGAGTTAGGTTATTTGCTGATGATTGTATAATCTATAGAACAATCAAGTCAGAACAAGATAGCAAAATTTTACAAAAAGACTTAGATGAATTAATAAAATGGGAAACTAACTGGAGTATGTCCTTCCACCCAGAAAAATGTCAAACTGCAAAGAGTAACAAAGAAAAAGAAACAAATTCAAAATAAAATGGAAAAGAACTAACCCAAACTTAAGATGCAAAATACTTAGGAGTCATAATAAATGAGAAACTATCTTGGAATCACCATGTCAATGAAGTCATTAAAAAATCAAACAAAACCTTAGGCTTTATAAAAAGAAACTTTTACAAATGTAACAAAGATATAAAACTAAAATGCTACCTCACCCTGGTGAGACCTATTCTAGAATATGCATTTTCTGTATGGGATCCAATCACCAAAGAAAATATTGATAAGTTAGAACAAATCCAAAAAAGAGCTGCCAGATTCATTACTGGAGAATATTCCAAACTGACAAGAGTAACACCATAAGTTATATCATTAAACATTGAAACACTAGAGGATAGAAGAACCAAGAGTAAATTAGTAATTATACATAAGGCTATTAATTCTAATTTAGAAATACAATACACAGATAACTTAATACGACCCTCAGATAGACATAAAGATAAAAACACCTTTCTAATTCCATATGCAAGAACAAAAATATACAAGTTTTCTTTCTTTCCGTCCGGTATTCGGGCGTGGAATGGGTTGCCTGAAGAAACCAGGAAAGCCAACACTTTATCATCATTTAAAACTCTAGTAAGAATACAGGACTAAACACAAACCATAGAAATACGTAGGACGCAATAATCTTCTGTACAGAAGGATCGTCTGTAACATATAAGATAAGATAACATATAAGACGATGTCCCTCCCTAGAGCAGTGATGATGTACCGATGCCATGCGTGCCACAGACGGCACGCTGAGCCCCATCAGCTGGAACACAAACAACATATTTCTTCCATGATCAAACCACGTTGCTGGAACTTCATGTTAGTATTTTACTATACATAAGTAGTTTTTAATTGAATTTTGGGCACGCGGACCCAAAAACGTTCGCCATCACTGCCCTAGAGCATGTGTCAGAAACCAGTGGCTCTTTCGATGTCAAGATGTGGCTCTCTAGCTCCATGCGCAAACATTAATAAATTATTATATTACTCTATTTTCAAATCACGTGTTATTGGCTCATTAAAACTTGGGAAACTTTTAAATAGTAAATTTTGGCTGTTCCGTATCAAAACGTTACCGACACCTACACCAAAGCATGTTTACTAGAAATCAAATACGGTGAAGTTATGGAGGGGAGGGACACTCACTGGTAGACTTTCCAGCAGACATTAAAAATTTCAGCTGGCTGACATAATTTTGTGGCGGATATACGGATTAGCTGGATTTTTCCGTAAATTAACATTTGCGGCTGATATTCAGCTCATTATGAAATATGCAGATGAATTTCGGCTGAAGCCTGGTCAATAATGAAGTAATAAAATTGTGACGAATGCTTGACGANGCTGTGGGGGTTTAAAAAGCGGGCAAAATCGAGTGACGTCATTTATGGACGGCGCCTAAAGCGGCACGCCACTTTTTTTCCGTGATGATTTTTGACTTTATGGGGTCAGCATTATTGATTAAATGCAAGAAAAATATATAAAGATTTAAACAGACGCCCATAATGTTGTTGGTATAATATATTAACTTCCGTTTTATTTCTAATATCTCAAAGAACTATAACTCTATTAATTAATTATCACAATAATAATCAAGAGTTATTTCCCTTATTACATTCCTCTTTTCCTCGGATATGGAATCATATCAATTGACAATTGAAATACAAGTTTAACATAGAATGAGCCTAAAGAACTCTTTATCATCTTGCAGTGAGGAAAATTTAAAATGAAGCAAAGATGTAGACACTTCAGATACAAAAGGAGTTACATTATCTAAATGTCATTTATAAAAATTAAACCTAATGTATTTATAACTTGGCGTCTATTCTTGAAAAAGCCTCCAATTGTCATTTCTGATAATATTAAGTTCAATTTTTTTTTATTAATGCTTAAAATTTTAAAGTCTTTTAAACTTGTTCTTGATTAAGTATCCAACTGCTTCTTTATGGATTAATTGAAGACTATTGTATATTGATTTATTTCTTCATACTTATCTTCCTTTCTGGCTAATATTTTTTTCTCTCTCTGATTTTAACATTAATGATTTTGTATAACACATTCGATGAAATGATTTATCTTCAATGGTATTATCATACCATGACACAGACGTTGAAGATCAATAAGATTTTAAAAAAATTAAGACGACAAGACATTAACGAGATTTAGTCTTGTTGAAACGTTGGGGCATTCCTGGTTGATATCTTCATAATGCCCATCGAGAAACGAACGAATAAAACGTTGAACGTGCTCGATTTTAAAAGTGTAGTGATTAATTAGCTCATGTGGTAGTCTCTATACCGGTCTGGCATCTTTCGAGCTCTTCTGGGACGCTGCAACTGATGATCAGGCAAACCGATTTCAGCTGCGGGCACAGGCTCGACTGTAGTTGCGGGCACAGGCTCGACTGTAGTCCCATCTTGGATGTCGACTTCTGGTTCAGTAGAAAATTCTTCCTGTTCAATTATGTCAGCTGATGTGGGTGCTTGTGGTGACTGTTTGAAGAAGCTGCTGTTTCTCGTGATGGTTTAACCCATTTCTTTGAGCTGTAATCATAGTACCTTTCTTGTGTGTGACAGTGTAAGGTATTGGTTCATAAGGAGTTAATGGTCAAATAGACCTTGTGTCTTTGACAAGCACATTATCTCCGGTTTGAATATTTGAAGGTTGTACGTACTGTTTCTTATCAGCATAGTCATAGTGCTTCATGGTAGATTTTGCTCTGGCATCATTTTGCCTAATGACGTCATCTGTTTTATTTTGAGGGATGTTTGGTACTTGAGGAAGTTTTGTTTTTAAAGCTCGACCAAATAAAATCTGTGCAGGAGATATTCCTGTAGAAGTATGTGGTGTTGATCTGTACGATAGAAGTAATCTGTATAGCTCTTGCTTCCAGTTCTTGTGTTCAATTTCAGCTGTTTTATACACTTTTTGACTGTGCGCATAAATCTTTCTGTTTCTGCATTAGCTCGGGGCCATAGAGGTGTAATTTTGCGATGATGGATTCCCATGTTTGACATATAATTTTTGAAATCTTGGCTATTGAAGGGAGGACCATTATCAGTTTTGAGCTGATCAGGAATACCGAATTCTGCAAATATTTTGTCGAGTCAAGGTATTGTAGCTCTTGCTGATGTGCTTTCAAGAATATCTACTACAACATACCTTGAATATTCATCGGTAACAACTAGTAACTGTTTTCCATTTGGTAGATGAACAAAATCAGCGCTTAGTTCTGACCATGCTTGCTTTGGAAGCTCGGACATCTGTAGTGGTTCTCTGCTTACAACCAGCTATTAGTTGTGATCTTATCTCTTCATCGGGGTTATGGAACTCACACGATGGTGCTAGCTGCTTTAGCTCAGTGTAGAAGGTTTCTATCTCTTCAGTTTGTTGATGGAGCTGTCTGAAAGCATATCTTTGAATCTCTTTGTTTACTCTTGGATTAAAGTAACGGTTCAATGCTTGAATGAGCTTATCAAACACTGACTCATCCGTGTTGGAGTTGTTTCCAAGTCCGGTAGTGATTCGACTATATCATTAAGATCATTACCTGCATATGTTAGTAGGAGAGCTTTCTTTTTGCTTTCGTCATTGACATTGTATGCCACAAACAAGTTATTTGTTAGCCTTGACACCCAATTATGCCATCGAATAGCCACACCTTCTGACTTCGTATCGAATGCAGGGTAGGCTGGTAGCTGTGCGAAAGCCATGTTGTACATTTTTTTTTGTCTCCTCGTTAGATCTAGGTCTAGATCTTGATTTGAGTAATCAAACAAATTAAAATCTGGTTTCAATACTTATCGATCCCTTTAGAGCTTAGATATTCCTTTCCAAAGATGTTTGGATTGTATTTGACGAAGATGTTCGTGGATTTCTTTCTGATTAGAAAAATTCTTCGTCGCCAATGTAATGATTTAAACAGACGCCCATCATTTTGGTTGTATCTAAGGTGACCAGACGTCCCGATTTAGGCGGGACAGTCCCGATTTCAGACCTCATGTCCCGCCAACCCTCGCTTGTCCCGGCGGGACGCCCGTTTGTCCCGCTTTTTCTGTGAAAGAGACTTTTTTAAAATTATTATTATTTTCTTTACAAATAATTGTTTACGCAAAAATGAATCACGTAAAAAATTAAAATTAAACGTTAATCCATCCTGGCATTACGATACAATTATCTAAGTTAGGTGAAAAGGAAGCTCAGTTGGCTGGTGCAGAGCGTACCTTGGCGTACCACACGCTTTTTCACAATCACAGCTTCAGATCGATGATGGACTGTACGTCCAAACTGATGCAAAAGATTTTTTAATCCAAAATTCACTTGCGCACGAACAAAGTGTGAAGCTATTGTCACGAATGTGCTGTTTCCATATATAATGAACCAAATTAAGGCAGAATTAAATGTTGTGAATTTTGTGACAGTGTCTACAGACGCGTCCAACCATAAAGACGTGAAGCTATTTCCTGTAATAATCAGATTTTTTTGCCACTGTCAGGTGTTACAATTAAAATCCTGGATATGCAATCGCTTCCAGGAGAAACAGCTGAGACTATTTGTAATATCCTTGTAAATGCATTAGAGAGACATGGTCTAACAGAAAAGGTTGTTGGGTTCTGCGCTCACAACGCAAACACGGACTTTGGGGGACTACAAAGGAGAGGAAGAAACAACGTGTTTGCAATATTGCATGATGATCTCGTGAAGAAACTGTTGGGTATTGGTTGTGCTGCTCATATCGTCCACAAAGCGATACAAACTGCAGGGGATTGCTTGCCAATTGATGTGGAAGCAGTTATGAAAATCTATTAATATTTCTACATCTACACTGTTGGTGTAGAGTCATTCAAAGAATTTTGCGAATTTGCCTGTGTACATTACCAGCGCATTTTAGGATATGAGAAAACTAGATGGTTATCACTGATGCCTGCGGTGGAGAGAGTCTTAAAATTGTTTCCTGCACTGAAATCTTATTTCTTATCAGGAGAGAAGTGCCACACTCTCATCCAACTTGTTTGAAAATAACAGTGCTTAATTGTGGCTCTATTTCGTACAAAATATCGCTGCAGTGTTTCATGCGACAATTCTGCGCATAGAGGCACAGACTGTAACAGCATTGGAAGCCTCTTCTGCACTTGATGATTTAATACACAAATGCACTGAGAGAAGCTTTAAAAAATTTTGCCAAATGAAGTGCGTATGCGGATTACTCAATTAGAAGAGGAAGGAATGGTGAGCAAAGCTGACATTACAAGAACCGTTGTAAATTTTTACAATTGTGCTGAACATCTGAAACGGATGGTTGAGCATTTCGAATGTCTGAATGCATTTAGTTGGGTTGCGTTAAAAGAGACAACATCATGGGAAAAAGTACAGTAGAGTCTGCAGTTTTTTGGACAAAAGATTTGGAATGTTGACAACGAGGATAACCAGTTATTTGACGAAGTTAGCTATGTTAGCCCATTTGCTTCACCAGAAAAAATTGCAGATTGGAATTGTAAGCAGACTAGTGTTGATTGTCGATGGGTTGAAATCTTTTGCCATTTCAAGAATAAAGATCTACCATGTGCGCAAATTCAGAAAATTGTAGAGTTTGTTTTGTGTTTCCCGGGAACAAACGCTGGCACTGAAAGAGTTTTCTCCGCTATGAATATCATATGGACAACTGAAAAAAAAACACAATTAAAAGTGGAAACACTAGAAGCAATGTTAATGGTGAAGTGCAATTTTAAGTTTCACGAGAGTTCCTCTAATTCTTGTGATAAAGTGTATGAAACACTTCTACAAGAAACAAAATTTCTCAGAAGCATTCATTCGTCAATGAAATATGTGTATGGAGCACCTACAGAGAATAAAACTAGGTCTGCACCAGATCAGTGGGTCCATCGTCTGCGTGTAATTAAAACAGCAGGCATCCTGCGCTGGACGAGCACATTCAAGCAATAAGGTAAATACCATTACCGTATGAGGTTACAAACTGTTAATTTTCTAACTGGTATTTGCTCTTTAGGAAAGAGTGCCTTACAGTCAAATTTCTCAAAACGTTTAACGTTTGCGTCGAAGGGGGGGGGGTGCTTCCCCCCTTTAAAAAGTCTATGGGTACCCCCCCCCCGCCCGCCCGCGACCCTGTCCCGCTTTAAGCTCCAAAAAATCTGGTCACCTTACCCTTTTAGAAAACAACAGATACTTAGAAATCATAACGCCTATCATAAAACAGTACACAAAAAAATACCAACCAACAATATAGGCAGACACTGGGAACTCTTCAAATCAACAGTGAGGTGAGTTACCCAGACAATCGCCGCAGACATACACAAAGAACGCAAGGAACGAGAGAAAAAATTGAGACACCAAATACCAATACTAAAATTAACCGACCCCACTGACCCTACAGTAATAGAGTTAGAGAAGGAGTTAGACAAAATTGAACAGTATAAATTCAAAGGGGCACATATAAGAAGCAGAACACTAATAGACAATCTAGAAGTACCAACGAAACATTTTTTAGCTGTAGAGGAAAACATCCAGCGTAGTAACAATATACAAGCAATCGAGGACAGCAGAGGAACGATACATGACGACGACAAAGGCATAGTAGAGACGTTCACAGGCTATTACACAAGACTATACACACACGATCAAACAAACCCAGACATTCGGGATAGGTACCTGGTGTACACAAAGACGCTAAAGGACGACCAGAGGGAAGCACTAGACAGACCAATAGACACCACAGACATCAAGGCGGCTTTAGACGACATGAACAAAAGGAAATCACCCGGACCAGACGGACTGGCGAACGAGTTCTACCAACACTTCGCCACACAATTGACGCCACTCCTATTCGCGATGACCGACGAAACGTACAGGAACAAAGAGCAGCCACGCAACATGGGACGGTCGTATATAAAAATTCTCCACAAAAAGAAAACCGATAGAACACAAAAAAAAACAAAAAAACTACAGACCAATATCTTTACTAAACACAGATTACAAAATAATAACTAATGTAATAGTAAATAAAATTAAAGGATCTGGTGCACCCAGACCAACAATGTAGTATTAAAGATAGGAATATAAACAACCACAACCACTTTATCAGAGATATAATACATTATGCCAAAGACAAAAACATCGCAGCAAGTATCTTGGCCCTCGACCAAGAGAAAACATTCGATAGGATATGTCACACATACCTACACAAAATATTAAATCAAAATAACCTAGGAAACTACGTGTGTGACTGGGTTAAGATAATATATAAAAA
>MUZC01002237.1:669523-686213 GCA_002072015.1 Radix auricularia
ATATATATATATATATATATTTAAAGTATTTTTATAAAAAATACAAGGTACTTTGTTTAAAGGCCACAAGAAAGTTACTGAGGTCGCAGGTTTCCGCCTCTGTGAGACAAAACACATTCCAAATTAATACCTGAAGCACTACCAGTTAATATGCTGTTATTTTGTATTTATAACTAATGAATGAATTAATTTTTATAAACAAACACATGGTATACATAAGTATGTAAAAATTTATACATTTACTCTCCTAACTTTCATAATAGAAAAATGGTGTGTTATGCTATCAAAATTTAAATTATTTGTAATATCTTGTTCTATGGACAATATTGCAAAATTTTGTAATCTTAAATCACGCATTGTGGAACAATGATACTTTTTTTTATCAACTTCAGTTTGGAAATGTGAAGATACCCCTCATGATTAAGCTTCTTTTTTTCAATTTTGGCTTTTATTTAATTACCAAGACGTTTTACTTTTTCACTGAAATTTGCGTCTACATTTTGAATTGCAAACGGCCCTGAACGTACCATGAATACCTTTGTATAATCGTCAATCTTGTAAGCCCAAATCCCATATCCATCATAGAAATAGACGGAATGATTTCTTGCTGCTAACTCATCATCAGAAATTGATAACTTTCTACTTCCTCGCAAGTAGGTGAAGCAGGTCTTTCATCTTCATCAAACATTGCAAGAAGCTATTTAGCCTTTGAAACCTACTTCTTCGCTAGTGCTGGAGGCAACAATCATTACACGAATTACAAGTTGATTCGTGGGTGGCGTAGATTCTATTTCAAAAGTGATTTTATGATTTTATTCTGTATTTTCTCCCTTCTTTTCTTCTTTCTAATTGACGCTGCTCTCTTTTATTCGTTTCATCCGACGAATCTATTTTTAAAATATGTATAATAGAAATAAATCGTCCCTTTCGTATTTTAAAACTATGTCTTTTTCGAAATTATTTATGCTTCTTGTGGTGTTTATTAAAGGAGAAATTCGAATATTTTCCTTTACTAGCCAGTAAACTTATTTATTTTGAGTAAAATAGATGAGCTCAAATTATTCAAACATTACTTTAATTGGATAAGCGTAACATTTTTAATGCATAACCGGAATTTTCGAAAAACGTAAATGGTAAACGTAGCTGATGTATTGAGTATAACGTATTGTTATTTATGTAGTTAATATGATATGAATGTTTCTTTTTTATTGATATATGTATTGTTATTTCCATGTAAAGCGCTGTGAGCCTGGCTTCTTGCTGGGATACAGCGCTATATAAATTATCATTTTATTATTATTATTAAGTATTAGTGCGTAAAATGCATTAAAAACAAAATAAATTTAATTTTTAATAACTTACCTTAGAATTATTTTCTGTAAACTTAAACAGCAATAGATCTATAAATCACTACATGCAAGTTAAACACAGTGTTTGAACTACTATGCCATGTAGGTACTTGTTCGTGCATATTCTGCGCATATCCGCTCATAAATCGAAAATCAAAAGCTGTCGTGGTGATATTAATAGTGGTGAAACCATTATTAGTATATTTGACCCAGTGGTGATGGGTTTTTTGTTTGGTTTAGCTTTCTCATAAAAGTGATGTGATGTGTACCGCTTAATTTCCAAAACAAATCTATACCATTTTTGAGCGATTTTAAATGTCTGAACGGTTGTGCGTTAATTATAGCAAACAATATGTAATATAATAAATGTTCAGTAATTCCCTTAATTACGACCCAAAGTACGATATTTTCTTTATCACCCGTGTTTTCCGCTTCAAAAAACAAGGGCGGTTGTCTGAAATGGCTGTACTTTTCAAATGCCCACAATATCACCTTCTAAATTTGTGCCGACCGGTACTTACCGCACCCACCGCACCCCTAGATACGCCACTAATTTTGAAGCAAAGAAAATCCGACCGCCGCAATAAAATAATGGTTAGTAAATATTATAGACGACTAGATACCTCATCTTTACTGTAACGTAGTTTTTAACTTTGTTTTCAGTTTAATTTAATAACTCTGTTTAATTCCAAACAATTTCATACAATCAAAGTCGAAGACGTAAACATTGATAAACGTCTGATCTTTAAAAATTAATTTAAGAAAAATTAAAATTCTATTTTTAAGTTGTATGTCAGATGTATTGATGAGAAGTAAAATTCACCGTCCCCCACCCCACAAATCTACAAAATACTAAAAACGTAGCAATAATATTCGTTCCGAAACAGAGATCAAAAGCCCTGATTCTATTTGCTCTTTGTCTAAACTATTACCATACAAGAACGTATTATTATTTGGTCATTTAATCATGGCGACTTCCAACCTGGTGGAACTGAAATTCTCATGGGGTTTGAATGGTTTCATTAGAACAAGGATGTTATTATAAAATAGGAAAGAGATATATTCCCATTTGACGTATTGCAACAATACTCACAACGGCGGTTCATGCTCCAATAAACCATCAACTTCTTCACCTCATTTTTTTTATATCTTTGATTACTGAATTATGGTGGTGACTGTGAATGTTTCTGAACTCCGTTTCAATCGGTGTATCCATTGATAACTGTTATTGTGATGATAGACATGACAGTCGTACTGCCGTCAATTTTAGAAAAAATATCTTAGCTATGTGGTATCATTTACATGTATTACATTTTTTTCATGCCATAACTTACAAATAAAGTCTGAATGATTTTACTTGATAAACTGTTCATTTTTTAATTAAAGTGAGCTTCAATTAAAACCAAAGGTTGGAAGTAGGGAGAAAGTTAGTCTTTATCCACTCAAAGAAAATGGCGAAGATGCTTGTGGCTGCTATTGACCTAAAAAAGCACTTTCAAAATATATTTGTGTGTCAGAACAATTAACGCTGAATATTACACATATTCAAACAGCAATTAAAACAAATCAGTTTAATTTACTTTAAATTTCAGACAAAACTCACAATAATTAGATGAATAAAATACTACATAATTTCACCTTTGGCAAAGCTAGGGGACAGAGGGGTAAATGCTCTTGGCGGCAGTTTGCAAG
This sequence comes from Radix auricularia, assembly GCA_002072015.1. Taxonomy (NCBI): domain Eukaryota; kingdom Metazoa; phylum Mollusca; class Gastropoda; family Lymnaeidae; genus Radix; species Radix auricularia. The sequence continues at coordinate 672,565 of MUZC01002237.1, forward strand.
GAGCGTCAAATTCCTAGTCGTTAATTAGTTTCTAGCAATGAACATTTTTTAGAAAGTCGAGCTTTCTCTGTAATTCAAGGAGAAAATAAGTAATAAAATTCATTTTTTTTTTAAAAAATAACGAAACTATATCACAATTTTTGTATCTACTGGCAAATCTTTAAACTCCTTTTTGGATATAAATCCTGATACTAATTCTATTGTACTGAAAAAACAGAAGCTTAATTAAGTAGTATGAGAACTTGACACTGATTTGGTGGTAACTTAGTTGATTCTTCCAATTTGAAAGCGACTCCTGTTGTAAAAAGAAAGAATATTACTGTTGTAAATAAAGGCAGTATTTTGGAACATATCACATTTGTTTGCAATGATTGTATATTCAAAGAAATCAATGGAAAAATGATTTTAAAAACTTTTAATCTCAAGTTTAAAATAAGCTCATAGCAATTGTAGGAAATACTGTTCACGAAAATTCTTGTAGGAACTTTGTAAGTAACAGTGATATCTTCCTTTTCTAATTCATGGTTGACATTTGGAAACATTTACTTTATGAAGTCAAACGTGCCCGAAATTATTTACAAATGCATGGTGCTAAAAATATGTTTTGAAGAGGCTACTCACAGAGAAACTAATGGACTAATTAAAGGATTGTGCTAAAACTTTATGTGGATACGTCATCCTTTTTATCGAGCCTTCCAATCAAAGAATGAGAGAGCAAAATTTTTAGGGAGCGAAACAAATATGTAGCCATGTTATCTGAAAATTAGTTGAGAAGAAAGTTGTCTTCTTCATACGATGAAATTACTATAGAAGTTATGTGAGGTTTCGAGAGTTATACAGTCAGACCAGTGGCGTAGCTAGAGGGGGGCGGAGGGGGCGGTCCGCCCCGGGCGGCAGACATTTTGAGGGCGGCATTTGTGGGCAGCTTTAAAAAAAACAGCCATTTCCGATAACCACCCTTCAATTTTCTGAAGGGTAAAACCAAGGTGAAACAAAAATAGTCATAATTTCGAATCTTAATTAACGTGTCGCACAATAGACCTATTTGTTTGATTACATATTATTTGTTTTACGCAAACTTGTTAAAAAAAAATTAAAATCGCTAAAAAATGGTATCGACTTGTTTGGACAATCAATCGGTGTACATAACAGATATATTAAAACTACACACAAAAACACATCACCACTAGGCCGAAAAATGAGTGCTATTGCTTATAATTAATATCGCCATGGCAACTTTTGTGTGGAATTTCCATATGTCCAGACTGATTCGTGAACAAGTACCTATAAGACATGGTGGTTCAAGTATTGTGTGTAAATTGCAAGTAGTAATTTATGTTACTGTTCAAGTTTTCATAAAAGTATTGTAAGGGAATTATTAAAAATTAAATTTATATTCTTTTTATTGCATTAAATTAAAGTAGAATAAATTAAAATACGGTTTTATTAAAACGTCACGTCTATACAATTGAAGTAATATGGAAATTATTTCAATTATGTCAAGAATATGAAAATATTCTAATTTCTCCGTTAATTGAAGCCAAAATAGGTATAAATAATTAAAATTGACATCTGAAGAAGTAACTAGTAAAACGAAATCAGATCCTGGAACTCTACTTGATTCAATGCAACCTTTTTCTTTTGTATGTTTTATGTTATCTCAATTTATGGAAACTAGTTTTTTGTTGTTGATTGTTTTGTTTTGTTTTTTAAATTAATGCAAAGCCATTTCATGGAACAAAGTGATATGCTAATACAAAACACTGTTATATCAGCCAGAACAATTTGTGAAGAATTGTAAATGGTGAAAATTCATAAGACGTGGTTATATCTTTAGATAAGAAGTGCAACGAGAATTGTTTTTATCAATGGATAGAATTTAAAAGAAAATAAAAGAAAGCTTTGATAAGGTGCATACCCTTGCAAGAAAATATTCGTATATAAAACCATATAATACCATGTAGCCTACTAAATGAAGAATTTGCCCATCAAATAAATTACAATTTTAACATTGATATAGAAAATTTCAATAGTGAAAGAAAAAGGATCCCGATTTTTTATATCTGTACCTACACTACTAGAAGAGGCATTAAGTTGAAAAAACGAAGGGAAAGACCTTTTTATTAATTACAATTATTCAACAGTAGATCGATAGATTGGAAAATTATGCACCCAACAGAAAAAATTTAATTTTGCTAAGAATTATTCTCAACAATTGCTATCAGTTTATGTAGTTGTGAAAGGAGCTTCTGCTAACTGAAGTTGATTAAAAATATATCTTCCTTCCACAATCAGTGATTTAAGACCATAAAATCATGCAATATTGACCATGGAACAAGATATTACAAATAATTTGAAATTTTGATAGCATAATACGCGATTTTTTTACTATGGAAATTAGTAAAGTAAATGTATTAGGGCTGCGAAAATTACCGATTAATTTCTCGATTAATCGGTAATTTTCTTTATCGATTAAAATTATTTTAATCGATAAAATAGCTATTAAAATTAGAGAAAATGTCTTACAATTTTTTCGCAATTTATTTTTAAAAAATTAATTATTAATAATTAATAATATTTTTTTTACGTACAAATATCTCCATTTAAAAAGGAGTTTTCGAATGAGTAAACATTAAATTAACCTGTTTTATAAGGACAATGGTATAAAAAACATTTTTTAAAATTAATTAGCGATAAAATAATTTACAATTCATTGATATTATATTAACTACTTATATTTAAATATATCTCCTAACAAATTATTTTTATTTTTAATTTGAATCAAATACTTAAGTTATAGGCAATTTAAAAAATGCCATAAAAGGGTACAAAACGTGAAAGAAAACAATGAAAAAGTTATTAAGAGGTCTTAGGAAAAAAAAGCATAACTTGGGATAAAAAGATGATCTTTATGCCTTTGTTAATCATCAAACAAATTCTAAACAGCTATATTATTTCTATATTTTTCAAACTACTATAAAATTTTCATCCGAGGGCTTAAAATTTAATACGTTATTGAACTTTTAAAAAAATTGGTTTCTATGGTTTAAAAATAACTAAAAAAAAAAAAAAATCGGCTGTTTTTTTTCTTCCCTTGAACTTTTCAGTTTAATGACGTCATACTTCTATATTTTTAACTTTAACAAAATTATCTATTAATTAATGGGTAATTTTTCAAAAGTTAACGATTAAATTTAATTTAATCGATTACAGCCCTAAAATGTAGGCCTATAGATATATTTAAATTCTAATGTATACAATTTCTTTGTAAAAAAAACATTTATCTATACATACAAAATATTCTTGACGTCCTTTATTGTTGGTCTCTAAAAAGGGCGGCAAATTTGGAGACCGCCCCGGGCGGCAAATGTTCTAGCTACGCCACTGAGTCAGACCTCGCTAATTCGAACTTTCTTAAAAGTCGAATACCACCCAATATCGACTTAATTGTTAGAATTCTGCGCATATAACGCCATTTTACCTAACTCGAAAACTCCATAAGTCAACCCCCCCCCCCCGGTACCTTTGTGTTCGACTTAGCGAGGTTTGACTGTACAGAAGTTATTATTTTCGCACACCAGCTAATATACTGGACTTCAAAATGGTGCCTTCAAATTTTTATTAGAATATTTAAAATATCTTACAAGACACTGTCAAGCGAGGAATATTTTAGCTCATGTGTTAAAAAAAAAGAATGAATGCATTCAAATCCAATTGATTTATTCTAGCTATTGAGATATGAAGGCTCGAACTTTACCATGTCTAATGTAATATTATTCATTGGAATATTGCTTACACAACATTGTGCATGAAAGATTTTGCCATGAGGAAAAACAGAAAAATTCAAGTTTGTTTATGAAAGAAACGCTTTTATTTTTTATTTCTAAAATAAAAATGTATAGTGCCATTAATACTTTCTAAAAAAAAACAACTAATTTATTTTCTTTGTAGCATTTAATCTGTGTGGGGGGGGGGTCACGACAAAATTTGGTTCTGCTCCGTACCCACGCTACGCCGGTGCTTTCCCCCATTTATTCTTTAATTAAAAGTGCACAACGCACAAGTTAACTTGAATATTTGAATATTGTGGGATAACGGGCAAAAAATTTGGTCGACTCATGTCGTAAGAGAACCAAACGGTGCGGTGGCTACATCACACATGCTTTGATGTCAACATCAAACGACGCTGGGTATTAATTTCATACGCGCTCTTGTGGGTTCTCAAATTTAATTACATGTATTATAATTAGATTTAATTTTGATTTCTTGATAACTTACGCCAACGTCTGATGACCTACCGACAGCACTTTGAGAAGCATTGATGGTTTAAAAAGAAAAAAAAAAGTTATAAAGTAAATTGTAAGCCACCAAATGTTTCAGTGGAAGTTTTTATTTAAAGTTACCCTTTTGATGTGAAGTCACATTTCTTCAACCCCCCTCCCTCCCCTTGTCACGCATCGTCACAAAAGTGTGACCCCCCTCCCCCCAGGTGTGTGACGTCATTTATGGACGGCCCCAAATGACATGTGATTTATAACAACTATAGGGCCCGTATTAATGTTATGAGATGAACGTTCGGGATGAACTTTGATACAACATTCTGAGCGCCAATGTCTAAAGCAATTTACATTAAACAACATTGCATACCACTCTAATTAGGCATGCCACAAAAAGGGCACCACACATACAAATTTAATAGATATTTCAAATTACTAGATTCTTTTCAAGGGTTATAAAATGCATTTCTTAGTTTGATCTTTCATATAAAAAAGGGGAAAAACTTTAAAACACCCCTTCTATACTGGGGCTGTTAACGATTAATTTAAATTTAATCGTTAACTTTTGAAAAATCATTAATTTCGATTAAAGCCAAAAATTAAATTGTAATATGTCATAGGTAACACTTATTAAACGTTTTTGTTGAAAATCTAAATAAGTGATAAGATGTCTAATTGACAATATATCCAGCCGAGCTGAACAATCCTTTAATACGTAACTGAGGTAACTAGTCTGCACGGTCTTGGCAACGAATGACATAATCGAATATCGGTGTTAAGTTTCGACAAGTTTAGAAGGTTAATGGATCAGCAACTTTTATCTCCATTTTGCAACGCAGTAATTCTTTAGAAGAGCTGTCGTCATTTTCTGTCTCTGAGTCATACTCCATTACTGCCATTAGCTTAATAGGCTTTTCATTTTTTAAAAAAAATGTGTAAAATGTTAGAACCATGGTAGGGAAACTTTATCAACATTTTTGCGGAAGTTAGGATTTTAGTAAGCGTTGAAAACCCGTTTCACACCAATTCAAAACACCAATTGATTTCAGCCGAGATCGTGATGGATAAACTTGTTTGTCCATATTTGTGAAGGTCATGTAATATCAAATGTGTACTAAAATGACAGAACGGGCCCTCATGCAAAATGGATGCAGGATGTGCATGTCTCATAAGGTCTGAGGATTTCAATGTAGGTCATAATCGAGATGCGTGTCTATATTTATTTAATTTTAAAAAAAAATCTAAAGGTAAAAAAAAAAGCTTTAAATGTATACGAAAAAAATATTTTGGGTCCTGCATCGAAGGAAAAGAAATTAGAAGTCCATTACCCCATAGGACATTTTATTTAATTTTTAAAAAATCTAATTTGATAAATAATTTATCGATTTAACCGGTAGCCACTTTTTAAATTACCTTTTACATAACTAATGTTAAAAAATGGAATACGGTGTTTTTAAAGATTTTACGTTTAATGCCAGAAACCGTCGTTGGCGCACACCCAAAAACTTCCTAAAGTTTAAAGGACGTGGGATGAATAATATACATTTACTGTTAATACGTCTTTAAAAAACATAAGGGTCGGGGCCCTATCGGTGTAATAATTATATAGTTCAAAACAAAAGCTTATTTCAATTTAAATCATGATGAATATATTTGTTAGTCAAAATTTGTTTTAAAAAATCGAGTGAAATCGAATGATAAAAAGTCTTAAACGTAAACGAAAAAGAGGTCAGGTTCCTCGACTGTGAGGAACCCAGTGAGTGATACTTTAAATATTTTTTGCATGTTAACATTGCGGGAGTGTACTCAACAACTTATCAAAATTTATGTTTCTACCTACACGGGAAAGTGGAAAAGTAGCGATTTTTATTTTTTACAAATACGTTTTTGGGCCCCCAGTGAGTGATACCTAATTTTTTTTTTTGCATGTTACCATCGTGAAAGTGTACGTAACAACTACCCGAAGTTTCATGCTTTCGCTTCAACGCGAAATAGGAGAAGAAGCGATTTTCAGTATTAATTTTTTTTTGGGCCCCCGGCCCCCATTATGTGTGAATTCTAAAACATTTTTACGCCAATAATCGTTGCGAGAGGCTACTCAACAACTTACCAAAGTATCCTGCTTCTACCTACACGGAAAGTTGTAGAATTAGTGATGAATCCGTTTTTAATATATGAAAAAACTACATTTGGGCCCCCGGACCCCGGTAAGTGATAATTTAAACATTGTTTTCGCCTGTTACCATCGTGGAACTGTACTTAACAACTATCCAGAGTTTCATGCTTTTACTTAAACGCGAAATAGGAGAATTAGTGATTTTAATTTTTTATATAGTTTATTTTAGGAAAAAAACGCAAAATAATTGGCTCCCTTACCCTAGGGTGGTCACGTGGGGATTAAACATAGCCTATGACCTTTTCCGGGTTAAATTAGAGTCCCATGCAACATTTCAGCAAACTTGGTCCAACGGTGTGGAATTCTATTGGTATCAAACAAACAAACAAACTTTCATCTTTATATATTATATTAATAAGATGTGTTTATATTACATTAATACGATGTATTTAGTTATTAAACAGTAGTAAGATGTGTTTAATATGAAATAAAACTATATTTCAGAGATGACCAACACCACCGTAGCGAGTAAACCTTTTGTGGATTTGTGGATTTAAAACTGAACAATCAGAAATTTATTTTTTATAAATTTGGGAGAGGCTTCAAATTAAGCCCGTACAAAATTTTAACCACGACTAAAAATACTATAAATAAGAGCTCCAATAAAATATAAACAACATTTCTTTCTATTAATAAAAAAACTATAGCCTGACTTAATTACTTCATTCAAAAAATGTTGCGATAGAGCCTAACCCTTTGGGATATAAATGTTATAACAAATAATATTTGTCCCATTGTTGGCCACCACTGTCTTGACACAGATTATACAGCGCTTGTGAACTCAATCGCTACAGAACGAAGGAACAGGGTGGGAAATCAGAAATAATTGATACTAACAGAAGGCTCACGGAAAAGGGGGTCTGCTTGGGATTTTTTTTTAGAAAGAGAGAGAGAAAGAGATAGAGAGAAAAAAGAGAGAGAGAGAGAGAGAGAGAGAGAGAGAAAACGAGAGAAAAAAAATTTGGAAAAGAACAATTTCTTCCATTCCTTTATTTGTATCCAGTCCAAGATGTGTCATGGATACGACTTTTGTAAGCTAAATCATTTAAACCCACCTCCTCGCTAAATAAAGAGAGAAATATCTGCAGAGAGAAATCTCTGCACAGTAAGTCATATTCAAAAACAAGAAATGTATATGGAAACAAAAAAAGGCTTTATTTAAAAAAACAAAAACAATTTGAACTAATATGGACTCTAACCGCTCACTTTTCGGTTAAAAAAAAAGCACCAACCCGTTTACTCAAAATCTCTCTGTTAAACGTTATTCAAATGATTCCAGTCATTAAACCTCCAAATATGAGGTTTAAATTCAAAAGGAATGATTTAATTAATTTTTTTGGGTCAAAATCTTAACTCCTAATAACAATTTTCAACTCACCTTTGTTTCATTTCTGCGTAAACGGATTGAGAAAGTAGACAATACGACATCAAATGTCTTGATTACTTCTAACACAGAATTCGGTCAGAATACTAGATTCCAGTGAAATGACATAAAATATACCACGGTGGCAATACCTGTAGTAACTGGGAGCCATTTTAATACTTTTAAAAAGTGGTTGAGAGCCGCAGTAAGCACTATGTGTTATCAGACACCGAAGTCTGTAATTTTTTGGGTCTAATATTGAAATTAATCCTGGATTTTTTTCATTTCTACCCATCGGAGTAGAGTAGCTTATAGTTGCCTCAGTTCATGTATCACCTTTTTGCTGAAAATAGGAAGTAGTGTCTATTGCTGAAACATTCCCGATTGTAACTTGGCAAGCTTGCATTTTCTTCTTAATTCTGTTTGCAGTGGATATGGCGATGCAAATCGTCATGACTTTTTCATAGTGTCGCATAATATTTTAATATTGCTAGCTTTGTAATTTCATAGCGGGGCTAGACATAAGAGGCTAATTTCTCACTTTCTTTATAGAAAATGCAATCCCTTGCCATTCTGGTAGAAAATTTATATTTTCATTTTTGTATTTTCATTTCCTACAATCGGTCAGAAACTAATTGGTCCCTCGAAGTTTTAAATTTTAAATAAACCCTTTGTGTTGATCAATGTTTTTTTTAAACTTGCATTTAGTTTGGATATTATAGTTTTCAAACAAAAAGTTTCATTTCATATATTGTTCGCGAGCCGCAATGTAAACGCAGAAGAGCCACATGCTGCTCGCGAGCCGCAGATTGGCCACCGTTTAACTAGACTTTACCTATTGAAATATATGGTTCATATTGTATCACATACAGTATACATCATGATGCAGATAAAAATGTACAAGTGTTTTGAACTCTGCAACTTGCATCGTTTGGGCCCGGGGCACTTAATGGCCTTTTTTTTCTAATATAAGTTACATCAAATTTATTTTAAAAATTGGCAATGGGTGTGTATAGACCAAACCTGGTACCCTCTACCTTTAAGGCCAATTTAAAAAGGCTACATAAAATAAAACTATTAAATCCATTATTTTTCGGCCTAATATCCCTATTTCATTTCTCTTATTTTAAACTTTGTAAAGTAAAACAAATTAAAAAAAATAATAAAAAAAAATAATAAAAAAATAAAAAATAAAAACCCAACCAACAACAACCTTAAAATAACTGTAAAAAACAATATTGGGTTACAAGTGATTTGAACCTTTGTCAAATTTTGTTGCCAAGGCGTTTATTGTGTTAAATGGTTTCTAAATGAACATTTTTTAAAAAGTAATCTTTTTATCAACTTTATTATCGGGTGTTCTGGAAAATTCTTTAAATTACTTTTTTTTCTAGAACTCTGATATCGCTTTTAATGGTACAAAAGTTCAAGTTTACTTTATTACGATAGCGAGGCTAAGCCCAACTGGCACACATAGCATCGAGCTCGTGTTTGATTATTTATTGATTATTGATTGCGATTATTTGTGGTGAACCTATTTTCCTATTTCCCAAATTCCTCGTTGTTAATTATCTTATGAATACGAAAATTTAAAATAAAATAAAATAAAGGAAAAGGTAATTTTTTATTTTTTTTTAAAAGAAAAAAACTCTATTAAAGTAAGTGAATGTTTCTAATGCCAAAACTCGATGAATCACAAGTCTCCTAATATTAATGCTATTGAACTGAAAAACCAAAAGGCTCTGGTAGTATAAAAAAACAACACTAATGTGCTGGTTATTTTAACTGATACAACTTTTTCAGCAAATACAACCAATATAATTTCAACAACACATACGGAAGTAATTGATATAAATGAATTGCCCGTACATGCAAAGTTGTGAGTTTGAGAGTGTCCAACATGTTAACATAAACATCTTTAAATTAGACATGGACCTTACACCAAAATATAGAGGCGGGTACCGCAAGAGTTATATTAACATTGTGTAAGATAATGTGAAACAATGTTGAGTATTTAAATGGAATTTTCACCTAAACGCTAAAAAGATGAAGAAAATGCTAAACTAATGGAATCAACAACTGGCATAAAATAAATATATTATTTCATCGAAGTGTGGTATCTTATCTTTGGAAGGAATGTGACAAAATATGATCTAATTAAGTAGTAATATCATACCCGGGTATGTGATTACACCCAAGTATGGAAAGCAATTGTGTAATGTAAGTTTAATTGCACACACAAAAAGTTTGGATTAATTATAAAGTAATTTTGAGTCGGAAACAGTCATATTAATCGATTTCTTTCAGACAAAATGAAATATTACCCTAATGTGTAGATCTACTTTAAAAAAACAACTTTAGACTTTTTCAGCAGCTCAAATATAAGACATTTTATTTTGGTTATTGTTAAAGCAATATCCTGTTTATATCCAAAAAGATGATATATTTTGAAGATTATAAAGGTTGATGGAATGTTTTTCATGCGCGATAATAAAAACAATGTTGAGACCATTTCAGTCAAAGTCATATATTTAAATTTTACAGCTTGTTTGAATAAATTTTTTTAAAAAGTAAACGACAAACACATTTAAAAAAGTCAAATTGAACAGTAATGTTTTGTTTTTAAAATTAATTTTTATATCAATCATAAATAAATCATTGCACATTGCATAAGCTTTAATTTAAGTTTTGAGATCCGTTAAAATAATCAAGGAGATGTTAGCGCCCCCAACATATTGAAACTATTTTGAAATTTTTCATTACTATTAATAACCGAGATATTTCCGTAAACCTAAGAAATAATAACGAACAATACCCCATACCAGTTTATATTATAATTGAATCTGCTCTTGCAACGTGGAAGCTACTAAAATAGAGAGGTTAAAGCAAATTTTGCCCCCAACCATAGGAAAGGGCAACAAAGAAAGCCTGATGGAGTAATTAACCAAAAACATACCTAACACATGTGCCCATCCCACAATGAGATCAACAAATTATTTGAATTGTATAAATATGAGTAAAAGAGAATATTGTGTAATTCAAGAGTGCATTTGTATCGTTTTCAGCTGTACCGAATTATTTTATTCAGTAATTTTCGTCGTTAATACATTGAAATCAGAGGGAAAATAAAGGCAACATAAATAAGATACATTTTTCATGGATAATTTAGAGCATGTTTGTAAGCATTTATTTAAAATGTGAAAATATTCACATAAAAGGCAAGATTAAAAATATAAATAGTATATTACACGAATTTTCCCATGTTTACCATAAGTTAGTTCAACATTTGCTTTTGATAATCCGAAACAGTTTAACTTCTGCTGGTCATTCTGCTGGTCATTCCATTATATATTTATCTTTCTTTTCCTCTGAATACATGATCAGTCGATGTTGGTTTGATTAGCAGGCGGTACATCTAGAAGAATTATAAATAATTGATATTAAAGAGTTCCATCATTACAGGTTATATCTTTATAATAATAATACTCATAACAACCCCTTTTCAGACCATGATGTCCTATGGGGGAAGTAAAGTAGCGTTCACAAGTTTCATTGATCCACCACTATCGTACCGATGGTTACGGGTTCAATTGCATGTGAAAACAAATGATTTGTTCCAGGGGCCAAGGGCGCCCCTGATTCCACCCACACTAGTTAGAGAAATAAGAGCGGCTAGGTAATGCGTGGAACCCTCATAGCCGTGGCCTGTGAACGCTGCATCTCTTGCCAACAGACTGGCATTGTCTGTGGACGCAATTATCTTCTGTATAGAAGGAGCGTCTGTATAGATAAGAACAAAGCAAGGGGATTGTGGGGATATCAAATTACGTGACTCTATTCGACACTCCAGCGAGCTACCGCGCCCCTTATATCTTTATAGGCTACTTATGCATAAATGCTGCAACAAATTATACGAAAACACTTACTACAAAGTCCACATGATCGTGGGCAAGTCTCTAGTATGGGTAAGAAAACACTGGAGACAAGGCAGTCTGATGGTGTAAGTGAACTACAGATGTCGAAATTTTCGTAGATTTGTTCATCAACGCATGGTTCTGCAAGGAGACACAATGATTTGCATACTATACTAGAAATTAGTCATCAAAATTTATGCATTTTCTTGCTTTCATAACTTAAGTGAACTAAAAACGGCTATCATTGTATCCAACGCAGATTTATTTTATGTCCTTTTGATAATAATCAATTTTTCTTTACATTTCCAATACTTACTTTCACAGTTGAGACCTGTTCCATATGTACAATTACATGTGCACGTATTAAGGTCAATACTTCCAGCCCCAATACTAAGGTTGTTTCTACAAGTTTTTCTACAATCTATTGACAGAAAGGGATTATAATTAATAAATACACTTGATCCGCCAAGTGGCGTAGCATACGCCGCAGACTTCCTAGTGGACAGAGCAAAGAAAAGGGGGAAAGAACAGACATAAATACACATTTTTAAGAATTAAAAAATAATTATTTTGTTGGGGCGTGAAAACAGAACCTTCTGCGTGTAAGGTGGACGTGATAACCACTACACTACGAATCACATGTGAAATTACAACGCAAGTGAACGCAAGAACAATTGTTGCCCCTCTCTCCACCACATCCACTTCCCAAACTAGAAACTGGTTGGCTGACCCCAGCGAGGGTCATGCGTCATGCTTATTTGCACATACTGGCTTTGGTGAATTATATANTATATATATATATATAGACTAGCAGACCCGTCGTGCGTTGCAAAAATCTCAATAAAAAGGAATAAATTCAAAGAAACTGATGAGTGGTCCGTTATAAAAACAATTAAACCTGAAAACTTCGCGAAAGTGTGAAAAAAAGATGTTAGGACCCGGCCTCGAAGGAATGGACATTAGGAGCTCAATACCCCATCTTATTTTTAAATGGGCTATCAAATTTGTATATACCATGTTTGACGAGGATCCATCCATTTCCCAGTCGTTAATGCTGAAACAAATTTTATGTATCGTATATAAAGCATATCGATATTAATGACCCCAGGCCCAATAGGTGAAAGAAGTGAACTTTAAAATACATGTAAATTTCATCTGACTCTGAACAGATGCATGTGTCAATATTTTTCAAGGTTGTATAAAATCGTAATGGAAATAACTTTTTTAACGCCTACTTTAAAAAAAAAGTTTTTGGCCCAGGCCCCAAAGGAGTGAGCATTAGAAATTCAATGCTCTAAGGTACTTTAATATGGACTATCAAGTTTGTATGTACCAAGTTTGGTTAAAATACAGTCATTTGCCAAGTAGCTAAAGCTTAAACTAATGCTTGAATAGCTCATATAAAAAAAGACATGTTCATCAATTATTTAAAAAAAACCGTCTTGGAAACATACTCAACAATGCCCTTCAGTTTCATGGTGATCGGATGGATTGTGTATTCAGCTATAAATGACAAACATACACACCTACATACATACATACGCACTTTGATCTTTATATCCTATATAATAAAAGGCAGTTGTCTGTGCGGCCTTTGATAGCAATTGGTCCCTAAAATTCCTACAGATTTCTACAGCCAATCACTATCGGAAAAAAATTAAGTCTCATTTACAAATTTAACAAATATACGCTGACATTCATAACGTGTTATTTTTGGTGCAGTATTTTTGTCATTATTCGTTGCTGTGTTCCCGCCTTGAAGTGGGTCACTCCTGCTAATCACTACTCTTACTCCTAGATAACATGCCACTGAAACGACGGTGGAACGTCCTTGGAAGGGTTTTGTTGCTCGTATATAGATATATATATATATATATATGTGTGTGTGTGTGTGTGTGTGTGTGTGTGTGTGTGTGTGT
>MUZC01002237.1:691098-721857 GCA_002072015.1 Radix auricularia
TATATATGTGCAACGTATATATATTTATAAATATATATATATATATATATTTGTGTATTAGTGTGCGTGTATGTAAATCTATGAATCTATTGCAACCATTTTTTTTAAAAAAAGGATGTAAGATGGCGGTGATGTATAAAAAGTACGAAACAACAAATAAAAAATTTAGGATGTCGTGGTGTTTCTCAATATTACTGACATTAATTTTTGTATGGAATGTGTGTATGTGCATAAATACATTTGTTGTTTTCGTTTAATTTATTTATGTAAAGGTTGGGGACTCAAGCTTCTGGTAGGGGCATCGCAATATATAATCACCTTATTATTATGTTATTCGAATTATTGCACTATTATCATAATCATTATTACACTACACTATAACTATATTATTCTTGTTGTAAGCAATGGATTTCACTGAACATAATTTCAACTTACCACACTGCTCAATACTTGAATCGCAGCTCACTGAGAGTAAATAGAATCTTTCATTAGTAGACTATATTATTATAGATGATAACAGAATTAATCGAAATGTCTACACTGTAGATAAAACCAGAGAAACGTGTAAATCTCCTAACATAACACAATAGTGTATCAGGTAACTTGAAGTTTAATTTGCGTGTGCAAATTTTTCCAAAGAAGAAATAATTGTGTCTTATTTATAAATGATTATTTTTTTTGTGTCGTTAAAATAACTCAACAATGGCGAAAAAAAAATTCAATCTGAGGTTTAATCATTAACCTTAAAACTAAATCTACATTCTAAATTACATTTATAGTTATTCGCTTCTATTTAGTTGAGACTTCGATCAAATATAGATCATTCTATTTTTTTTTCGTTTTCTTTTGACTAATGTCCATATTTATAAAAACTCGGTGGACACAGGGACATCCTTATGCAAAGAGAGAATGTCCTTGCATCCATAGCGACTAGAACTCGCGACTGTCACTGCGTCAGCCGAACAAGCGTGCCGCTTGAACACCGTGTCCCCTGTCATTATTAATCATATCTTATCTTATATGTTACAGGCGCTCCTTCTATACATAAGATTATTGCGTCCTACGTTTATCTATGGATTGTGTTTAGTCGTGCATTTCCATTAGAATTTTAAATGATGATAAAGTGCAGGAACCCATCCACGCCAGAAGAAAGAAAACTTGGATGTGTTTTTAAATATTTTTGAAGAATCTCATTTGCTTACAGATCGAGAATTTTGATAATTTATTCTAGCCTATCTTGAACTTTAATATTGAATATTTGACGAAAATGGAAAAAAATAACAGATGAAAAATATGAAGTTTTTTAAAATTAAGCAAGTATAATTAATTTTAACAGTAAAATATATCTTTATAACAAACAAAAAACAAAACAACTTTGTTATAAATACTTAAAATTCAATATAAGGAATCTGTTATGTGAATGTATGACAAAGATGCATTGTATACAATAATTTATTACAGGTATTCATTATTTTCTTAGCCAGCTCTTTAAATGACTGGCATATGACATGTTTCCGTTGAAAAACACATTTACATAAGACATAAGTTTATTTTAACTTTCAAAGGCTATTTTTTATGTAGAGGATTTCGTTTCATTCCCAAACATATTTGATATACCTAAAACATTTCTGAAATTTTTAAGGTCAAATTATTAATTTTAAATTTAATAAAATTATATCTCGAATGGTTACATGTAAATGTCATTATGTCCCATACCGATATTTTACACATGTGAGTCATACATTTCTCATTAAAATCATACGATTTTAATAACATAAAAATGTTGGTTTATAATGTTGAGTGTGAGTTTAATTAAATCACCAATAAATCATATTGTCTAATAATTTTAGCCATTCGATTTAGACTGTAGACTATATTTGAACATTAAAATAGGTGCAAAACATTTTTTTTAACTTTCTTAAAAAATTAATCCCTTAAAAAAATAAGTGCGTAAAGGGATTTTGCAACATCATACTATTTTATTTTACAAATATAGAATCTAGATCTTTTCAAGAATTAAAAAAATAAACATTTTAAAATTTCCCCCTTATATTAGTTCTTTTGACATAAATAATGTTTGATTTAAATGTTTTTGAAAAATTAATTAAGGTAAACGGAAATGTAACTTTTTTCAGGATAAATATGCCCCGGTATTGAAAACAGGATTCGGTAACATACATCTAATATTAGAGCTTACATATGAAATAAAAATAGAGTAGGAATGTCATTAGCTAAACTTCGTTTAAGATATAAACTGTCAAAAGAATAAATCTTTTGGAATGTGATAGTAAATGCGAGCAGATATAAATGCTTAACTCACCGCATAATTTATCTTTGCAAAATGATTTAGGATGTTGGCACTCCGTGCAGACAGGTCCATTCTTAAGGTCGAATATAGATGGATAGATACTGATGAAAATATGTGGGTAAAACAGATATGTATACTCCTTATTAACAAAAAATGTTTTCAAATGTTGGTACAAGTACTAAATTCCAAATATTTCATTAAAATATTAGTTTGTCTTCAAAATCCTTTAAAAACTCTAAATGCATTCGTTTTGATTTGTTAAATCTCTTCGATTGCTACTCATGTATTCAACATTTTGACAACTTGTCGCATTTTAAATACTATCGCGACCAACCTATAACAGCTATTTACTGAATTAAAATATAATGAACACATTAATAATCTCATTTTCTATTTTCAGGTGTCTGTATCAGCACAAAATCGCAATGATAGTTCCTTACAAGTATTAAATTGCTTTAAAATATATTTAATATTTAATCTATTTGATTTAAACATTATCTTGGGGAGGTTATAATTCAAATGTCATTTGAAATACGATGCTTTTATTTGTTTGTATTTTGTCCGACACTTAATTATAAATTTATTTATTGGTGATATCTGAGCTTTAAATTGTAATTGAGATAAATACAATATTTCCTTTTGGGTCACAGACAGTTATTTTTTTCCTTTTTACTCCTGTTCTCGGAACATTTTGAAACTCGGATAATAAAAATCTTATTTTTGAACCTTGTTTGAGCCTCAGATTGAAGATTTTTGGATGCTTGTCTTTCCCAAATTCCCTTCATTTGGCGAGTTGTTCCAAGAAAGTTGTTAGTTTTAAAGATTTTATTCCGGTTACTTGCCGTGTTTGTGATATTATCCTAATTTCTTATACTCTGATTAAATCAAAGAAAAAAACTATTTAAAAAATGTCTTGAAAAAAGAGAGTTATAGTTAATAATTTAAAAAAAAAAATATATACATTTGATTGAATTTTTAGTTTCAATATTTAATAATGGCGACTTTAAAACTAAAATTTTTAATAGAAGTTCATTTTCAAGCATACAACTTATTAGATTTTAAAAATATCTTTTTTACATAGCTCTATCAAACTTTGTATTTAAATGTTTAAAAAAATCTACCTAAGTAGGCCTAATTTGATTCACAAAGAAAATTATGATAACTATAAAGTTGGGCTGCGGTAATTAAAGATTAATTAATCAATTAATCGTTAAAATTTTTTATCGATTTTAAATCCCTTATATTACTTCACCGTCTTGTCTATCTGTCGTGGATTCGCGGTCGGGTGAAGAAGCAAAAGTAAAAAATCTCCGACTCCCCGTGATGCTATTGAGCAAAAGATTTTGTACATAGACTTGTGTTACCTAACAATGCATTGTTTCAAAATTTCTGATCAATTGAATTTACCGTATTTAAATTTATGTTTTTTTTAGTTTTTCTCAATATATCTCTATGTAGCGTCTGCTATTGTTGACATCCACGTGTCACTAGAGTTTACTCCAGCCATCGATAACCAACCCCCCGGTTTTAAAGCAAGCAAGAGTTCAGTCACGTTTAGTCTGTAAATATTTTTTGTGCGTGGCTATTATATTAATCATAATAAATACTTTTAGTTTTGTATTATTATAAGGGATTTATAGTATAAAGTTTGTTTTTACGGGTTGTTTAATTAAATCCGTTATATTAGCTTCGACATCTTGTATATTTGTCGTTGACTCATGGTCGGTCTGTCAATCGGGCAGAAAAAACAAAGTACACAATTACCCACTTCCCGTGATGCTAATGAGCTGAAAATGTGCACTTAGACTTGTGTCACCTAACAAAGCATTTTATCATACTTTCAGATCGAATAAATGTACCATAATTAAATTAATGCATTTTGAGTATATCTACATATATCTCTATTAAGCCATCCGCTATAGCAGGGGTGGGCAAACTACGGTGTTACGGAGTTCTTTGTGAACCGCGTAACTTCCTGTAATATAGGAAAAAAATCAATAAATGTATGTTAGATTGATGTTTGTGCTTGAAATGAGGCTAAATTTTGCTTAGGTGCGGCCCCGTGACGCTTCATTTATTATTTAAATGGCCTTCGACCTAAAACGTTTGCTCACCCCTGTGCTATAGGATAGATGACCTCCACGGTCCACTGAATTTCACTCCAGCCATCGAAGACCACACCCCGTGTTTTATAGCAAGAGAGATTTCAAACATGTTCAGTCTGTAAATGTTTGTGGCCCTATACGTATTGCATTAAACACAAGCTTAATACATGCGCTTTGCAGCGGAAAATTAGGATTTCAGTTAGGGTTGAGAACCCGATAACACCAATTGAAAACCCCAATTGATTTCAATCTGAATCATGATGGATATATTATATTTAATTGGCAATATTTTTATTTTAAAAATTGTGAGAAATAGAATGGTAAAAATTTCTTAAACGTTGACGAAAAAGAGATTAGGGACCCTCGGCTCCATTTAAATGATAAATACCATATTAATGTCTTATAGTATTTTAATAAAGGCCATAGCTTCTATATTTTAAGTTTTGTCAAAACCCACTTAAACAGTATCCAAAGTTTAATAAATATTATTAACTCAAATATGATGAAAAAATTGGCCCCTAGTGAGTGAAAATTTAAATATTTTTTCGCCTGTTACCATTGCGGGAAGGTACTCGACAACATTCTAAAATTTCATGCTTTTACCTACACGGTAAATTTGAGAAGTAGTGATGAGTCAGGTGTTATATAGCTCAAATCAGTGAAAAACTATATTTGGCCCACAGCCCCCTTGTGAGAATTTAAAAATTCTTTTTCGCATGTTACCATGCAGAGGGGTAGATAACAACATTCCTAAATGTCATGCTTCTATCTACACAAGAGTTTGGAGATTTTATGATGAGTCTTTCAACCTACACCGGAAGATGGACTAATTACATTATTTAAGGGAAAAAAACTTTTTGGGCCCCCCCCCCGGTCCCCCATAAGTTGGAAATTTAAAGATTCTTTTTCACCTATTCTCGTCGTGAGATGTTACCCAACAACTTCCCAATGTTTCATGCTTCTACCTACACTGTTATATGGAGAATGAGTGATGAGTCAGTCAGTGGGGGGCTTTGCCTTATATTAGCATAGATAATCAAAACTTTTAGTTCAGCCTCATTGTCCAAAACGAAGCTACCTGTACAAGTTTGACAACAGAAGGGATTTGGCCTGTCGGCTGTGTAGCGGCCCTGAGGAAACAGTGGCCCACGTACTAGAATGTTGCCCCGAGTTGGACGGGGTTTTGGGTAGTGAAGTTGCGGTACCTGCAGAGGATTACCTCTATGGCGATGTCCGAATGATGAGGCTCGCCTGCGATAAATTGAACCGGGTCCTAAGAGCCTAACGGCTCGACCCAACAGAGAATGAACATTCGTTAGTTCAGTCTCATATATAAAGGATTTATAGTCAAAAACTTTGTTTTTACGGGTTGTTTAATTAAATCTCTTATATTAACGTCACCGTCTTGTCTGTCTGTCGTGATCTCTTGGTCCAAGGATAAAAACAAACGTGGAAAATAATCCCATTCCTATGATCATATCCAGCTGAAATTTTGCACATTGACTTGTGTCACCTAACAATGCATTATAACAAAATTTCAGCGCGTTTATCGTAAGTGAATTAATGAATTTTTAGTTTATCTCTATAAAGCATGTTCAGCCATCTGCTTTAGGGAGAAGTAACGATACCTGATGAGGATTAACTCTACGGCGATGCACGCTTGATGAGGCTCACCTGAGATAAGTTGAACCGGGTCCTAAGAGCCTAAGGGCTCGACCCAAAAAGAGAATGAACATTCACTAGTTGACAAACACGGGACAATGGAGCTTCATTTAAACCTTCGATGTCACAGGGGTCTGTCACGTGCTGCCGCGCGGTGCGTATTATATTTGAACATAATCAATACTGACAATTGTCTCATGTATCAGGGATTTAAAGTAAAAAACTTTGTTGGTTTTTTTACGTTTTTTTTTAATTTTTTTTTTTTTTTTTTTTTTTTTTTTTTGGGGTGATAGCTGCATCCTAACTTTGACCTAATTTCTGACTGTCCATTTTTAGATGAAAATACAACACCTCGCTTTTATCACGTTGCCAGTGACATTCGCTAACTTCGACTATCATTTGAATGAAAGTGTTGGACAAAGTGGGTTTCAACTATAATGATTTCCTAAGCATTTTTTGAAAACCAGCACATGGTTCTAATTTTTTAATATATTTTTAAATTTATCATTTGCTTCATTTCTACAAAATAAAATTAGAAAATTATGAAAAGCAAGTGCTTACCAACAAAATATAGTTACGACAGACATGCACTTCGATAAAGTGACTTTGCAATATTTATACCAAACGCATATTCTAGATTTGTTCTAATTAGTGCAATAAAAGTGTATTTTGTAAAGATTTAAAATTACACGTTTAGTTGAGAAATGTACTAATGTCTCTAAAACCATCAGATATTACATTAGTCCAGTTTCAACATACCTCCCTTGATACTTGCAAAGTAATATGACTTTGTTGTCTACTCTTGTCGGCCAGTCCAATGCAGCGCAACCAATTCTTTGTTGATTAGCGTTAATCATCTAAAAGAAAAAGCAATGTAAATGATTTAAAATATCTACAATTTGTATTAATGTTATGTTTATATTGATCTTGGATGAAGATTTTTACCAAAATTCATTTCAATAATTTTTTTCAGGTTAAGTTTATCTCAAAATTAACACAACACCACCTCATTTAAGAATTATTCTGAAAAAAAAGATATTTAGCTTAGCTTTGATGGCTGATCATAAAAAATTTCTTACATTTCTGAAATTATCACAACTAGGATTACAACCCTTGGCATCAGGGAAGAAGTGTCCACCCTCCATCCACCACTTGGCCATGATCGCCCTAAAGTCGATTATTTTAAGTGCTGTCCTGTTTGTCCAACCAAAGTTGTAGTTTCTTTCATCGGGAGAATCTCGGGGATTAAATCTGTTTCTGGCAAGACTCATCATAACCTCATGAGCTTCTACAGCTAGTCTAGCACTCCAAATCTTTCATTGAGACAAATACATTTAAAGGTTAATGTGTTGGATAATAAATTGACTGTTATAATGAAGGCTACAGTAACAATTCACAATCAAGTTCAAAGCGGAAAACTGAAAACTCTTTCTTCATTAACTACACGATTAATATTCAATGATTTGGCCAATGAGAGTCGCAAAATGAAACGTGATGCATTATGGATAACTTACCAACTTGTTCATGTTTGAAACGAAATGATTAGAAGCGGCTTCCTGTCTGTAAAAGTTGTGAATTAGTAATATGTCTCTTATCTCAATTACGCTCAAAGAGGAAGCAAAATTTATCAGATGAGCTGTGAAAGAAATATATAGTCATTTATATACTACATCTGCTGACACAACTAGGTTACAATTAAACAGACCCCAATGACCACTGAAATTTAACACTGAATAATGTTGCTTAGTTACCGCATTGAAGATCTACTGAAAACTCATTTGGATTGTGTCTTTTTTTATTTATTAAGTTTTATGTGGTAGGGGTGACATTTCCGAATCTGTAAATTTAACAGAAATTTTTTAAAGAGAAGTTTTAACTGCAAAGCTATGAGTAATCGTTGGTCTTAGTATTGTTGAAAGGGATACATTGAATGTTGATTACACACTAGACCAATTTGTGACAGTGCAATTAAGATAAATATTTTTTAGACTATTTAAATCAGTCTACGAGAGGCAGTGAGTAACTCATTTAATGTATTTTCTAAATATTAGTATCTTTAAATTCAAAATTAAAATTGATACCGGCTAATAAACCAGGTTGAATTCATTTCCTGGACATGGTCCTCTTTCCTAGCTAAATATTTTTCGTTGGTGATTTATCAATTCATGGGTAGCGAAGTCAATGCCTCGTAAAAGTAAAACGTGTTTAATATAATGCGCAGGGATGGGGAATATATTGGTCAATATAATACGCACCTTATTGCGTGACAGTAAGGATTGTTGAACATAATACGCACCACGACTCTTCATCTCAAAAATTAACATGATACATAGAGATAAATGCAATAATTTAAAATATCAATAATTCAATTACAATACAATCGATTGATCTGAACTTTTGTTACATCATTTTTATCGTCATCACAAGTCTGCCTGCAAAATTTCAGCTCGCTGGCTTATATGGAAGTGGGTCAAAAATCGATCCAAAGATTTTTCGGCAAGCAAGGGCTCAAACAGACACCACACGTTAATATAAATGATTTAATGATTTAATTAGCACACAATAATTGTATAGAAATTTCTTTAACATTTTAGATCAGCCGTAAATTATATAAATATTAAAACTTCTTCTGAAAGTGTTCCTTTAATCGGTTGATTTCAAAGGATCCCTTTGTTTGTTTTTTTTGGTCATGCTTTTACTTTTGTGTATGTCAGTGTGAGGAAGGATAGTTTGATGCTTGCTTCGTTATTATAAACATGTTTGACTTGTATTAGTTTTTTTACTATTAGCAGGATGCTCTTTTTCAATAGGTGATATAAATGACGTTTTCTGCCTATTTATGGTTTTATTGTGTTCTGTTTAGGGGCCGTCCATAAATGACGTCACGCAATTTTCGCCGATTTTTTTTACCCCCTCCCCCCTCGTCACGCGTCGTCACAAAATCGTAGACCCCCCCTCCAATAATACGTCAAAAATCTTTGACCCCCCACCCAAAAAACCCCAACCTTATTTTCTATTTGAAATTAATGTTTAAAATCACTTTTTTGTCATTTAAGTATTTATTTCGTCTACAGTCTACATTGTATTATTGTAACACGAGTGAAGCTATGTAAATCGACATTAAATAAATTGTAAGCCAGAGCTTCTCAAACATTTTCGTATCAGACGACCGGAAGGAATTTTTCCTTTTCACCAGGTACCGGTGCATTCTTTTCCCGCTTTGACGTGTTTTTCTCTGTACTGATTTGATAGCAAAATAAGCCCCTACATTCCCTACTTAGCTTAAAGCCATAAGATTAAGTATGAATTTGGCTTGTTTTATATATTACATTTAAAAAATGTTTAGTTGCCAAGGCATAGCAAGACAGCTAACGAACAATGCAGCGGTAATGTCAAAAACATTTGATGTGATTAACCTTCGCGTTTAAACTCGCTATTGATGTTACAAGGATTGTTGACAAACCTAGAACAAGACAATTCCTCAAATTGATTTTGATCTTATAATTACAGTTTTCGTGCTAAATATATGCACAACAAAGGCATTTGTCCTAAAATTACCACATTGATATCACATCGCATGTTTTCTAAAAATTACTAGGTATGCGCTGGAAGAGGAATATGGCGAGTACTGTACGAACCCCACATTGTGCAGGAAATTAGGGTGTCATCTTGTGCGTCGCAAAATACAGTATTCCTGAAAGTTGAAGACTGAAAAATACTATGACTTAATCAATAAAATATCCAATATTATCATAACTTTTTACTCCGAAGCTCACAAATTATGTTGTTGTTTTGTTTTGTTTGTTTTTTGGGTGGGGTGGGGGTCAGAATTTTACGTACGTCTCACAAGAGTTGTAAACAATAATGTCACCAATGGACGAGGCGTGTTTAAATTGTTGCATTCTCTTGTGGAATTTATAAACTAATGAAAAATACATGGCGCTACCGCTATCAGACTGTCTAATGTTAACATTAACTTTAATAATTTTAATATTTAGGTATCCTATTGGACTGGTCCGTTTTTTGAAGAAAAAAAACGTTTAACCGGCCTTTAAAAATCGAACTGTGATCATTAGGTTATATTTTATTTTAATGCATACAAATTAAACATTAACTATTAATCATCACATTTAACTTCTTTGTTTAGAAAAAAAAAATTAAAAAATAGTATGCTTAAAATGTATTTTTATTAAAATCCTTCAATTGACTGACGAGCATCCCGTAACAAAGAGGTCGGCGAACAGGGATAAATTACCTCATTTGGGCTCAAAGAGGAATTCTTGGGGGTAATGCAAACTCACTTGGGACATATAAAATCCACTACAATACACTAGATATATTAAAATACGTCATGTGTACGTTTACGCTTGGAACATATGCCCACTATTTAACCGGTTACTTCCAGAAAATGCATTTGTTATATTTGACAACTATGAAGATTTCTTACCTACAATACGAAGATAACTAAATCCCCCCCCCCTACTTTCATTTATATTGACACGAGTAACAATAATCTTAATCCACATGACTTGACTGTATCAAATATCCTTTCTGTCATATTTAAAATTAATGTCTTCAAAACTGAGCTCAGAAGAAAAGTTGTTTTGTGTTCCTCTTGAATTGGGATGTCAAAAATTTGATGCATTCAATAAAGTTAATGAATAATTTGACTAATTTTAGATGGGAAAATTTATCATTATATTTAGTATGACCAGGGGTGTTTCACCAAAACCCAATTCAATAATTATATCAAACTTAAAATGTGTATATTTGTATCAAATAGATTCACCTCCCCCCCCAAAAAAAAAAAATGGATATTCCGTTTCGTTTTGACTTAAAATATAGACACATATTCATACTCAGATCTTTTTCAGACACTTGTGATGTTTTTCAAACTCACCAGTTGAAGTTTCGGTGAGTGGGGGCAAGGGGTAACCTACAAAAAAGTTCGCAGACTACTGCCGTGAGTGAACCAAACACGGCTGAGGCTACACCAAAATGCTTTGATGTCAACATCAAACGACGCAGGGCTACAATTTCATATGTTCTCTTGTCGGTTCTCAAACTTAAGCATTGAAATTAGATTTAATTTTCATGTCTTGATAACTTAACGCCAACAGACGTTTGATAGCCTATCGACCGGCATTTTGAGAAGCACTGATAAAAAAAATTCATTAAATAAATTTTAAGCGAGCAAATCTTTCAGTGGAAGTTAAATTTAAAGTTACCCTTTTGATGTGACGTCACGTTTCTTCAACACCCCTCCCTCCTCCTCGTCACGCATCGTCACAAAAGTGTGCCCCCCTCCGCCCCTAGGAGCGTGACGTCATTTATGGACGGCCCCTAATGCCACAAATTCATAATATATTACAAAAAAGAAAATATAGTGAAGACGTAATTTTAAAAAAAAACTATGAATGGTTAAGGTAGATAAGCAATCTGTTCTCAATTGAGTTCTTTATTTTTTTGTTAAAGGCGTTAGGATCAATAGGAGGATCATTAGGTGAGTTTTTTTGTGTGTAATATAACTCCATGAAAGCTGAGATTCTCGGCGGCAGCTGTTGCAGTTATATAATATGTGCCTGCATTTTGACTTCTTTCCTCAAAGACTTGTACAAGTGCTTTTATTTTTTTATTCGCCTTGTATAGATCTATGTTGCGCTCCTGTAGATCCAAGCTCAACTCAGATAATTCCTGAAGAGCATCGCACATTAATCCTAGATCCTTTATAAATTCTGTAGATGTAATTTTCTTCTTCAGGCCTTCATAAGTGCACTTATCACTTGCGCTTCTTGTTGGATCATTTGTCGCTTCTTCAAAATGCTTCACCAGCGCTGCATAATTATTCCACACTGCAAACACCGAACGAAAACTAGATGATACCCATCGCATGCTTAAAACTCGTCCAATTTTCAACAGCTCAACTTCCAGTATTTCAGCACAAGAATGCAACTCTCTGCTGTGTTTTGGTGAAGCATGATACAGTACTTAAAGCTTACCCAGAAAAGATTTAAATCTATTGATTCATGAAATCTCCTTTACAGTATCAGCTACTGACAATTCGAGTCTATGATTAGCACACTGCCACACTATCACATATGGAAATATATCGGTAAGTAACTTCTTAACTCCACTTTTGCATCCAAACATTACAGATGCGCCGTCGCATGTTACAGAAACTAAATAGTCTTTCAGGAATTCTTCTGTTATTCCATAAAACGTGAGACATTCGAGTAATGCATCAAAAATTCCCTTGGCCGTAACATTTTCAAGCTCCACTAAGTCTAGAAATAAATTGATTGGTTCACTCATTCCCGTGCCCTCTTCTACGCAACTCCGAATATACACTATAAGTGTTGATTTTTGACTCAACGTGGTAGATTCGCCGTTCCGGTGCGTTCCGCCAGAAAAAAAGCACTGCTTGTATTATGTAAGCACCTAAGTTTAAAAAATCTTACACCAAATAAATATTTGTCATCGTTTTTATGACAAATCACTTGTTAAATGCTTCAAATGCGGTTCCGTGTGCATTCTTCCATTTAGAAATTTAATATTATGTAATTTTGATGTTGTTATAAGCCCGTACAAAATTTTCTCCATCTGATTATATACGTGGATGTATACAAACTTATATTAAAATGTATGTTTGATAACTATGTTATTTATAATTGCTTCCCGTTTTTTTTTTTTTGTGTTTTTTTTAAATTTTAAAATTATTATTATTATATATTTTTTTTAGATTGTTAACAAATCATTAAATTTACAAATATTTGTTCCTCTAACATAAACGGATTATTTTTCTTTGTATTTACATGTAAGATTTTTAATTAAAAAATAATAATATTATTTTTTGTATTGTATTTTTTTTAGCTTATAAAATGACTTATTTTTATGGTCTTAATACATGTTATGCATAACATTTTACTTTTTACTATTGTGGGGATTTGATTTTAAATCAGAATGGTTACAAAACAACTTTAAAAAAAGTAAGTTTATAGAGTTTAAAAG
This sequence comes from Radix auricularia, assembly GCA_002072015.1. Lineage (NCBI taxonomy): Eukaryota > Metazoa > Mollusca > Gastropoda > Lymnaeidae > Radix > Radix auricularia. The sequence continues at coordinate 704,182 of MUZC01002237.1, forward strand.
AAAACTGCCATTTAGTAAATTAGGATAAAAGCGGGAAGGGACTGCTGGTAATAAAAAATGGTATATAAATAGGCTTACAAGCCGCCACAAAATAACATACGTATCGTCGTCATAAATCTAATATGTACGAACATAAAACTAAACTAGGCAGCAGTGTGTTGGTACTTGTTTGTCAGGCTCACGCTTACCTGACAATATAACTATTGTTTTCTCTCTTCTCGTATTAGTAGTTAAATATAATTTTATTTCATAAACATAAAAGAACAAGCTTAGAAGCAAGCCACGCATTCAGTCAGCATTTTTAATTTTGTTGGTTGAAAAATTAAGGGGAAGTGTGGCAAGTCCTAAAACCACTCAACGCAGGAACCGTTTCTGCACTATCTCTCGGGAGACGAGCAAATAATATAAATTTAAATACAATGGAAGAGATATTTTAATATCATTGGATACAGATATTCTTCTCATAAATACTAAAGTAATTTGTGTGGCTTAACAAAACAGTTTGAAAATCCTTCTCGATTTTTTACCAAAGATATCTGGTTGCTACGTCAGCTTTAAATTGAACATATTTAATGTAGGAAAAACTTTTGAAGTCTGATTTTTTAAAATGAATATAATAAAAATCTTATTTAAAAACCTGTTTTAAGGAACATGTAAACAAAACATCATTTAAATCTGTTTTAACATTTTCTTTCAATAAACATCACCTTAGGGGCCGTCCAGAATTGACGTCACGTGATTTTTGCCGATTTTTCAATCCCCTCTCCCCTTGTCACTAGTTGTCACAAAAACTTAGACCCACTCCAATGACATGACGTCACAAGCTCTGCTGCGCCCCCCACACCCCCTCGTAATATAAAAGCCGTATTTTCTTTTTGAAAATGTGCATGCTTCCAATCCCTTTCATGTCATTTAAGTATGTATTTAGTGCAAGGGCGTCTAATCTTTTTGGAAGGAGGGCCATATTCCACGAAGTAAAGATATGCGGGGGCTGGATAAAGATAAAAAACAAAAATGACATAGGCTAAGAAGTTTTTATTGCAAAGTATTCATTTGATGGTCAAACTGTGATGTTGACTGCATAAAATATTGCGAAGTCAGGCTCAATGCCACTGTTTGATACGTTTGATATCACGCAGTGAGAGTCACTTATTCTCATACTCACGCGGTTATAGTTAAAATAGGTAACTGAGAATGATTACACAAGTATATCAAGCTGAACATTTATTTGGCGAATGTTGGAATCTCTTGGAATCTCTTTGTAACCAGCTGGCTGTAAAAGTCAATGAGAGAAAGCTGTTGTCTGTTGTCACATTCAACTCGATGAGTTTAGTTGCAGATATCATGGGGGAGGGGGAGGTCTTCAGGGTCAACAGATATAGGGGAAGAAAAAATAAATTTGATTTCTTTTTCGTTGCAACGTGCTTAAAAAAGGTTTTGAAATTCATCAGCCAGGGATATGATATATGTAACATAGTTCTGCATTTGCCAATTGAAGTATCTTTTCTAGAAAACATGTCATGTTTTCCTGTAGTGAGGGTAAATATGTGGTATTACGATGTATTTGAGACTATTGGCTTTAAAACAGTTGCAGCTTGTTCCTAAAGGCCTTAATATGTGGTTATAATAAGCTTACCACTGCATTGTGTCCTTGAAGATTTATGTTAAGAAAGTTTAGATGTCTTGCCACATCGACTAAAAATGCAAAATATGCCCGCCAAGCATGATCGGATAGTTATGGAATAGATTTTTCCTTTTTTTACTTGAAACGCCCAATGACTTGTTTAAGTGTGTAGGAGAGCTAAAGTGCTTTCCCCCAAATGAGCCATCTTACTTCATACACATTTCGTGTTCTCCCCGGATGTGGAGAAGAAGCAGCTTAAAATGGCGGTGAAAAGGATCTTTATAGCTTTTTTTCCATATCTTAAGTTCATGATCACATCTAAGAGAACAAAAGAACTTGTTTGTGTATGATACAGTGAAGTTTAAAATTTAAAAGCTTTTTTAAAACTCTTCACTGACTTAGCTACATACATTTGTTGTTTCCCATCTGTGCTTACCAGTCATGGGTTAGAAGGGGCACCATCATAAAAAATTACATATACTTTTTCAATAATAATTTATTTATTATTTATTGACAGTAGAACATACAGAAGCAAATGAATATGTTCCCCTTGTTTGGCCTTGAAGACTCTTAAGGTCTAGTAACTGATACACAATAAACTGTCCTCGATTTTTGCGTACTCAATATAGCAAAAAGTTCGGATTTTCTTATAAATATAATGTCATAACAGAAATAATACATCATTCAATTAATTATTTAAGTTGTGGCGGCGGGCCATTAAAATATATGCGCGGCCCGTGTTTGGCCCACAGGCCGTACTTCGGGCACCCCTTATTTAGTGTAAAACGTCATTAAATAAATTCTAAGCAATCAAATATGGAAGTGGAAATTTTATTTAAAGTAACGCGTTTTGATGTGACGTAACATTTCTTAAACACCCCCGTCTCCCTCGTTACACATCGTCACCATCTTCCTAGATGCGAGACGTCATTTAAGGACGGCCCCCCTTAACAGGAAAAATACGGGTGTACCGGATTTCGGCTCCGGAAAATCTGGAATCCGGCCATTTTTACAAATCCGGCTCCTGCTAGATTTCCTTTCACAAATTCAAACAAATTCGGCTCAAAATGGATTTAAAAAAATTAAAATCTGGTACAACCCTAGAGGAAATGAGACCCTAAACATCCACGATCTTCTCTTTTTTTTAAAAATCCTCTGCGATTGTGCGGCAAATCTTTTACAAATACTTAGACTTTCTATGTGCCATGAGAAATATTTTTTCAATTGTGAAATTATTGGTTCACCAAATTGTAGAATTTGTACAATTCCTAAAGCCTTACAATGTAGACAAACCGGTTTTTAAGCAAAAAAAAGTATGTGTTCAACCCTTAACTCCATTTAACTCCGAGTAACAATTAACGATCGTCTGTTAATTAATTAATTAATTATTTTTTTATTTTTAAATTTGGAGCTAAAAAATTAGCATTGAGTTCATTTTCATTTAAATTATATATTTGTTAACGCAAATAAAAATAATTACTTTCGGATATACAGGCTTGTCCATGGGACATATTTTTCTGTCCCATCCCATCAAAATTTATAACTTTATGACAATTCAGTATTATTATGACACTCTTATTTATTAGACAATTTCTGAGTCACTCTGTCTTTAAATACATGGGAAATACAAATATGTGCTGTCCCATCCCATCCCATGGGACGTTTCCGATGGGAATCCCATGGGAATAACATTCCTATAGACAAGCCTGTGAAATATATATATACACAAACTCCTAACTTCATTTTAAAAAAATCTTTTAAAATTTGAAAATGATTACTCTCCGCTGCAGTTTGATTTCATCATAGAGAGATAAATGTGAAGGGCAATGTTGAAATTAGGAAAAGATTTTATAACGTTTAGCTTATTCAAAAACAGCAACATCTTTAGCTTCGTGCATGTGTTTTGTGGCTCACATTTTTCTTCTTCCCGTCTCTGACCCTCACCCTGGGCCTGAACAGTAACTTTCTTGAAGAGTTCTGAAAAATGGGATCAAATGAAAGCAGTCTTCGAAATCACTTGAATATTCTTCCATTAAATTTGTTGCTGTTCCTCTGATGGCGTCATTGCTGAATTCAGTTAGTAAAAAATCCCAAGTTCTCATGGAAGTTTTTATATGCGTCTAACCGATGTTTGAGAGCTGAAGAAAGTTTGTCAATGATTACCAGAAATACTTCAGCCTTATATTTTTGTCTCCGGGAAAATGCTATTTGAGCTGATGGTCCTTCATCAAACTGGCACTTTCTCGTTTGTAATAGTACTGAAGATTGTTTATACTGTTTACCCAAGGACTTGTCCTTTTTATTTTCTACTTAGGGCTCAAATTCAGAACGCTGTCTTTTAACAAACTCAATGAGAGATTTCAACAAATAAATTGCTGAGTTCAAAGATAGTCCCTGCTCTTGAAGGGACACTTTCGCTTTCTGAAATTCTACAGAAATTTTGTATCAAATTTCAAGTAAAAAGCCACTTCCAGTTGTTCAAATTATTCCCAAAATTCTTCTTCTTCAAGTAGACTGTAACGCGGCTGATTTTCGTATGTTGCCAATCCTACCAGTGCTGCAATATTTATATTATATGATTAATTAACAGAACTTACAGCATGTCGGAATGACTGACTATCTTGTCAGACAATGCTTTGTTAAAAGGAAACTCTTTCACGTGTTCCTGAAGTACCTGCCAACGAGTAGTAGATACAACAAGAAAGGTATAACGATTTAGCTTACGGCTAAAAAATAAGGCTGCAGCAGTATAACCTACTAAAACACTTTTCCCAACAATGAGTTGTACACGGCACATAATGAGCAACACTTCTCAAAAACATTAAGAATAATTTGGGCGATTTCTGATCCAGTGTGGGAATACATTGGTTTGAACTTGGTGAATCGCTCAAAGAGCCAGATTGTGCAACATACCGGACTATCACTGATAACTAGCCCACACGCATAACATCTAGCATAGAGTCTACAGATATCGAAAAGTACTTTGCAGATTTTTATTTCAGCTACAATTACAATATCGAAAGATACCTTTTCACCCATCTGCCTAATTAACTTTTCACAGATTTTTAAGGATATATAAGACGTGAGTCCACGCCATTCATTTCCACGATGAAACATATGCTCAGTAGGAAATGTGTAAAACTGACTCTGTAGTTCCAGTATTCCAAGGTAGCTATTGCTTGGTAAGCCTAAATGTTTATTCTTACCATGCAATGCAGAACCACACATACAGAGAAATGGTAAAGCGCTTGCTGTCCTTTAAAGAATTATTTTTTTCAATTATTGAATTATACAATACTAGATACGACCCGCGACATAGCATACGCCGCTGACTTTCTCTTAGATAGTACAAAGAAAATGTATGTGTGTATGGGAGTGGGGACGGACACAAACAGTAGAAGGAAAAAAATGGGAACGACGTGAGTGGACGTTGGGAGGGGGGCCGCTGAAGGATTTCTGAGAAGTATTTGGGATATCGCGACATTTTCAGCCTCGCCACCAAATACCTGAAGTAACATGTACTCATCGTATTGCTGAGAGTGTATGTCTACGTTTACGTCACTGACAACAACAGAGAGCTCACAGCCAAAGTTATCTCAATGTTGAGAAACAAATTAACAGCCATGTTTCCAAGCAAGAGAGTAACAACCTCGTCTGTGATCTTTTCCCAGTCCCAGATATATGCGACTGATAGAAAAAGACGGTTACCTGATGCAGTAATTGGTATAACATTGAACAAAGCTCCCCCCTCACATGAAATACATGTGTAGCGGTGTTTACGTTCGCTAGAAAAGGGGGAAAGAACGGGCATAAAAAGAATTTTTTTAAAAAATAAAATAAAAAGTTGCCGCTCGGGCTTGAACCTAAGCCCGTCCGCATGTCAGGTGGACACTACACTACGAAACACATGTACATTTTGAAGGAACAACGATATTGAAAACAATAGCTGGTCTCAAGACATGCCCACCCCTCGATTACCTTCGCTTGCCAACCGTTAACTACGGTTAACTTTGATTGGTTGACCTACGCGAGGGTCATTGGTCATGCTTGTTTGCACATTATCGTTTTCTTCGGCGTGCGTGTGTGCTGTCCCGCATGTTTGGGTGACGTAGAGAATTATATCTACAGATGACATTGAAGTTTCGTATTCCCAATTTTTCCAAACTAATACCAAATTGATCTATTTTAGCTACATTTCCTCTTTCCTGCATCTTAGATGTTATAACAAATGAATGACGATTTCTGGTATTTCATACTCTTCAACATTTTCTCGTGTTAAATAGATGAGATTTTATTAATTTATGAATGATATTTTCAGTGATTGAGGCAATCAAACGCCCACCTGTATGTTAAAAATAAAAAAGTTTAGGGGGATACTTGAGTTATTGGGGGCCCCTGTCAGCCCTCCCCTTAATCCTCCACTGTCCACCAAAGTGTGGGAAATTGAGCGGGGCTTTTTTAGTTTTAGTGTATTTCTTTTCCTTATCAAACGAATATTCAACTGAAGAAATAATGCCGCAAATAGTCTAATTATTGCAATAATAATAACAATAATATTTTTTCAGAGTTTTTAAGTGTTAAAATAAATAATGGTCAAATACTTTGCGTCTTGTACTTTTTTTTTTAAAAAGCGTTTGAAGTTACCAAATTCCCTTACTTTATTCGGGTCATTTCAAATATTTCGAATTGATTGCGTATTAAAGAAAAGAGTAAGGGCGGATATATTTTATTCATTATTTGAATGGATAAAAAGATACTTATGACCATTTCAGTTAAAGCATCGATTATTGTGAGAAACACAACAAAAGGTCAAAAAGGAAGCCAAGAAGGGTATTTAGCGTTAAGCTAGATGTCAAATAGTGTGTTAATTTTTTAGAATTACATCAGTGCTCAAAACAAGGACGATTATAAGTGCTGCCAAAATAATGGTATCTGGGCATAAAATACACACGTTTGAAAATCTTGAAAATATGAGTGTTTGAGATATTAAATGAACAAATATTCTGCATAAGAAGTGACTACATTAAGTATAGTACACGAAATTAAACAGTGCAATTAGATCATTTCGAAGCACCCCAGCTTTAAGGGGTAAAGAAGATCTTATCTTAGATATACAGACGCTCCTTCTATGTAGAAGATAATTGCGTCCACAGACCATGAGAGATGATCTGTTGGCAAGTGATGCAGCGGTCACAGGCCACGGCTATAGGGGTTCCACGCATTACCCCAGCCGCCTAACTATAGTCTAGTTAGGTACCCATTCGGAGCTGGGTGACTCGGGGACTCCTCAGGCCCCGAGAACAAATCCTCACTTTCGTGTGGATTCGAACTCGTGACCATCAGTATGACAGTCGAGAGCGCTACCTCTCGACCACCACGTCCCACGATCTATAGAAATCTGAAATAATTTTTTTTTTCATAAAAAGGTTAATAATACACAGGCAAAAATTTTAGCTAGTTAATAACTAAAGCCCAAGTATATACAAATGGAAATGAATTCAAAATTTGTAGCTAGTTAATAACTAAAGCCCAAGTATATACAAATGGAAATGAATTCATAAATACCCTGACAAATGATGTGGAGTAGATGGGTTGTAAGATATTGTGTAATTATCATATCTACAGAACACCTGACCAGAAAATCAGAAATGTCAAGATCCTCAAAATAGGAAAATGGAGAAGTTCTCCATGATTTTGACCCTTTTAAAAATAAAGAAAACTTAAGTCTGATATTGATTCATATACAGTAGCCCAGTCTTCCAAAGCACACCTCGACATTTAGTATAAAAGTTATTTTTAAAACTATGTTTTTAAAAAAAAAGATTATTATATTAACTATTAACCGTTCAGTTAACTTTAAAACTTGGGGCATGAAGTTAAAACGACATTAGAGTCACAGGCTCGAGCCTCTGTGCAGGTTTTGTTCCAGTAGCTCAAAATAAAGAAAATATCAAAATCCTACCCTACCCCTAAAATTATTGTTTAACCTTTAATTGAAACAAGAAAGTTTGCAGTTGATGCCATAAGCAACAGATTAGAATCTTCATTTGAAAAATTTCATACGAATCTAGTGATGACTAGAGATTATTGACCTACAAATCGACCCACGGGTAAAGCAATCACATTTGCTGCCTTTATTGGGAACACAGATTTAAATGAAGACTTCATTACTCTCAGTTGATGGCTAACAACTCCAAACCAGTGTACCACTCGGTATTCACAGCACACACACAAAGCCATAAAGTAGATAAACAGAATATGACCCTGTTTATACAAAGCACCATGCCCCTAAGAATATATGTGGAAGGGTTTAGTTTGATAACTTCTCAATTTGAGAAAACACCAAAATTTAAAAAAGAAATCTCGTAAAAACGACTAAATTAAAAAGTGTTTTTCCTTTCAATATTGAAGATAAATGTTCGTCCGATAAGTGACTGAATACAGCTTAAAGCTATAGTGACTCTACTGTACTCTACAGAAAGAAATGAAAGACTTCCATAGACTTAAAGCAGCCCACATTATCTCGGATGATATTCTCAATTACATCCATTTGGATGTTTGCTCGTTTATCCTTTTAGAAAAAATGTAATTGAGCCATCTAAATCAGTGCTTCTCAAAGTGGTGGTCAACGGACTGGTGCCGGTCCGCAGAAGGTATCAAGAAATGAAAAATAAATCTAATTACTAAGTAAATTCTTAAATTTTCCTTACGTTTAAGAACCAAATATAGAACTATAAAATTGTCAAAGCCCCCGTGATCTGACAGTTTTATATGCGATATCAATATTAGGATGACTTGAAGGAAGAGTATTCCTTTTCTACTTCATTACAAACAAATACAACTAGTACTGAAATATGTTGGGCATTTCTTGATTCCATTGTTGGCAAATGTCAACTAGATTTAAATATTTTATTGATGTGTGTTTAGATGACGCTGCGGCCATGACAGGGCGGCGTTCTGGAGTTGTTATCAAAATTAAAGATTAGCAGTACACAAGTGCAGGCTAACCCACTGTTTTATTAGCTCCAGAGTGCAGGCTAACCCACTGTTTTATTAGCTCCAGAGTGCAGGTTAACACACTGTTTTATTAGCTCCAGAGTGCAGGCTAACCCACTGTTTTATTAGCTCCAGAGTGCAGGCTAACCCACTGTTTTATTAGCTCCAGAGTGCAGGTTAACCCACTGTTTTATTAGCTCCAGAGTGCAGGCTAACCCACTGTTTTATTAGCTCCAGAGTGCAGGCTAACCCACTGTTTTATTAGCTCCAGAGTGCAGGCTAACCCACTGTTTTATTCACCGTGAAAGTTTGGCCCCCAAGCAAATGTCAACAGGCTTAAGCAACGCGCTCAGCGAAATTGTAAAAGTTGTGCACAATGTCAAGGCGCTTTAAATTCTAGGTTATTTGCTGCATTATGTGGCGAAATGGACGTGGAATTCAAATGGCTATTACTGCATGCAGATGTACGTTGGTTTTCTCGAGGCAAATTTCTCTCTAGGTTTTTTTGAATTGTGAAAAAAGCTCAACAAGTTTCTTCAGGAGAAAAAGTTGACTAGTCTCAACTATTTCGAAATGCGAAATTTAACTAGAACATTTTAGAACATCCGATTATGTCATTTTGATCTATGTTAGTTATGTAAATTCGGAAATAACATTTTTTTTTTATTTTAAAAATGTAGGTTTTATTTGCATACATTATTGTTAATTTACCCTGAAGTGACTAAAATTTGTATCCTAAGAAACTGTATAGGAATAAGTGGGGAAGCTTTGTATTAACATTTTGTAGAGAAAGAAGCGTTGGGTGGTCCTAAATTTTAGAGAGGTGCTGAGCATTGTGTTGTTAAAACTTTCTCATTGCCCTTTGTCAGACCTTCTTGCTTATAAATAATTTAAGCACAAAGAAACTCTTAAAATACACAAGGGAGTCTAGACTAATTACAATCAAGAAAATTCCACAAGTTATTAGCTTTCACTTGCTGACGTGGAAAAAAACGTGGCTAGATCATCAGATGGTGGTTTAAACAAACTTAACATACTTACTCCGTCTCCCAACATTTAAACATAATATAATCTTGAGTCGATGACATATATCATATTGCGGTGAAGGGAGGTCGATTACATCTTTCTGTTCCAGCAGCATTAGCATATATTTTCGCAAAGTCTTCGGGTTATAATTAAAATTAATCAAATTTATATAAAATCAAAATAATGCACAGATTTCTAGTTAGTCTCAGTCCTTTCGCATTGATGTTATTTGAAATTTGCTTCGGGTTGACAATCTCGACTAGCTGCCCCATTTCTCAAGCCGAGTCCAATAACCGGGAAAATGTCAGAGTAATAAATAATTTCATCCAGTCGGCGTATACTATAGAACACGTCAATTTAGCCCAGAATAGATGTGCTTCATTTATTTTTTAAAAATGGTTTTTAAAAGGGTTTTAAGGGTTTAAACTATTATCGGTAAATTTATATAACTATAGTTATTATGGCAAGCGTGATCGACAAATGTTAATGCGTGGTATAGAAATTCAAATTTAATCTTAAGGTTATCAACGGTTGTATACAATCCTGCTTTTTCCTTTCTGGTATTCGGACGTGGAATGGATTGACTGAACACAACAGAAAAACAAACATACTTTTAACTTTCAAAACTTCTAAGACTAAGCTAAATCCACAAAGTAATAATAATCTTCACAAAAGGATTAGGGTATGTGATAGCGATTCTCGTTCATAAATTGATTCAATAAACCCTTTAGTAACTACATTATATTGCCACCATCCATATTTATGGGCAACAAATATTCCCTAATAATTATTAATTATATAATCAATGTTAATTTTGGATCTAAAAACACGTGATAACAGGCCTTGAAGACATAACATTGAGCCAGATAGCCAAATGATACTTAGGTCAAATAGACTAAAGCACCAATATCTCACCTTGAATCATAAAATTAAAATGAATTCATGAAAACCCTGACGAATAATGTAAAGTAGATGGATCGCGAGATATTTTGTAAATATTATATCTACAGTACACCTGACCAGAAATAAGAAAAGTAAAGATCCTCAAAATAGGAAAATTGAGAAGTTCTCCATTATTTTTTCACCCCTTTAAAAATAAAGAAAACTTATATCTGACATTAATTCATATCTAATTCTCCAGTCTTGCAAAGGCAAACCTCGACATTTAGTATAAAAGTTATTTTTAAAACTCTTGTTTCAAAAGTTGTTTATATAAACCCTTCAGTTGACTTTAAAACTTAGGGCATGAAGTTCAAACGACATTACAGTCACAGGCTCGAGTCTCTGTGCAGGTTTTTTTTTATATTATTTTTTATTTATTTTAAGCTTAAAGGTGTCCATCCATGGATATCTGATGTATGTCTGATCTAAGATGGAGTAAATAAAGCCTGCTGGGTATTGTGCAAAACAATTACCATCGTATGCTACTGCCTGTGAACGCTGCTTCCCTTGCTTAACAAGTAGAGCATGGTGTGGAGGATTCGTTGTCTGAGGGATCGAGGTCCGCCCGTAGCCATAGATATCAAACACACTTCGTGATTGAACGTATAAGCTAGAATACTTCCGCTGTAAAGCGCGGATATTTATCTCTAGTTAACAATAAACTCCAAGTAACGAATGGAAAAGAATCAGTTTTTTTTTAATCAGCACAGAAACTAAACATTCTTTACGCCTGTCCTCTTATCTTAGGGGTCGTCCATAAAGTACATCACGCTATTTTTTTTTACAATTTTTAACTCTCCCCCCTCCCCCTGTCACAAACTCTCACTTTTTCTTACCCCCTCACCCCCTCTGGAGCGTGACGTACTTCGTGGACGGCCCTTATCTTATATATTACAGACGCTCCTTCTGTACAGAAGACTATTGAGTCCTACGTATATCTATGGTTTGTGTTTAGTCCTGTATTCTTATTAGAGTTTTAAAGGATGATAAAGTGTCCTCTCCATGTCACGTTCACTTTCTACAGTGTATATCACTCAGCTCTTAAATATCTTCTGTACGTTTAAACTTAAAGGGTACATTGGTCTAACACGACCGTCTTGGGCTACGCTCAACTCTCTACTCCCACAAGCCGTACTTCAGTAAAATTCCGGCCACATAAAAAATGCTAAAATCTAGGTTTGATACCCAATGAAAACATTATCTGTACTATAACACAATATCAGCATCTAGTTTCTATACCTGTACGTTTTTACTCCATATTCGTTTCACATTTCCTATATCCTGTTAATCCTTGAGCGTCTTGGTGAGACGCACTATAGTCTGGTGCGCACACTACACTAACTATTATGTACCATATTTAATTAAGACATTCTCACACCATAACATCTGACCGTAACACATGGTCTGTATGTTCTTACAATATATGTCAAAGAGAACGAAACATTCAATAATCTTCAGTATTGAAGAGCAGCCTAAATGTAAAAAAAAATGTGGCTCCAACACTGTTTAACTGAAACTTAGACACTATTTGATACATACCTTGCAACACCACAGAAATGAACGTGATAAAATGGACGCAGATCATACTGGAGTCTCCACTGACGGGCCCTTCAACTGGTTTCTTCTCTTTCGTTTGTATCACATGAGAGTGGCAGTACACCATCCAATTAATGGAATAAAACCTGGCGCATTTGTCCAGAAAATGTTGTGAACTGAAATTCAATTCAGTTTCTTTTCATTATAATAACATTTAGTGGGGACAAACTCAATTATGAGCGTCAAGAATTTTCCTAATTAATATATTGTTATTTTTAATAAAGTCTACACCAAGTGATTTTGTACTGTATAAAGTTTTCACTAGGAAAACCTTGATAACAGCAAACAAAAAATTTAAGCCTTCTTTAGAATACGGTTTTTGAGATATTATTATCTAACCATAAATTAATACCACCTATCAATCCATCTATCTGTCTGTCCTTACATCCATTCATCCATCCATCCATCCGTCCATCCATCCGTCCATCACTCCATCCATCCATCCATCCATCCATCCATCCATCCATCCATCCATCCATCCATCCATCCATCCGTCCGTCCATCCATCCATCCATCCATCCATCCATCCATCCATCCATCCTTCCGTCCATCCATCCATCCATCCATCCATCCGTCCTTCCGTCCGTCCATCCTTCCATCCATCCGTCCATCCGTCCATCCATCCGTCCATCCATCCATCCATCCATCCATCCTTCCGTCCGTCCATCCTTCCATCCATCCGTCCATCAATCCGTCCATCCTTCCATCCATCCATCCATCCATCCATCCTTCCATCCATCCATCCATCCATCCATCCATCCATCCGTCCATCCGTCCATCCATCCATCCATCCATCCATCCATCCGTCCATCCGTCCATCCTTCCATCCATCCATCCATCCATCCGTCCATCCATCCATCCGTCCATCCTTCCATCCATCCATCCATCCGTCCATCCGTCCATCCTTCCATCCATCCATCCATCCATCCATCCGTCCATCCATCCATCCATCCATCCATCCGTCCATCCGTCCATCCTTCCATCCATCCATCCATCCATCCATCCATCCATCCATCCATCCATCCGTCCATCCATCCTTCCATCCATCCATCCATCCATCCATCCGTCCATCCATCCATCCATCCGTCCATCCGTCCATCCTTCCATCCATCCATCCATCCATCCATCCGTCCATCCGTCCATCCATCCATCCGTCCATCCATCCATCCATCCATCCATCCATCCATCCATCCATCCGTCTATCCATCCATCCATCCATCCATCCATCCATCCGTCCATCCGTCCATCAGTCCATCCTTCCATCCGTCCATCCGTCCGTCCGCTAGTCTGTCTGTCTGTCTGTCTATCTATCTGCATGTCTCTCCGTTTATGTTTTATACGTTAGTCTATTCATTCTATACTTATATCTCTGTCTGTTATCTATGAATATTTTCTAAATAACCCGTTTTCGGAGATAAACTGAATTTGTTAAAATTGTAACAAAAAGGTTTCATAATTCATTTTGAATAAAGAATAAAGTACAAGTTCTAATACTTAATACTCTTAATTTGAGATAACACAAACCGCATGTATTCCTTACTATTTACAAAAATTAGAACATAATATCTATTTTGAATTTTGGCAATAGACTTTTCAAATAATTGAAATGACTAAAAAAATAAATAATTTTTTTTTAATAATTATTTTTTTAAAATCATTTTAAAAAGTTCTAAAACTTAAAATATCTGTAAAAATTAGGCATTGAAATATTTAATTGTCTTTTGTTGTTTTTTTTTAAATTTTAATAACACACTACTTATAGTACAATATACGTAACGATTGTTGATAAATAGCTTCTTTCACATTGAACCTAAAATGGAGAAAGTAATTATCGTTTGTGAGCTCTAATATATCTAATATTAAAGCATTAGGTAACTTGTACAAAAACTTCAGTTAAACAGATCGATCCATCAACGTCGTCGGTATGAAATATAGGAAATTCGAAACAAAACTTTGGATCTCCATAGCAAGCATGACCTCGTGCTAGGTATTGGTAGCTTATATGTGGGGCCTTTAAGTAAAGTTGTCACCCTTTCGTGGCATTGGCTAATAAATGCCGATTTAATATAGCACAATCTTGGAATCATACTGCGCACGCTCAGAGGCCGACGGCAAGCGAGAGAATTAGTCGTGATTCCCGCCCACGTCAACACGTATAATGATGTCTGGCATTATTGTCTTTTATTGTCTGGGTGTTGAGTGAGTATACCAGTGAGAGAGAGGGGGGGGAGAGAGAGAGAGAGAGAGGGGGGGGGGAGAGAGAGATGTTTTTCACTTTATTTTCTTCTACCCCGCCCAGACAAAGAAGCATGATAGTAAAATTGAGTATGGAACTATGAAAGGATGGTCGTTAAAATGTATATAGTAAGTTTTGAGAGTTCGTGTTCATGTTAATAAGTATAAATGTATTGCTATTTTAAATTAGAACATCTTACATAAGTTGTCATTAATCTAATATATGCTGAGGTCATTTCAGACTAAAGGAAATTAAATTTCAGTCATTTGGATACGTGAAGATATATATGTATATTACAATGACAGTTGAGGCTATATATGTTTATTACCATGGAGTTGAGGATATATTTCTATAATGCAATGTGAGCAGGAGCAACTCCAGTGGTAGGGGTTGAAGGATGCGTCTGTTGCTAACCAGAGCTCGGGTCAATATATTTGTGTTACAGAATTTTCAAAGAAAATGAATTATTTATTTCAAATTCGAATTTCACACAAATCTAAGATTTTGAGTTACACCAATCCAAGATTTTGAGTCACACCAATTCAACATTTTGAGTCCCACCTATAGATAATTTTGAGTCACACCAATGTAACATTTTGAGTCACACCAATTCAACATTTTGAGTTACACCATCCATCATTTCGAGTTAAAACAATCTAAAATTTTGAGTTACACTATCCAACATATTGAGTTACACCAATTAAACATTTTGAGCCACACCTATCCATAATTATGAGTCGCACCATCCAACATTTTGAGTTACACCATCCAAAATTTTGAGTTACACCAATCTAACATTTTGAGTTACACCATCCAACATTTTGAGTTACACCAATGTAACATTTTGAGTTACACCATCCAACATTTTGAGTTACACCATCCAACATTTTGAGTTACACCAATCTAACATTTTGAGTTACACCCATCCAACATTTTGAGTTACACCATCCAACATTTTGAGTTACACCAATCTAACATTTTGAGTTACACCAGTCTAACATTTTGAGTTACACCATCCAACATTTTGAGTTACACCAATCTAACATTTTGAGTTACACCATCCAACATTTTGAGTCACACCCATTCAACATTTTAAGTTACACCATCCAACATTTGAGTTACACCAATCTAAAATTTTGAGTTACACCAATTAAACATTTTGAGCCACACCTATCCATAATTTTGAGTCACACCATCCATCATTTTGAGTCACACCTATCTAATATTTTGAGTCACACCAATGTAAAATTTTGAGTCACACCATACAACATTTTGAGTCACACCAATTCAACATTTTAAGTTACACCATCCAACATTTTGAGTTACACCAATCTAACATTTTGAGTTACACCAATCTAACATTTTGAGTTACACCAATCAAACATTTTAAGTTACATCATCCAACATTTTGAGTTACACCAATCTAACATTTTGAGTTACACCAATTCGACATTTTAAGTTACACCATCCAACATTTTGAGTTACACCAATCTAACATTTTGAGTTACACCAATCAAACATTTTGAGTTACACCAATTTAACATTTTGAGTTACACCAATTCAACATTTTGAGTTACACCAATCTAACATTTTGAGGGACACCAATCCAATATTTTGAGTTACACCATCCAACATTTTGAGTTACACCATCCAACATTTTGAGTTACACCAATCCAACATTTTGAGTTACACCAATCTAACATTTTGAGTTATACCATCCAACATTTTGAGTTACACCAATCTAACATTTTGAGTTACACCATCCAACATTTTGAGTTACACCAATCTAACATTTTGAGTTACACCAATTAAACATTTTGAGTCACCCCACTTCTTAAGTGTGTTACTGTTTCCAAAAATTAAAAAATAAATAAATATTGTAATACTGGTTAATTAAATCGATTTTTCCTAAATGTCATACACTGAAAGAGTCACTATGTTTTAATACTTCATGAAATCTTGATTGTAAGATTTAACATTCATTTTAAATTTCTGCTGATTATTCCTGTCATGGATAACCAGGTACTGGAGCAATTTAAAAAAAGCAGTTAAGGTGATAATATTTGGCTTACGGGGCCGTCCATAAATGACGTCACGCGATTTTGGCCGATTTTTTACCCCCTCCCCCCCTACGTCACGCGTCGTCACAAAATCGTCGACCCCCCCTCAAAAAGTACGTCACAAAACTTTGACCCCCCCACCCCTAAATTTTTTTTTTCTTTTTGAAAATAAGAACGTTTCAAATCATTTTTTTTGTCATTTAAGTATTTATTTAGTGTAGGTCTACATTGTATTATCGTAACATGAGCGAAGCTATGTAAAAGATATTACATAAATTGTAAGCCAGTGATTCTCAAACTTTTTTCGTATCAGACCGGCAAGAATTTTTCCATTTCAACAGGTACCATAGCATTCTTTTCCAGTTTTGACATGATTTTCTCTGTACTTATTTGATAGCATAATGAACCCCTACACAGCCTGTTTTATATATTACATTTTTTTAAAAAATGTTTAATTGCCATGGCATAGCAAGACAGCTAACGAACAATGCAGCGGTCATGTCAAAAACCATTGATGTGATTAACCTTCGCGATTAAGCTCGCGAATGTGACTATTGATATTACAAGAATCATTTCATTTATAGACCTAGAATATATAGATACAAGACAATTCCTCAAATTGATTTCAATCTTCTAATGACAGTTTCCCTTCTAGGTATATGCACATCAAAGGCATTTGATCTAAAATAATCATATTGATATCACATCTCATGTTTTCTAAAAAAATATTAGGTATTCGCTGGAAGAGGAAAATGGCCCATTCTGTATGAACCCCACATTTATGCAGGAAAGTAGGGTGTCATCTTGTGCGTCGCAAAATACAGTATACTTGCAAGTAGAGGACTTAAATACTATGACATTATTAAAATATCCAACATTATCATAACTTTTAACTCCAAAGCTCACAAGTTTGTTTTTTTTTTTAGTTTTTTTCCCATTCTTTCTTCTTCAGGATTTCTCGCACGTCACACAACAGTTGTAGATATAATGTCACCAATAAATTATCTCATTTGGGGTTAAAATTAAAAGGGAACTCTTGGGGGTAATGCTCAATCATTGTGGGCATAGAAAATTTGCTAGAATCCGCTACTTTTGGGTTAACAGTAATGTTAATATAAACTTTTATAATTTTAATATTTAGATATCATATTGAAACGGTCCGTTTTTTTTCAAACCGTTTAACTTTTTTAACCGGC
>MUZC01002237.1:731800-761064 GCA_002072015.1 Radix auricularia
GCCCCTAAAGTCATTAAATCGATCATCTATTTATTTTAGTAGTGTATCCAAGATAGTGAAGTACGTTTCAGATTTAAAACTGTTAGTTGGATCATTAGCCCTTTTATCTCTACAAAGTTCGCCTGCCATATTTGTATTTTCTGCAATTCGCGTTTCTTTAAATGTTGTTTTTAACATCTAGTTTGGAACAATTTTCGTTAATAAATTATTAGACATCTACTTTCAGAATTTTAAAAAGCTTGATCGCTTCTCATTTCAACAAACTTATTTCTTCCAACATCGATCAATCGTTTTGCAATTGCAATGTCAATACTCTTGAGCTGCAAGTGGTTTGATAACATGAAAATATCAACCAACTTTTGTACAAATAGCATCAGAAAAAACAAAAGAATATTTTGTTATTAAAGCAGATAGTCCCATTGCTTCTGCTCTGACACTTCCTTTATGTTATGTCGATGGCCTTGAAATTATATCTTCTAGAATGGCTAGAATAGCAGAGAATAATCCAATAACTGCATCAACTGCATGCTTACGGCCTACGGCTTGCCCATCTTGTATCAAAAAGTCATTTCAGAGTATCTACTGTTGATTCATATTGAGATTATCGATTTTTTAAAAGAGTTTAAGACGTTGTAAACCAGACATAAAGAATACCTTTCAGCTGTGCCAAAAACAACTGTATAGATCACTGTTTACAGACATTGCTTTGATAGTGACCAAATTCAAAACATGAGTACAACAATGAACATAGATGGCATTCTGTGAAAGTTTGAAGGCCACTCTTAGTTCAAGACATCACAGATGAGCCAACATATGCATTTCCTCCTCAGATTGTGATATCAATGTCTCGCTTTTGTAATATGTAGTTCCACAACATGTCCTGATTTTGAAACTGAACGTAAAATGACATCTTATCAATTTCAAATATATCAATGTTTCGTCTGATCGATAGTTACAGAAAATACATGTTCATTATCAATGACTGCCGATAATTCAGATGCAAATGATTGAATTAAATCAATCTGCACATCATGATTTAAATAAATTTCATTTTTCTTTTAAACTCTAGATGACTGTTCAAAGTGGAATCATAGTTGGCTAATAAGCTTGTGATTTAACAAATATTTCAAGTATTTCTACAACTAACATCACTAAAGTCTAAAGCAAGAATTTTCTCTGTGTACTCTGAATAGCAAACCTTGTTTTGCTAAAAATCAAGAAAAACGTCACGTTTATCATTCGTTTCAATATTTCTCTATTCTTTTCCACTTAGCGACGCTCCTGACTGACCAAACCAGATATTACAGTTTTGAAATATGATATTTAGCAAGCCAATATTGTCGTATTGCAGTTTCGTGTTGATAAAATTTTATTCTTTTTTTTTTTTTGCTCTGGTTACACCTTTTTAGTGTTCATGAGGGCGTCTCAGGGGGGCGCCATTTTAGACCTAACTGGAGCGCGGGGGGGCGACTCACCCCCCCTGCCCTATAGCTAAATCCGCCACTGAATTAGATCCGCTCATCACTTGAACCTATTAATGTCAACACGCTTGTCTTTTTGCGTAGTTGGTGAAAAGTAGATATAAAGGAGACATGCCAGTGTTATTTAGATTTTCAACAACAACGTGAAATGAGTGTTACTTATGACATCTGACATCATAAATTATAATTTTTGCTTTAATCGAAATTAACGATTAATTAATCGTTAATTTTTCAAAAGTTAACAATTAAATTTAAATTAATCGTTAACAGCCCTAGTATTTACCCAATGCTCTGATATTAGTAAAATTTTGCGGCGCCCCCTAAAATTCTTCTGGCCCCCCCACGCAGACAAAGCTAAATCCGCCACTGATCTAATTGACAATATAACCAGCCGAGCTGAATAATCATTCACATGGAACTGAGAAAACTTAAACTGGTATGCTCAAAACGGTCTTGGCAAGGAATGACCTTATCGGATATCGGTGTTCATTAATTTTCCATCATTGTACAGGATTAATGGATTCAAGAACTTCCATCTCCATTTTGTAACGCAGTAATTCATCAGAAGAGCTGTCGTCATTTCTGTTTTAGAGTCAAACTCCATTACTGCCATTATCAAAATGTTTGTGTAATCTTCAGGAAATTATTTATCAGCCGCATTAAAAAAAAAATTTAAAAAAAAAAATTGTTGACTTTTCGACTTCAAATTATTTTTAAGTGATGGGTCGATTAATGGTTAAAAATACTTTAATCCTTAAAATTTTTAAGGAATAGTCGAGAAATTAATCGTTAATATCCGCAGCCATTTTCAATACTAATTATTAGCCTACTAAATCAGTAAAATTTCCAAATTAACAAACAAGTCAAACAGAAGAAAAAATATAAACAGATATATTTTCAAAATAGTAACGTATATTTATTTCAGTAGTATATTTATTGATCTAAGAAAGAAACTTAGTTTATGCGAATTTATATAGAGCCCTGAGCCATATTTAAATTCCTTTCTACGTGGAGCGAAACGATTTATCGTTGATTCAGAGTCAACGTTCTCACCTAGATCACGTTCATTTGAAATTAATGCCACTCCAGACAGACGCTCGTTTGTTATTGTTGAGCGCAAATATTTTTTGATGATTTTCAATCATTGCTAACAGGAAGATTCAAGTAAATTTTTTATAGAATTGACAAACAAGAGAGACCTGATGCCATTTATTTTTCAATCAAGAATGGTAGAAACTCTTTAAGTTGTAGCTCACTAGATAGTGATGGACGTTGTGATGCATGCAAATTTTTAAAGGTATAATATTCAAGAATGCTTCTTCTAGGTTAATGTGTTTGTAAATTTTGCATAAACTTCGAAGAGGATCTGTATTTTCTTCCAACTTTTGTGATGGATCAATACAATAGAAATAAATAGCTGCGCCCCTAAAGTCATTCAATCGATCATCTATTTATTTTAGAAGTGTATCCAAGATAGTGTAGTACGTTTCAGATTTAAAACAGTTGGATCATCAGCCCTTTCATCTCTACTCAGTTCACCGGCCAAATTTTTATTTTCTGCAATTCGCGTTTCTTTTGATTTTGTTTTTAACATCTAGTTTGGAACAATTTTTGTTAATAAATTATTAGACATCTACTTTCAGATTTTAAAAAGCTTGATCGCTTCTCATTTCAACAAACTTATTTCTTCCAACATCGATCAATCGTTTTGCAATTGCAATATCAATACTCATGAGCTGCAAATGGTTTGATAACATGAAAATATCAACCAACTTTTGTACAAATAGCATCAGAAAAAACAAAAGAATATTTTGTTATTAAAGCAGATAGTCCCATTGCTTCTGCTCTGACACTTCCTTTATGTTATGTCGATGGCCTTGAAATGATATCTTCTAGAATGGCTAGAATAGCAGAGAATGATCCAATAACTCCATCCACTGCATGCTTACGGCCTACGGCTTGCCCATCTTGTGTCAAAAAGTATTTTCAGAGTATCTACTGTTGATTCATATTGAGATTTTCGATTTTTTAAAAGAGTGTGTAGACGTTGTAAAATAGACGTAAAGAATACATACAACCTTTCAGCTTTGCCTAAATCAACTGTATACATCACTGTTTACAGACATTGCTTTGATAGTGACCAAATTCAAAACATGAGTACAACAATGAACATAGATGGCATTGTGAGAAGGTTTGAAGGCCACTCTTAGTTCAAGACATCACAGATGAGCCAACATATACCTTTCCTCCTCAGATTGTGATATCAATGTCTCGCTTTTGTAATATGTAGTTCCACAACATGTCCTGATTTTGAAACTGAACGTAAAATGACATCTTATCAATTTCAAATATATCAATGGTCCATCTAATCGATAATTACAGAAAATATATGTTCATTATCAATGACTGCTGATAATTCAGATGCAAATGATTGAATTAAATCAATCTGCACATCATGATTTAAATAAATTTCATTTTTCTTTTAAACTCTAGATGACTGTACAAAGTGGAATCATAATTGGCTAATAAACTTGTGATTTAACAAACATTTCAAGTATTTCTACAACAAACATCACAAAAGTCTAAAGCAAGAATTTTCTCTGTGTACTCTGAATAGCAAACCTTGTTTTGCTAAAAATCAAGAAAAACGTCACGTTTATCATTCGTTTCAATATTTCTCTATTCTTTTCCACTTAGCGACGCTCCTGACTGACCAAACCAGATATTACAGTCTTGAAATACGATATTAAGAAAGCCAATATTGTCGTATTGCAGTTTAGTGTTGATTAAATTTTTCGCGTTTAGCATTTTTTTTTTGGCTCGGGTTACACCTTTTTAGTGTTCATGAGGGCGTCTCAGGGGGGCGCCATTTTATACCCAATTTGAGCGTGGGGGGGCGACCCGCCCCCCTGCCCTATAGCTAAATCCGCCACTGCACTGTAGGCTAATTAAAAATGTTTTACGTATCTATAATAAAACAAGTACAGTCGAACCCAGTTATGTCGACGGCCTATGGGTTTGCCAAAAAGGGTCGAGATAACCGAGGATCGGGATAAACGACAACCAATATGGCGGCAAAATATTAACACGTGCTTGAATTTTTTTTATGTACATGATGTGCGGTAATAAATGAGAATGTACATGTACATGATTGAGGGGGGGGGGTTACACAACAGCGTTGCCGTTATTTGTTTGATGAAGTGATCGGCATGTTATAAAAATTAACATACATGTTTGCTAACAACAAAAGGCATATGTGCACCAACTGTTCATACCTTTAATCAAGACCGGCTAACCTGAACTTCACTTAGCCGATATATTAGCTTATTACCCGGAGTTAATTTTTTGTTGTGTTACGGCAGAATACCAGAGCCAACACGACCGTGACATCAAAGCGTTTTCTGAATAAAAATATTCCGATCTATAAATAACTTAAAAATTCACTTCATCACTGTTAGTTGTGTTCGCTAGTGAATGATTTTTAGATTTAAAAAGTATTGCTTACTAAGCGAAGTATGGTACCAAAAGTAACACAGCGCAGAGAACTAAACGCAATCGGGCTGTGACGTCACCAGCAGACACCGTGATTTGGACATTTTATACCTTCCCCTTTTTGGTTCTAAAAAATGTAAGGGAAAATACGGACCGGACAGTAAAACGGGCTTTTCTTCTAACGATTGACCAGTCCGCAAAAACAAAATTACTTGACAAAAATTGATAATCGAGATAACCGACTTTAAGTGGCAAATTTTGCTATCATTTGTACTCGAGATATTAGGGTTTTGCAACATAAAAGAAGTTACATAACCGATGAGAAAATGCTTAGACAAAGAGAGAATTTCGTCATTCAACTTCAAAAGCGTCGACATAATAGGGTTGGCGAGATAACCGAGGACGAGATAAATGGGTTCGACTGTAATAAAAACACGAATGAGTATTTAAACGCATTTCCAACAAGGAATTTCAGATTTTTTTCGCAAGGGAATTCATTCTAGATTACATTAAAGTCCATTCAAATAAGTTATTCTGAAAGATAACAAAAAATGACAGCATTTACCCTCACGCCATATCACACCAAGAATGTGTCAATATAATGCGCACCCCGCAACAATCTAAAATAAACATTCACAAAGCCGGACACCCCTATTAACTACCATTCCAGATTACTGAAAAAAGTCATTTTCAAATCAATAATTTGAAAATTACACAACACAATTATTCTCAAAAATTGATTCTAAAATTACGGGAGTCGAACGATAAGAATTTTTTTCTAAAATTCCTACTCCAACATTGTTCTAAATATTATCATTTATTGTTTGGCGTTTGTTTCACGCGATAGCTTTTATGGTTGTTGAAAAAATGATAAAATACTGATATTTTCCTTTTTTTAAAAAAAAATTTTGCCATGGGAAATTGCGTTTAAAAAAGTACCTGCTTTGAACCGCACAACTTAACTTAAAATGCGCACACGAAAAAGTGCGCACCATTATTTTACCATAAAAAACTTTTGAAAGCAAGCGCATAGTGAAAAATATAGATCTACTTTGGGAAAAAATACTTCGCCAAAAACAAGTCGTTTGGCCAGTAATCCTGCAGATGTTCAATATAAAAATGATAGTTATTTAATTTTTCTATCTTTTTCTATAAATTTTCATAATTTTTTAAATTTACGGCTTTCAGGCAAAAGAGAAAATTACAAAAAAGTTTACTAAAACCAGCTGCAGGTTAAAAGGAACCGTACGGATAAATTTGGTCCCGTCCATTATTTGGTTTTTCCGTGATTGTGTAACTTAAAGTTGAAAAGTGAAACATCATCATCAGTCGCGTGACAGTTGCTGTCACGGGGGGGGGGGGATGGATACATCAATAGACTACGATCTTTACATTTGCTTATCTTGAGCGACTGCCATTAATTCATTCAATCTCATCACTGTTCATTTCTTTTTGTTGTCAAGCAAACTTTTCCGCTGTCGACCTCTTTGCCAGCCCCCTTCTTTACTGCCTTGAAGGATGATTTTCGCCAAGAGATCTTATCTCAGTACATGAGCGAACCTTGTCATCTTACGTCTCTTAATTGTTGTTATAAGTGTTTTGATACAGTCGCTGTTTTGATACAGTCGCTGTTTTGATACAGTCGCTGTTTTGATACAGTCGCTGTTTTGATACAGTCGCTATTATGACGGTCGCTGTTTTGACACAGTCGCTGTTTTGAAGTCGCTGTTTTGACGGTCGCTGTTTTGACAGTCGCTGTTTTGACGGTCGCTGTTTTGACTGTCGCTGTTTTGACGGTCGCTGTTTTGACAGTCGCTGTTTTGTAGCCGTGCCGTACTTAACAGATTCACTAAAGTTTCATGCTTCTAACTACATCGGAAATTGGAAAATTAGTGATGAGTCAGTTTTTTAATCAGAAAAAATACATTTGGACCCCAGCTCCCAGTGAGTGATACTTTAAATATTCTTTGCCTGGGGAGGAGGGTCCCCACTTGTGTGACGATATGTGACGAAGGGGGGGGGAGTTTAAGAATTGTGACGTCACGTCAAAACACGCTACTCTGAGCCAAAGTTCCACTTACACTAAATACTAGGGCTGTTATCGATTGATTTACATTTAATCTTTAACTTTTGAAAAATTACCGAATAATTAATCGATAACTTTGCCTCAAGCTGAAAATAAAATGAATGACGTCATTAAACTGAAAATTTCATAAAAGTTCCATAACTTAAGTACTTTATTTTTACAAATATACTTAGGATAGATATTTAAATATAAGTATTTCAATTTAATGTCAATGAATTTTTAATTTTCTTATTGTTAATTAAGTAAAAACATTGTGTTTTTAAAATATCACTTTATATGAACGGCTCATTTTAAAGTTTACACTTCAATTATTTTTTTAATGGAGAAGTTTGTACGTAAAGAAAAAAAAACTATTATTATTATTTATTAATAAATCAAAAAAATTGTTTAGAATATTTCTTTAATTTTAATGTCTATTTTATCGATTAAAATAGTTTTAATCGATAAAAAATTTTACCGAATAATCGAGAAATTAATCGGTAATTTCCGCAGCCCTACTAAATACATACTAAAAATAACAATAAAATAACAATAAAGTGTTTTGAAACATGCTCATTTTCAAATAGACAATACCACCTTAAGGTGGGGTGTCACAGCTTTTTGACGTCATATTGTGGTTTTGGGGGAAGGGTCTAAGTTTTTGTAATGAAGTGTGACAAGGGAGAGGGTGAGGTTAAAAATCGGCCAGAATGTTACCAGAATTTGTAGGATTGTAGTATCCTTGTTCAATCATTGGTTTAGTTCTAAGTTGCTCCAGCATTAATATGTATTTATCTGTGTATGGGATCTAAGTTTGTCAACGCGCAAAAGGGTTCAACAGCCAGTCGGAAATCTCCAAGTCAAGAATGTCCTCAAATATTTTGTTCATACTGCATCGACGGGCTCTTATTGTTGACAGTAAGCAAGCAAATCCTCATCTCTGATTTGCAATTTCTAAAGATTTTTGGGGAAAACAGTCATAAAGGGATATTTGTTTATTTTAACAGTTTATTGTCTACCAAATCATTGCATTTGCTTTCAAGGAATTTGAATACTGAATCAAGGAGAGTATAAAATTAATTGAAATATGCACCTTGTTATAACCAACGTACTTCTGTGTGAATAAGTAAACTTTTATAGTCTTCATAATTTTCCAAACAATGTTGAGCAAATAATCTCTCATTGAAGGCATTTATTTTTATTTAAGTAATTTCTCTAATGACATATTGAAGTGATACATGCAAACTTTCATAAAATGTATTAGCAAATTAATAATGAATGACACAATATACTGAAAATACATTCGCTACATAATTTATCATTTTGTCATATCCCTTCGCCTTTTAAATACTTTTAAATTGCCGGGCATTATGAATAATACCCAATTATTTACATTCACCGTAACATATACATTAATTACATGACAGTTGGCGGGGTGGAGGCATAAAGAATTTTAAACAGGCTTAACGTTGGTTTGAGTTGGGTTCGGGACAGAAAAGGTTGGGAATAACTGGTCTAGATGTTTTTTGAATTGGTTTGGATGTGGGTAATAATGCCTGACAAAAGGATGCTATCTGTGAAATTTTTAGACTAATAACATAATAACCCCTTTTTCAGTCCATGACGGACTCTAGGGCAAGTGAAGTAGCGTTCACAAGTTATATTAAGCCACCACTAACGAGCACGGGATTGTGTGGCTAGCACAATGTCCCGTGGGCCATGCCAGTAACGTGGTTTGAACTCGTGTCTAGAGTTCTTCCCACCGTTCAGCAGTCTAAAGCGCTACTACTTAGACCACCGCAGAATGTTTCATCAATATACATTCGGACCTGTCTATGTCGAACTCAAAGGGACCCGTCACAACGGCGTAGCGCGGGTATGTGCCGCCCGGGGCAGAATCGAAAATTGGCGCCCCCGCCCCCCCCCCAACGAAAAATTGTGTTAACACTGTAAAGTAAAGATAGTTTTGACTAGAAAGTAATAATATCACTGTTATAAAGATAAAAAGAAAAGCTTATTTCTTTTGCTTCTTTAATAACATTAAAATTTTCTGATTTTCCTGATTGCACCCTCTTTCGTGTATCAATGTTTTCAGCCATGCCATATCCAATAGCCAAAATTGAAATAGCAATAGATTAGAAAATGTTGGCATAATCGATTTTGCTTGTAATTAATTTTTCATTTACTTAATTTTAGAGAAGCTATTTAAGACATTGCATTATTTAAGACTGTTGGCTGCAATGTTCAAATTAATTATATTATTTTAGGCAAGGTAACTTCGAGGTAATAAACTTTTATAAATCAAGTGGTCTTTAATTCATTAATTCTTATTTTTTATCCTCGGGGTAAAATAGTATTTACTTGACAATGTCAATTGAATACTCTAATTTAAAGGCTGCATTTCGAAGTCCATCAGATCGCCTGGCGTACGAAAATTGTAAAAGTTTTCTAAATTCTACTTACCTGCCAAAATCTCACATGAATTTCTACCGTAATGTCATCTTATAAATAATAGAACTTTCCTCTCCTCTTTTTTTTTTCAAATAACATGGATACATATTTTGGATCACAAAAAAATTGTTGTTTTTGACTTGAGGATTCGATTTAAAAAGATTTTATTGTGACTAGAAAAGTTCCTGCGTCTGTTGGTCTGATGATCATTTTCTTCCTTCCTCTATCAGTTTTTCTATAGCTTTCAAAATAATCTCAAAATGGCTCTGTTGTATATTCACTATTTTGTATTCTGAAGCCTTACTTGTAAAGTAAGTAGATATTCCAAATGGTTATGGGCATGAATAAGAATGCGTAACAACGTTCTAGTGTACTAAAATAGATAATTCGTTTCAGTTGGATTATCATGTAAACTATTTGAGCAAGATATGACAGTGAGAGTTTATGTCACTGCGTCTTTCTCAAACGCCTGTATACTTTCCAGCCATAAAGAAGAAGTATTAACACATGCAGATCCCCTGCAATCCATTATTTTAAGATCGTCATTAATTAAAAATCATTTCATTACTTCAATGAAATATTTTTCAAATTCTACAATGTTTACTTCTTTATTGTCAATCGATCATTACATATTCCATAACTGAACTTTTTTGGTGAGTATGTGAAACAGATGAAAAGCTATCGAATACAAAAGGACAATATTGTTCCTAAGTAAGGATGATTTTTCGCGATCTATATCTCTTAAATTGCTGAGCTCAGTTTGAATTTTAGATGACACTTTTTAAAACCATTTTTCATACAATTTTCTGGGAATGCTCGATCGTACTTGGCAAGCAAATGCATTGGTTCCGGAATATTGCCTTTATTTGCAATAGTATTGTCCTCTCTTTAACCGAAAAAAAAAACATATTTACTTTTGCCAGGCATTAATAATGTCAAAAATTTTAACAAAAACGTCCTGCAACTTTTTTTTTCTTTAACAACTTATTGTTGTTCTTTGTAAATTCTTTTTTATTCGATTTCTGATACTTTCCAATTTTTTTTTTAAACTTTGAAAATGTTGAGTACTTGTTCATGGGTGGCTATGTTTGGATATATGCCTGCAAAGTTTTAATTTCATTGAATAAACAATTTGAAATCATAAGACCTTAAAATAAAAATAAGAATATTTTTGTAGAATAAACCATGCATGTACGCCAACATTTTTAACTCAGTTTTTAAGACATTAATTTTATCTCATCTTATCTTAGATATACAGACGCTCCCTCTATGCAGAAGATAATTGCGTCCACGGACCATGAGAGATGATCTGTTGGCAAGTGATGCAGCGGTCACAGGCAACGGCTATAAGGGTTCCACGCATTACCCAGCCGCCTAACTATTGTTTAGTTAGGTACCCATTCAGAGCTGGGTGACTCCGGGACTCCTCGGGTCCGGGGAACAAATCCTCGCCTTCGAACTCGTGACCATCGGTACGCCAGTCGAGCGCGCTACCACTCGACCAACGCGTTAGGATTATTGTCACTCGTGTCAATAAAAATGAAAGTATGGTGGATTTAGGTGTCTATGTATAGTACGTAAATAAGAAATCTACATAGATGACAAATTTAACAAATGCATTTTCTGGAAGGAACCGGTTCAATAGTGGGCATATTTTCCAAGCGTAACCGTACTCATGACGTATTTGAATATATATCTAATGGAGTCTAGTGGATGTTATATGTCCCAAATGAGTCTGCATTACCCTTAAGAATTCCCTTTTGAGGCCAGATGAGGTAATTTACCCCTGTTCGCAGTGGCGTAGCTAGGGGGCGGAGGATGTGGTCCGCCCCGGGCGGCACTCATTCAAAGGGCGGCATTTGTGAGTATATATGAAAATTAATGCCATTTCCGAAAACCACCCCTTTTCTTTTGAAGGGGGAAAAACCATGATGAAACAGAATGAATCTAATTTTGAGTTTTAATTAACGATTTGTTTTATTACGTAATAGTTGTTCAAACTAACTCAAAACTGTTTAAAAATTTTAAATCGCTCGAAAAATGTACGATTTGTTAGGAAAATTAAGCTGTATATGTCATAGATGGTGGTCTTATAAGGAAACTGCACAAAAAACAACAACACATTACCATTGGTCCGAAAATATGTAGTAGTAATATCGCACGACAGTTTTAGCGTGGAATTTCGAAATTTCACAGAATGATGCGCTACATGGCATGGTGGTTCAAATATTGTGTTTAACTTGAAAGTAGTAAATTATATTAATGTTTCAGGTTTCATAAAATTATTTTAAGTTAACTTATTAAAAATTAAATTTACTTAGTTTTCCTTGCATTAAAGTAACACATATAGCTTGTGTTTTTCATTAAAGTACGGTTTTTCATTAATATTGCACGATTATTCATTTCTCCGTCAATAAACAATATAATAACATAAATAATTTCGAAAATGAAATACTTAAAAATTTCAAACGTCATGGAAAAAATGACATCTGATGTAACTAGTAAAATGAGATCAGATGCTGGAATTTTACTCAGTTCAAAGCAATCATTTTCTTTTCTATGGTATCTCAATTTACGGAAACCCATCTTTTTTAAATTAATGCAAACTATGCAAACCCATTTCATGGAACAAAGATATGTGCTAATACTTAACGCTGTTACAGAGTTGAAGATATTAACTGAACACCGAGTTAGAAAGAGAAAAATATGAGTTGGGAAAATTCAGAAGACTTGGCTCTATCTTTAGAGCAAGAAGTACAACGTGAAATGTTTTTATCCATACCTGTAATTATAAAAGAAAATAAAAGAACGCGATGATGGGTAACATGTCCTGCAAGAAAATATTTGTGTATAATACCATGTAGCCTACTAAATGAAGAATTCAAACATCAAATTAATTTCTTAATTTACATTGATAAGGAATTGTTCGAGATTGAAAGAGAGGTAGTATCCAGGTTTTTATGGGAGTACACGGGGCCGGTCTAAGCTGTTGCGGGGCCCTATGCAGCTAATTATTTCGTGGGCCCCAGTTTGGGTAGGGATAAGGTATTAATAAGGACAATAAGGGAAAATTAAGATAGGTTGGGCCTATGAAAACGTGGGGCCCTCGCGACCGCATAGTTTGCAGGAGCCTAAGACCAGCCCTGGCTGTACCTATACTACAATAAGAGGCATTATGTTTTAAAAAAACGGTGGGAAATGCGCCCTTGATCTATTAAAATATATTCAACAGTAAATATTTGAAAATTTTTTACCCAAATTTATAATGGTGCAAATAATTTTTTCAACAATTGCTATCAGTGTATCTATCTAGATGTGAAAGTAGCCTCTCAGCCTCTCCAAACTGAAGTTGAAAACGAAATTACATTCGCTTCACAAATAGTGATTTAATAAGACAAAATCTTGCAATATTGTCCGGAGAACAAGATATTACAAATAATTTTAATTTTGATAACATAATGCATGATTTTTCTACTATCAAGTTAGGTAAGTGTGTAAATATATAAATAATAAAAAATCATATATTTATAAATTTTAAAAAAAATATGAAAGCATATTAATTGTTAATGTTTTTGTGTGTTAATTTGCATTATCTTTTGTCTCATTTCGGGGGGAGGGGGAACTGAGACCCCTATTACTTTCTTGTGGCCTTCAAAACAATTATCTTGTATTTTTATAATTTGTATTTATAGGTTTATCATCGTATGCGGCCTTTTTTATTATTGCTTAACTAAATAGGGCATGCAATAGTAAAATTGTTCCCCACCTTTTACAAGGTATTTCGTTTCAATTACAATTATTTATTCATGTTTATTAATTTATAAAAACCATTATATGATTGACTTAAGGGGCCGTCCATAAATGACGTCACGTGATTTCGGCTGATTTTTCACTCCCTCCCCCCTCGTCACATGGCGTCATGAAACGAAAACTTAGACCCTTTCCTCAATGTAACGTGACAAAGATCCCCCCTCCCGTATTTGAAAATGAGCATGTTGAAAATAAATTTGTTTTTGGTAATTTAAATATGTTTTTAGTTTAAGGCTGCACTCTAACTCTAATATCGTAGTCCGCGTGAAACCACGTAAAACGTCATTGAATCATATATTTTAGTGGAACATTTATTTAAAGTTGCGCGTTTTGAAGTATGTCAAATATGTGACTCCCCCCACCCCCGCCCTTTTTTGGTGCTTGTCGTCATTTATGGGCGGCCCCTAAAAGGGCGGCATATTGGAGACCGCCCCGGGCGGCAAAAGCTCTAGCTACGCCACTGCCTGTTCGCCGACTCTTTCTTACGGGATGCCCGTCAGTCAATTGAGGGATTTTTAATAAAAAATACATTTTAAAAATATTATTTTAAAATAATTTTTTTTAATAAACAAAGAAGTTAACAGTAATGATTTACAGTCAATGTTTAATTTGTATGCATTAAAATAAAATATAATCTAAGGATGTTGTTAACACATTTCGTTTTTTGAAAGCCGGTAAAACTGTTTAAAAAACGGACCGGTCTAATAGGATACCTAAATATTAAAATTAATAAAGTTTATGTTAACATTACTGTTAACCCAAAATTAGCGGATTTTAGCAAATTTTCTATGCCCACACTGATTCAGCATTACTCCCCAAGAGTTCCCTTTTGACCCCAAATGAGATAATTTATCGCTGTTTACCGACCCCTTGGTTAAACAGACTGATAGCGGTAGCCATGTATTTTTCATTAGTTTATAAATTCCACAAGAGAATGCAACAATTTAAACAGGCCTCGTCCATTGGTGACATTATATTTACAACTGTTGTGTGACGTACGTGAAATCCTGAAGAAAAAAGAATTGAAAAAACAAACAAACAAACTTGTGAGCTTCAGAGTAAAAAGTTATGATAATATTGGATATTTTATTAACGTCATAGTATTTTTTTCAGTCCTCAACTTGCAAAAATTACTGTATTTTTCAACGTACAAGATGACACCCTACTTTCCTGCACAAATGTGGGATTTGTACAGTATTGGCCATTTTCCTCTTCCAACGCATACCTAATAATTTGTAGAAAACATGAGATGTGATATCAATGTGATAATTTTAGATCAAATACCTTTGATGTGCATATACTTAGTCGGAAAACTGTCATTAGAAGATCGAAATTAATTTGAGGAATTATCTTCTATCTATATATTCTAGGTCTATCAACAATGCAATGATCCTTGTAATATCAATAGTCACATTCGCGAGCTTAATCGGGAAGGTTAATCACATCAAATGGTTTTTGACATTACCGCTGCATTGTTCGTTAGCTATCATGCTATGTGTTGGCAACTAAACATTTTTTTAAAAATGTAATATATTAAACAAGACAAATTCATACTTAATCTTTTGGGGCTTTAAGCTGTGTAGGGGTTCATTTTGCTATAAAATCAGTACAGAGAAAATCATGTCAAAACGGGAAAAGAATGCAATGTTACCAGGTGAAATGGAAAAATTCTTGCCGGTCGTCTGATACGAAAAAGTTTGATTATCACTGGCTTACAATTTATTTAATGTCTTTTACACAGCTTCACGCGTGTTACAATATTACAATGTAGACCTACTCTAAATAAATACCTAAATTACAAAAAAGTGATTTGAAACATACTTATTTTCAAATAGAAAATTAAGTGTTTTTTAAGGGGTGGGGGTCTACGATTTTGTGACGACGCGTGACGTAAGGGGGGGGGATTAAAAAAATCGACCAAAATCGCGTGACGTCATTTATGGAACAGCCCCTTAACACATATCATATTTCTTTTTAAGCTACTTTATGTTTAAATGTATTTCACTAAATAAATTTCAAACAAAAAGTTTTCATTGCATAAATTATTCGCGATCCGAAATTTGAACACAGAAGAGCCACAGTTCAAACACTGGTGGTAAAGATATTGCTGTAATATTTTCACGGGTACCCAAGCGCCATTTTACTACCCGGGTAATTGCTCGGCAACGGGTAGACTACAACCGGGTCCCAGGTATCCGTTGACAGGCTTTATTAGATCACGATTAAAGCTATTTAAAACGTCATTAAATAAATTGAAGGCAATAAATTAGTTAAGTGGAAATTGTATTTAAAGCTTCGCGATCTTTTGATGTGACGTCACACTTCTTTACCCCCCTCCCCATCGGCACATACCGTCACAAATGCTTGACCAACACACCCCCCTCCCAACTCTTTTAGGTGCGTGACGTCATTTATAGACGGCCCCAGACATAGATGTCAACATCAATAAGTAGATAATTCTAAATATTCACGGATGCGCATACGCTTTAAACTTAAAACCATTTATCATTAAATAATCAAATTTAAATAATTCGGATTTTCAACAACAGAATTTTCAATGTCATAGTTCATTTCATTACATCATCATTTTATTAATTTCATAAATATTTCTATCACAGTTTGCCATGACAATGATAAGAAATTTTGTTAATATATTAATGAAGTTTAATTAATTAGGTAAAGGCATGTTCATGTCCAAATACTATGTAGTATGTAGAGTAGACTACTATGTAAAAATAAATATTTTACTTTAGGAGTCTCTAGATGATGAATGACGAATGAATGAATGAGTATGGCATGTAGTATGTAGGCCTAGATCTATTGCACAATCATTCCTTTCTGGTACATTATGATTATGACTGTAAGTTAAAAACAATAATATTAATATCAAATTAGTTACACCCTTTTAATTTCAATAAATTTTTAATTCAATGATTTTGTATATTTTAAAAAATATATTTTCAGCTCATAAATAAAACTTGTACATAGGTATTTTTAAATGATTAAGTTATTTGTTTCGTTTTGTCATATAAAATTATTTCAAAAACTTTTAATGTGACAAAGACATCAAGTCTAAGTAATATTCCAGATTCTGTGTCGTGTATTGCCTCAGACTCTTCGACTAAAAATATTATTAAAATTAAAACAAACTCTAAACTCTTTAATTTTGATGCTAAGTTTAATTTACTTTTTATAATTTAAACTGTTTCAAATGGCTGCGCAAGAACAGCCTAAATGTTCGAATACAACTAACCCGCACTGTCGGCAGCCGACAACGTCAAACTCCAAAATAGAACATTTATCAGACGAGGGGGGTAAAAATCTAACCAAAATATATTGTCAGAGATGCCCTAGCCTGGTTTTATCAGCCCAGCAAGCCACACTTGTTCATAAAGAGGTAATTTTTATCAACATTTTTTTAAAATATGGCCTGTTGAAATTTACGACTTATCAGGAGTATCATGGCCCAGTATTCATTCAATTCATTATTATGACTTGACTTATGACATTTATTGTGAGAAATGAAATTACTTAACTTCATATTTTAAATATTTTCATAGTAATAGTAATTTATTAGTAATAGTTCAGTTTTAGTAAGTCTAAGATAGGTGTAAGTTAAGTTTACGTGTGCAATATATGCCATGTTGGCAGCCCTCTTCTTCTTTAAATTAAATAGAGGGGTCAGGGGGAAAAGGCAGGCGTTATTCCCACAGCTGTGTGAATAATGACTAATAATGTAAGTGTTATTCCCACAGCTGTGCGAATATTGTCAGCGTTATTCACACAGCCAAAAAATGTGACAGTTATTTGAGTTATGCTGACTTAAAATTAAAAGTATACTAATCTGTAGGTCGTTCGGCTAATAGCTATTAATATTGAATCATAAATAGGCTTTTATATAGCCTACATATATCCTAAATATAAACATCATTAATCATTAGGATAATAATGTTGATCTTAATAGTGGTAGTTTTAATTAAAAATTAATTTTACTTGTCTTAGTGACTTAGTGTTGTTAACCATTAGACTTTAGAGAAAAAAATATTCCATTACACGTATGTAGTTAATAAGTCTAAGTTGTCATCCGTAAATGACACCATGCAATTTTTGTTGATTTTTCAACCCATCATCAAATAGTTTTGCACCTCCCCCATTCCCAATTAATTCAGTTTTTTATTCTATTTGAAACTTAACATATTTCAAGTAACTTTTTGGTTATGTAAGTATGTCTTTAATTTAGTGTAAGTCTGCACTCTAATATAACACTCATGAATCCATGTTTAACGTCAATAAACAAATTGTAAGCTATCCAATATTTAAGGAAAACTATTATTTGAAGTTGCGCTGTTTGATGTTACGTCTCACTTCCTCAACACTTACCATCCCCCTTCGTCATAAATGTCTGACCGTCTCCCCTTTAGGTGCATGACGTCATTTAATCAATGGCCCCTAATCTTAGATCCGGTCTTTTTGCTTCCTTTAGAAGTCATAAAATGAAATTTTCTACCCCCCCCCCCCCCCCCCCCACCGATAATAAAATATATTTATGTGGTAATATCTAATTTATTACATTTACTGCTTGTTATTTATAATTAATGTAGCATTGCTTATTGACTGCTGTAGATGTGGAGGGTATAAAAATAATTCATCATTTTCATTTTAACCATCCTTGAAGTGTTGGGAATATTTTAATTGTAATAAATTTGAGCAAGAATCTGTGTGGACCTGCATACCAACCATGGTTTTAACTGTTCTTAAACTATTCATAATAGTTCCATTGCATTAAACTTTATATTTTCATTCTCGGCCATTCCACACTAAAGTAAACAGCAACAGTATTTTTTCAAATTTTACTAGCATATGAAAACTATACAGTTTCTGATAGATTACATTCTACTATATCAGAGTATGCTCCAATTGTGTATGCAGTGATAAGCAGAAACATTATATGACTTGTCGAAAACAATCATTGTAATAACTAAAACTAACCCAGTTATGGTATTTTCCACTTGGAAATTCCCATGCCCATTGTACACATTTTATATGTTTTAACCAAGTTGCTGATTCAGGTGAATTGCTAACATAACAAAGAACTAGTTTGTACATATAATTATGCATTTTGATTGATTTGCTGTCTGTAGCACTGTAGTGGAATTTCAAAACTATCTCATTTGTGGTCCCGTGAGTCACTGTAATGTATATTCTAGTTTATTCTGCGTGTCATTGTTTATTTACTTTAAGTTAAAGCTAAATATGTTATTTTATTTTAGTATTGTAACTGATTGTTCTTTATGCAAAAGTAAGTAGACTTTAAAGTAGAATAACGAACATTAAATCATTAGCAAAGTTGTGTCCTGTGAGTCACATGCAATAAGAATGTTTGTGACCATAAAGTTGAAAAACTTATAGTTTATTTTAGTTTTACTTTAACATCTGCTAGATAATTTGCTGATAAAGACCTTTGAATTGTCTTTGAGATGATAGTAAATTAATATTTCTAACTCATTTGGTTAATTTTTTAATGCTTTTTAAAAAATGTAAAATTGACTTTTTGTCTCCCTTTTAATTTTTTGTCAAATTGTGATTCCGCTCATTTTTAAATGAATAAAATTTATATTTAAAACACTTTGACAGACCTGAAAAAATTTAGTTTGTTATCTGTATATTTGTCTGTAAGGGAGAAAAGTTTGAAAGCTCCCTAAGAGTTATTTAAACATTTATGGAGGGTCAAAAACACACTTTTGCACATTAAGTGGTGTTGGCCTATTGGAATTTTTAAAAATTCATACTTTAAACTTTGAAAAATAAAGAATTATTAGAGGTAAACTAATAATTTTTGTGGTTCTGTTCTAATGAAGATAAGCACTATAAAGGTGAGTATCCCAGTTACATATATTTCTAATTTGAAATTTTCATTTAGAATACCTAATAGAAGCTTATTACCAGTGGTGGCCAGAAGTAAACTAAAATTAGTTAAAATATGTATGGGCATAGTATAATGTGTAATTTTGGAATGATTGTATATTTGTGACAATTTATTTCAGTTATTCAATCATTATTGTAAAATATGTTATAAATGTTGGTCTGTTTTACCCTTTAGTTTGAAAAATGTTGTTATCTGTCAAAGGAAGGCAACAGAGAAACTAAAAAGTGGCCTTTTAGAGTTCATTCGACACAAACGTAAGCATGTGAAGAAATGAGGAAATCACGGCTATTGCAACGTTCAAAGGAGACAAAAAATGAAAACCCAAGAGAGAAATAAGCCAATATTTTTTTTTAATGTTAATAACCACAGTTAAAATTATTTTTGTTTGTTGTTACCCTAGAAGTTTGAGAAAAACTGGTTTATATGGTCATAGCAAAGCTCTTGGAGCTGTTGTTGTTGGAAGGAGCTTTTTTATGCTCGCTTGCACTGACTTGAACAGTGCTCAAAGCTTTCATAATGGAAGCATTGTACTTTCAAACCTGAAACTTGCACCAATATCTTGTGTTATTTAAAGATCCCCTTGTTCATATAAATATAGTTTGGGATCTCTTTACCAGGGATTGTAGGGAGAGTCTATTTGGAGGGTCTCCTCTAACTATAAATGTTGTATTGGGCAGACCCAGACTGGAAGAATTTTCATTTTCATGTTTAATTTGTTCTTGGGGACAAGGACAATCACATAAACTCCAGTCTCTAGATTCCCAATCTTGGGGTTGTGTAAACAAGCGTGTAGCTCCAACATGGGGGTAAGATTACTTTGATTTGGCATCTTCATATTCCTCCTTGTGCTCCCAGTTTATTTGAAAGTAGGAGTCAAGTTCCTTGATTATAACTTCAATGGGTACATTATATGCCTTAGTGCCTGAAACAAATGAAAAAGGTAGTAGAAGTTAGTGGTTTGTTGTAAGTCAATTGCTGGAGTTTTAATTTAAGAGTAGTGATGGACATTTCCTAGTTTATTAAAGTTTAATCGAGTGTTTAAAGTATTACATTTATGCTGTTGTAAAATTTAAAACTAGCTTCCAGTCTTCTATCTGGTTTAAGTTCAATTTAGACTGACCTGATATATGATTTATGTTTATTAACTCACCCGACTCCTGTGGACTTGTTTCACACAGAACACTACCTTTGTGATTCCTTTGTGTTTAGCTTGCCTCCTGTGCAAACTTCTGGCACACGAATCCATGAATTATAAAATTGCACCATGACTTATTTTAATGAGAACAAGTAGATTAACTGATATGAATGACAAAGGAAATAAAGTACTCTAGGGAAGAAACGGCTAAGTGACAATTTTGAAATTTTTTGTCAACCTCTGTATCTGTTAGAGGAAGAAAACCAGAATGCTCTGAATGATATTTTATGAAAAAATTATATATCTGACCTCAAATCTAATTAGCTAAATCATGAGAAATCTGTATAATATTGAACTTTAAAATTAAAGTATCTGAAATTGACATAAATTTGGCATAGCAGATTCATTCCTTCATTGGTTCCCTGTCCATTCTATTGCAACTCCTATCATACTAAATTTCTTTCTATTTACCCTTTGTCAGATATGATTTAAAGCAGACTCATTCATTTTTCTGTAAGATACACAATAAAACATTTCTATTTTATTTCTTTGAAACAATTACACATTTGTAACTTTCCTTTTAATATTAAGACCTTTAAAAATTTACTGCAAACATATCTTTGATAACTGAAAATTTTACATTTCTTTGACTAACTATCATAGTTTATGTGTGTCTTCCATGTTATTATGTGTTGTACTTAATTAAGATATTAATGTTTAACTCTCAAAGGACTAACATTGACCTTTTTAATTTCAAATTTTATTTTTTTAAATTTATCCCTAAGTAATTTAATAAGATTAGAAAAAAATAAGATTTCAGACGTGAATTTTTTTTTTATTTAAAAAAGATTTAGCCTGACACACGTTTTTGGTTTACCGGAACGCATTTTTTTGTTCGCCATTGTGACATTCTTGTAAACTTTACAGAGACAAATTGGCTGTAATTTTTTACAATTAGGGTGACAGATTCATCATATAGCAAAGAAATTGGTTTCATTCCTAGCTGAAAAGTTATTATTTTTGAATGGAATAAAAAAAAAAATAATATGGAGAATTCATTTATTCTCATCGATGGACAAGCTCACTATCGAAGGTAGGTATTTTTCCTTTGTTACCAAGTTCTCCCACGTCGCTAATGTTTTTACAAATAAAATTGATTTTAATAAATCAATAGCTATTTTTAGTAGCAATGAAACATTTATAAATCAAGGCAATTCATTTTAGCACGTATATTTGACTTTATTTTAATTTTATATGAAGTAAGTATTTTATTATTATTTTTTCACGACGTCCATAATAAATTACATTTGACTTTGTTTATCCTGGTTACACTCTAAGGTGGCATCATTATTTTACAATTTGCTTCACATTCTGCTGGATAATAAGTTATAATCATTCTAGATTTTTTTCATAATTGAATAGTGTTCTATAATTAATTATGTTAATTTTTGTAATTGCTTTTCTACAAGTCTATTTCTAATGTTTATCCTAATATTTTTATTTCACAGTTGCAGTTATGGCTCTGTAGACTGTAAATTCGGACCTTCAACCATCCCAAGCATTTTCCTGATTACAGGTCTAAACAACCACCCATTGTCCATGTACCTGAGTCAACTTATGGTGTCTCTTTTGCTGAATCAATCATCAGAGATTAGGCATTATGGGAAGAAATATAGACTCTCTTCCATGTTTCAAGTTGCTATTCAAGGACTTACCGCTGGAGATGCTTCGAAGCTATGCCTATATAATTGTTGCTACCATGCACCTCCCTATTCAACAATGTTCAGAAACTCATTTCATCTTATCATGGATATACTAAGGAACATGGGACTTGTGCAATTAGATAATGGAATGAACTATTATTATTCAAAGGATTATGTGCAAGACAGCTCAAATTTTAGAAATTAACTCTTAATGTGCCATAAGGTTTTCGGAAAACTTCCGCCTCAGTACCGTAAGAATTTCCGGAATTGCGATCAACCGGTTATGAAATTTTAAAAATTGCGTAAAATCCATTTTTATTATTATAATCATACTGATGTCTTCTTTTAGAATAAAAATGGTTATTTTATGTATCCAAAAGACCATTTTGAGTTTAAAACTATTTTTACCTGTAGTTTAGTACTATTATTTTAGTAATAAAGTATAGCAAAATCGCATCTTCGAAAAAAACAACGTAAAAACTTCCAAAAAACATCGCGAATCGAGCGATAACACTAGCAAGGGAAACAGTCGCCATTGCGGAAGTCAAAAACACCATTCATCCCGCACTGAATAGTTTTTATTTTCTGTAATTTCGTTTCTAAAGAGAGTTCTATCAAGTCGCGCATTACCGCTCTTTGGTACTAAACGGTAAACCGCGTATTACCGCGCTTTGGTACATTAAGAGTTAAATTTTATATTTCTGAAATTAGTTAGTTATTTCCTCTCGGGCCGAAGGCGGCACATAGGGCAGAGGTCATGGATTTCCATTTGTGACGATCCATTGCTAATTGTATTAAGTCCTGGTTATTTCTTAGACCCATGGTTGAGCTTTCTCTTATGTTTATTCTACGCAGGGTTTCTTTTGGTCTTCCTTGTTTTCTTTTGCCTGTTGGTGTCCACGTGAGGGCCTGACGTGGGAGTCTTCTCTCGTCCAATCGAAGAACATGACCGATGTAATTCCATCGTCTTCTCCTTATAAAATTTGACACATATTCTTGGTTGGTTTCTTTTCTTATTGTTTCATTTGATTTGAAATCACCCCATTTTATATTTAAAATTTTTCGGAGGCATTTGTTTTCGAATGCAACTAATTTTTTTTCTATATATTTAGTGGATTTCCAGCTTTCGCATCCATACGTTAATACAGGGATTACATAGGAGTTGAATAGCCTAAGTTTTATATGCTTGCTAATTGTCCTTGATCTCCAAATATTTGTAAGTTTGTTTAAAGCACTTGCCGCTAACGCAATTCGAGTCATTATCTCTGATGTTGTATCTCCATTATATGACATTTTGCTTCCTACTAAATAAGTGAAGTTGGTTACTTTCTCTATAGTTTGATCATTAAGTTTTATATCATTGGATTGGTTGGTGAGGTCCATGATTTTTGTTTTGGTTGTGTTGATTTCAAGACCAATTTCTGAAATGTCATATTATTATTATTATACATTTGATGACAATTTTTAATTAAAATATTGAACTATCTATATTCTATATAATTCACACAATGTTGGTGTTGAGATAAGGGAACTGCCAGGAAAGAGGTGCGGTAACTGATGTTTCATATGAAAGGAAGCCAACTTGCTCTGACATACCAAAACAAACCTGCCTCCCTCTACCACTTTACTCCCTCCCCAGTGGGATGGGGAAGTAAGATTTTTCTTTTTAAAAAGGGTCACAGCGTGCAGCAAAAGGACACAAATTAGTTTCCCTTCTCCCAGCCACGCCTATACCTTGACTGGTCATTTTTGGTACTTGCAATTGCAAGAGTCGCGTAATCCATCGTGGAATGCACAAAGATAAGAATTTGCATCCATTTAAGTGACTCTACAGACCACATTTTCTGCAATGTCACCCCAGAAATAATAACCCAAACGTCTTGGAAAATTCGACTTAGGGAGGTTGGAAGCCCCAAAATCTTTGAGTTAAGGAAATCTAAAATACATTAGTCTTATGGATTTGGCCAGGACCTAACAATTAATTCCATATAGGGAGGTTTCTGACTTAGGGAAGTTCGACTTAGCGAGGTCAAACTGTATATTGTGTGATTTACTTGTTTTCTTTTGCAGTTTTTTCTTCCGAATATGTATCAAAAGAATGAGTCTGCACCAATAGAAGGAGTAACGTTAGCTGACTTCTGGCATGTGCCTGACATGCTCACATTTGATAATGTTGGTTTTTCTAAAACAGTAAGTGCATGACAACTAAATAACTATAGTATTGTGAAAACATGTATTATGTATACCAGTGGCCCTCAACCTTTTTGTAGCTGCTGACCTGTTAAAGTTTGATTATTTTACCACGGCTTGCTGAGGGAGGGGATTTGGGGGATGGCATTGATTCTTTATATATGTATTTTAGATTGTTTTGATTTTATAATTTTAATTAAATTGTATTTTAAAATGCCTAAAAAATAGAATAAAAGTCATACAACAAAAAAAAAGGATTAAAATTAGTTGAATTTGAATGATATTAATATTAAACTCACCAGAATGTTAAATCAATGAGAACCCCGACCTTGTTTTTCTGCATCAAGATGGCTCTATGAGGGTGTAATGGGCGACAATACAATGACACCCAAAGTGTGTTGCTAATGTCCAGCTTATTCAGTTGTTACATTTTGGTTGCTGTCTATTCAGAAAACCTTGCTTCACACAGATAGCAAATGAGATGTAACCTGGAACATAAAACATTTTTTATGGTCAAGTTTCAAAGTGGAAGAAAAAAAGGCAAATATAAACATGATATACAAATTTTCCAAGCATTATTTTAAACATGAGAAAATATGGTGATTAGAGAGAAGATCTGTAAAACTAAGTTCCTTGACATATATTTTGAACAGGGTCAAATCACCTTTAAAAATTGTTATTTATTACATATGTACAGTGTCGTCACTATGGGGGTGGGCTGCCCGGGTGACACCATCAAGAGGTGATATACACATGTAAAATCATGTATGTTCCCATTATTTGCCACTGGAAAACCCGAAGAAGTTCTATGGGTTCCATCGTGAGGGGATGACACCATGAGCTACCGCCCCGGGTGACACCAACCCTAGGGTTCACCGAAAAAACGGCCCCTGACAAAAAGGCCCCTGACAAATCGGCCCTGGGCTAATATTTGTTAATGGAATAAGATTTTATATTATTGTTTTTACTCACCAATTCAGTGTCAATTTTAATTCACAAAAAACAATTATGATAATAACACAAGAAACAATTTAATAATATTTAAACTATATGGTAGCAAGTCACTATTGTTTGTTGACAAGAAAATAATATCATAACGTCACAAGAAATAATTTTAAAATTTGACCACTTTCATTAAAGGTGAATAAGTTGAACAAAGGTTAAATTAACTTCAAATTCCAAAAAAAAATTATTTTTTTTGTAAAAAATGTGTGCAATTTGTCTGGGGCCGTTTTGGTTGGGGAACTTGCGATGTCTATTAATTTATAA
Organism: Radix auricularia; assembly: GCA_002072015.1. NCBI lineage: Eukaryota > Metazoa > Mollusca > Gastropoda > Lymnaeidae > Radix > Radix auricularia. The sequence continues at coordinate 757,323 of MUZC01002237.1, forward strand.
AAATCATCTTAAGAGGCCATCCATAAATGACGTCATATGATTTCGGCTGATTTTTAACCCCTGCCCCCTCGTCACACGGCGACACGAAATGAAAATTTAGACCCTTTCCTCAATATGACGTCAAAAAGATCCCCCCCCCCCAAAAAAAAAAACCCCCGTATTTTCTATTTGAAAATGAGCATGTTTCAAATAATTTTTTTTCTTCATTTAAATTTGTTTCTTTAAGTCTTCACTCCCGTATAGAAGTGTACTGATGACACAGGCTCGATAGATGCACAGTTTGGTTTTCTCCGTTAGCTTGGTGTTTTGCCAGACCTGCTTATTTAGTTTAGCCATTGTGGCAGCTGCCTTTGCCAATTCTGCTGTTATTTCTTCTTCAATGGACAGTGTATTGGAGACCTTGGACCCCTAGTAGGTGAAGCTGGCCACAACCTCCAAGTTTTCATTATCGATATTTATGGTAGGAGGAGGTCGAGTGTCTTGGGCCATGATGTTTGTCTGTTTTGGTCTTGGCTTGGAGGCAGGCTGTGTTGAAAAGTCCTCCATCAGCTCAGTGTGAAGCCAGATTCCCTCACTGCTATCCTTAAGCGTATTGAAGAAGTACAGAGAAGAATATTGCGAACAGTGTTGGTGCGAGAACAAAATCTTTTTTAACTCTGCTGCTAACTGGAAAGGCTTCTGACTTATCTCCATCGAACTGCACTGTGCCCTGCATATTTTCATGGAACTGCCTGATGATGGCAAGTAGGTGAGGGGGACAGCCAATTTTTGCCAGTATTTGGAATAGCCCATTGCAACTGGCGAAATCAAAGGCTTTTGTAAGGTCCACAAAGGCTATGTATAGTGGCATCTGCTGCCCTCTGCATTTTTCCTGGAGCTGTCGTATGGAGAACACCATGTCTATGGTAGACTGAGTGGACCGGAAACCGCACTGAGATTCTGGATAGACACAGGATGCTAGGCTCTGTAAACGTGTTAGTATGACATGGGCAAAGGCCTTTCCTACAATACCAAGGAGCGAAATGCCGCGATAATTATTGCAATCACTCCTATCACATTTGTTTTTATATAGTGTCACTATATTTGCATCCTTTAGGTCTTGGGGATGTAGCACTGTCCCAGTAGAGGGACAGAAATTCGTGCAAAGGCTGGAGTAAAGCTATCTTGCCACTCTTTAGAGCCTCTGGTGAAATTCCATCATTCCCAGGTGCTTTTCCACAAGCTAGACTGTCTATTGCTTTGCTCAGCTCTTCCTGTGTGGGCACGACATCAAGTTCTTCCATGAGTGGCATATCTGGGATGTCATCTAGAGCGGTGCTGGAGACTGTGGTAACTGTTGAATACAATTCCAGCTGTGTTGCCTGGTCTTGGATAATTTCTCCACTTTTGGACTTTAGGGGAGCAACTTCAAACGTCAAGGGGTCAGTTGCCTTTTTGATGTTTTCGTACATGACTTTTGCATTGCCCATGTCTGCAGCTGATTGTATGCTGGAACAGAGGTTAAGCCAGTAGGTATTGGCACATTTACGTGCAACTTTTTGGGCAAGTGACTTGGCTGTTTTTAAGGCATGCAACATGTCAGGTGTAGGCTTTTCCTTGTAAGCCATAAGAGCTTCAGTGACAGGTTTCATCTCATCTCAAATGTTCATCAAACCAGTCCGTGCTTTTGTGACATTTTTTGCCAAAGGCTTGTAAGGCAGATGTATAAATTGTGTCTCCGAGATGCGTCCATTTAGTGTCAATGGTGACAGATGGGGACGTCTTTGAGATACCTTCCTTCACCAGCGGTGTTATCCCGGGTTAGGGTTCTTTCTTGCAGAAGGAATTGATGCTTGGACATCCCTTTTTCTTGGTGTGGTACGAGTTTTTCCTCATTATTCGTACCTTGAGGCGTGTACAACTAGCTAAGTGGATAAGTTAAACAATAAATAACAGAAAAAATAGGTTTATTAGTATTTTTGGGGGGTAAATTTCTAATAGTTAAAAGAGCAGAGTCTGCTATGATCACATATTTAAAATTAAATTGAAAAAACTTTTTAATTTATGTGTTATGCTGTTATTGAAAAATATTGACTGATATTTAAATGGATTTGTAATTTTACTATGCATCCCAGGTTGACAACATCAAATACTTGATGTGTGCTGATTGTGAAGTGGGACCCATAGGCTGGCATTCAGTTCATGACAAAAAATCTTACTATATAGCAGTTGACAGAGTAAAACATGGATGACAAGATGCCAGAGTTTTAGTGTTCTTGGTCACGGTTCAGTCAAAGACTGTATTTTAAGATATATTCTATTAGTTTATGTCCTTTTTATACACTTAACTGTAATCTTGTACATAAAAACTATTATATGTTGTATTTATACGTCTTTGTGATATTATTGCATTGTTGATTCATATTTGAATCAGATTTAGAATTTCCAACAAATATGTAGTTAATGCAGACACACTCCAAAGGAAGAAAATAAATTTGTTAAATCATGGACGTTAATATTTGAGCAAACAAAGAAGATGGGTTATATTGTTATACCATAAGTGTCTATCAGTATCTAATTTGTACATGGTATTTTGGGATCCAATCAATCTGTTATAAATCGTGACCTTTATTTTAAAAAATTTTATTTCACCTAACATTGTTGCTCATGGTGAAAATGTACTCTTGTATTTTATATAATAGCCCAAGTGATGTCTTGAATAAAAATTTAGTAACACTATGTTATTATCATATTTTAGCATTACTGAATAAATATTACTTTTGCTTTTTAAAATTTTTATTTTTGAAGAATATGGATTGAATTTTATTTTTATCATTTATATGTAAAAAAATTATCAGCAGTTGTAATGTCACATAGGGGCCATCCATAAATAACGTCAAGTGATTCTGGTAATTTTTTACACCCCTCCCACACCCTGTCACGCATCATTACAAAAACTTTAGACCTCCCCTCAAATATGAGGTCATAAATCTTTGCGCCCCCCCCCCCCTTCAAAGACATTTTTCTAATCACTTTATTGTCATTTATGTATCTATTTAGTGTAAGGTTGCATTCTAATATCATAACACGCCTGAATGTAAAAAGTCATGAATAAATTATAAGAAATCAAATATTTAAGTGGAACTTATTTTTAAAGTTACGAGTTGTAATGTGATGTCACATTTCTCAACCCCGCTCCCCAAATATGCTGACCGACCCCCCCCCCCCCCCCAGGTGTGTGGCCCTGTACATATTATTTGAGAAAATTCTAATTGATTTAGATTTTTCAGAACAGTTCATTTTAAAGGGAGCTCATTGTTGTCTTATCAGCTACAAAATTTGAGTTTGTGCTTCATGTTTCTGTATTAAATTGTGGGAAGAATATGTTTAGCAAATATTTAATGTAATCACTTTAGCTGTAAAAGAACCAACAGCTTATTTAAATTTTACAGTTAAATATTTATATTAGCTTAATTCTGGTGTTAAAGATTTTTAAAAATAATAATCCTAATATTTTAGGGCAAAGTAAAATGGTAGCAGTTATGTCACTCCAAATTTAGTTTGTTTTTAAAAGCATGTTGACATTAAAACTATCATTTACAATTACCATTTCTGTATGTGCATCTACACAATTTAAAAAATATCTTTGTATGTTCAAACATTTTTGCTGTGGGTTAAAAATTGTTTGACATATTTTAGTTTTAGTGCCGGCGTCACAAAATAAAGTCTCCCCCAAAATAGTCTCCCATGGACATGGAGATTT